>OY744533.1:101968237-102023237 GCA_963556195.1 Sepiola atlantica | reverse complement strand
ACAGTTAAGCGCGCCGTGAAAAATCTTTTAATGTGTTAATCTCACTTTTCTTTCTACGAAGGTGATTCCAATTAGCCAAGATCTCATTAACTTATTAACTGGTTTGTGCGATCAGATTGTTCTGATTTTGTTCCGGGTCAGTAGAACTCGGAAACGAGTAACCCTCATAGGGGTTAGTGCTCTCAAGTCGGCTCGCGATCTTTGTTGAAAAGGTTTATGTAGAAGTGTTCTCAAATACACCTGTAATGTTTACCATCTCTCCTAGGCACTTACCCAGTCTAATAATTAGCATGAAAATACTTATTTTTGCTAGTACAACACTAACCCGGACGAGGATAGTATCATGACAAGACAACAGATACTAAACAATATCCCCCAAAGAAGGAGATAATGCATGGAAGATAGTGTAAGGACGCATAAACATATACTACAAACAATGAAGGTAATGCCTGGGAGGGTGGTATTATGATAACACCACATATACTAAACTACCCTCCCGTGAATTGAGCCTTGAAAGATAGGACATTATATTTCTGAATTTTTTAGATGAGAATTGATAATTTGTATAATTTTGGTTATTCGGACTACATTTCCCATCATCACAACGTTTCGTCCGCTTTCTTCAGGTATATCTCTTCGAACTCTTCGGTAATATTTCTGAAAAATTTCAAATGGAATCCTTTATTTCATAGCATGCTCTTCTTCAGTCATCCATCATCCTAAGGTGTCTAAAGAAAATGAACAAAAAAGCTGGAGAAAGAATAGAAGTTTAAAAAAAAACGGTGGAGAAACGCGCAGATAACGTTTTTCGCATTGTTCTATGGAACATTTATCATCTTTTCTGATTTTAATACAAAAATGACCATCAGAAAAATTGAAATTATAAAAAGGTATAATTAAACAGACAAATTCTGTTATTTTTAACAATTATTGCATATATATATATATATATATATATATATATATATATATATATATATATATATATATATATATATATATGAAGAAGAATGGAAAAGAATTAGAGAAGCAAAAGCCAAATACAAATTTCAATTCAATTGCTCAGAGCAAGGTATATTCCGCAAAAAGGCAATTTAGTACACCACTTTATATATATATATATATATATATATATATATATATATATATACACATGTGTGTCTGTGTTTGTAAGAATATACATGCCAAAAAAAGACCATCAGAAAAATTGAAATTATAAAAAGGTATAATTAAACAGACGAATTCTGTTATTTTTAACAATTATTGCATATATATATATATATATATATATATATATATATATATATATATATATATATGTATTAGTGACAGTTCTTTTTTTCTACTTCTCTGTTGTAAAAGTGTCTCGAGCAAAACTGTACCTAAAAGATTATTCCATTCATATCGAGTCATTCATGCTTCCTAACCATTACTTCACGCTTTAAGCAATCAATGGCCTCCATTTGCAATTAAATTGCTATTCGTAAAAAATACAAAAGTTTAAATGACAACAAAATATTCTATGTACTAACCTAACATGGCGTGAACAACTTATTTTGACAACTCAAGTCTCACTTAATTGTGACGCCAATAAATACAACGACAAATCAGATGATTAAGTCAAATGAAGATTCCGCGCAGACACGACCGGAAGCTTATGGGCTGTGTCATTGGTCAAAATGATGGCTGACTCATATGTGATGGCGGAAATGGACGAAAGTGGTATCCATTATTAACGGTATATTTAAATTGGCAAATGCACTCATGTATAAAAACCATAATTTATTTTCCTATTTGTTTGTCTGTTTCTGTTAAGGATGATTGATTAAATAAATAAATAAATAAATAAAACTACAGTTTAAATACCAATGTAATCGCCATTTTTATTTTTTATTTTTTGTTTTAAATTATATAAACATTTTATAATAATTAGTAATTTGATGGGAATGAGTAGCAGAGACTTTGCAAAGAGGAAAAACCGTTATAGAAACCAGAACGAAATTATATCAAATAGAAAATAGTGGCAAAATACAATTCGTATGAATACGCAGTTTACAACTTTTACACTAGTTAGATTACTTTTTCATAGCATCGTTTTTCTCGATAAATCAGGTGCTCACAGGAGGGACCACATAAAAGTTGTTTAGATTTATTGCGAAATTAGTTTTGCAGAGTCATCAGAACGCAAAGATGGCAGCTCTAAGCATCATATTAAGACGCTAGGCTGCGCTTGTATCCAATTCCACCCTGATATCCCCGATAATACATTTCTAATGGGTAGTAATTAAAATGGGCAAATGGTTCTGCTAGGCCTGCATTCGACATATTACAGTGCGACTGCGTTTCTAAATATTTTAATGCGCATGTGCAAACAAAGACCATCTCAACATTTACATAGTCCTAACCCTAATCCAAATCATCTATAAAAGCAACGATATATCAAAAGAGTAACTAAATTGCCACCAGATTGTCACCGATGAGTCATGACAGGACTGTAAAACAATTTAGGAACTTTTCTGACAACAAAATAACGCAATTTTATTTCCGTAAGTATATACCTTAAAGAAACATTACTACATGTGTAATGCCTCAAACATATAGCATTACACACAATCAACGAAACACATAGAAAACATTACAACAACCAACATATATCATTACACACAATCAACGAGACACATAGAAAACATTACAACAACCAACATCATCCAGTTCTATTAGAATACCATTGGCACGTAAGCAAGCGAACAACTGGGTACTACGTGTGATTAACGCACATATACATATTACTACGCAACAAACGTTTCACTTAAATACAGTGAGCTCGAGAGATATTTTACTCACATAGAAGCTATCATACTAACACACACGCAACTTGCTTAAACGCAGTAACATATCCTCAGTTTTTAAAAAAGAAATCAACGTTGTACTAGTTGACGGTGGCTAAGTTGTTAACGACACGAACTGACAACATGTGTGTGCTAAGTTCGAACCCAGTACGTTCTAAAGAAACACTTTTACTTATGATATTGGCAACCTTTACGTGGTACCTCCCGTAAGTACCCGATGTCTGTCTAGAAAAGATTTTAACTATAGAGGTATCGGGGAAACCAATGTAAGCAACTGAATTATCTTATTCATATGAATGAATAAATGTTGTTATATTTTAATCACTAAATTATCACGAGTTAGTTTTTTTATATTTTTCATTTGCATTTTAAAGTGTTATTCTATTTAGTTTTACGTGGTATCTCCCGTAAGTACCCGATGTTTTCTAGAAAATATGTTAACTAGAAAGATATCGGGGAAACCAATGCACACAACTGAATAATCTTATTCATACGAATAGATGGATAAATGTTGTTATATTTTAACCATTGGATTATCATCAGTTATTTTTTTTTCATTGGTCAGTTGTATTTCTAAATTTGTTTGTTTATTTAGCTTGCGTGTAATTCACAAGACCCTTGTCGGTTTTGAGAGAACTAGTCCGAGATGGTGACAGAAACGTAATGCAAACGAAACAAACAGTTTCACTATTTTAGAATCACTTCAAAATGTAAATGTTGTGGTACGCACAATTGACTTGATTGATTCTTTTTTGTTGGAATTTTATTTCCTTTGTGTTTTTTTAAGATTAGGAACTGCCGAGGGGAGTCATGTACACATTGCCAACATCCAACGTGAAAATTGCGCTATGGAACCGAAGACAATCGAAGACAGCAGACCAATTCAGTAATCACGTGAAAACAAAATTATGAAAAGAGTGATATCAGTGTTTGCATTAAACACCCCCCCCCCCCTGGATATCTAAAATATGTACCCAATTGAAATATCACGCTGGAGAGAAACTTGCGTAGAAATCGCCTCTAACTTAAAAATACGAAACAAACCCAATATGTGTTTATCATAGTTGTATCTCGATACACAAAAAAGAGTTCTGCTCATCTTCTTTGGTTTGTCGTTCGCACTTTGAATGTATTAGATAGGAAGAAAAGCGAATGAGATTAGACGTGGTCAGAGGAGCGATATGTATTTAACAGTGAATTGTCATAATCTTAATGTCGTAAGGTCAACCACATTACAAACAGTGCATTTGCATGTTATCTTGAACCAAACTCCAAATGGTACTGTTACATAGATTGAATCGATGCCAACTAAATTGAATTGATTATATTAGTATTAGTTGTTTTCTCTATAGATGGAATATTCTTATTAAGGTTTCCTTTCTTTCAAAGTAGAATAAACTGAATTCAGAACATGTGTTTTGTATTGCGGTATTACTCTTCCTCTATTTTTCTAAGATTTCACGACGAATAAAACGAAAGACACTACCCAATGGACAAACGTTTACCCAACAGGTAATTCACTAGACCAACTCGACTATCACCTAAATATATATCCATTCACTGTGGAGGTCCCCAGATATCGGAGAACCTTCTACTCCGATAGCTTATTTCCTCGTGCTGCTGGCCTTTGGGACTAACTCCCTGCTCCCTGTTTCCCCGACTTTACCAACATGCAGAGGTTTAAATCTAATGTAAACAGACATTTCGCTGTACAGCTCTCAACTTAGAATGACACCCTAAACTTACTCCCTAATTCTCAGTAACCCCTTACGTCTACAGTGGCGTCCTGCCTTGTTTGGGGTGAAATATCATTAAAAATAAATCAAAATAAGCAATAAAAAACAACATTTTTCTAAGTACCTAATACAAAGTAGAGCCATATAAATACTTGTTATATAAACATGTTATCCTGTTTATGTAAATACAATCATGTTTCAGCTACATAAAGTGTCGTGAAGCCGACGAAGGTTTAGGTTGCTGAAACGTAATTACATTTGCGTAAACCTGATTAAATGTTTAAAATGTATAGTCTTAAATTGGCCTGATGTTTTTCCCCGGAAATGAAACATCAGCGTTTCTGTATAGCTTACTTGCAATAAATATACTTATATACTAAGCTATGTTTCCTTGTTTAGGTTTGTTGAAAGAAATAATAAACATATGTATAAGATCTATATATATATATCTATATATGTATATATATATATATATATATATATATATATATATATATATATATATATATATATATATATATATATATATATAAGAATATATACTTGGTTAACATTCTCTACGTATAAAGAACATTTTCAATCGCCTATTAAATTCCAAGCGAGCCCGTCTTTGCATGGTTATTGGAGTTTGTTGATATTTAAACCAATATTATCAGACTACTTGAGATATCTAGACGGCTTCACTCAAAACTGAATTTACTTGTCGGATTCAGGAAGGCGTAAAAATTCTGTTATTTACTAATCGATAATATTGTCTTCGGGAAAAGTAGAAATTGGTCACATATCTTCGAAAAACATTGTCTCCGTCGGTAATGTGTTTCGGAGACATTTCTGTCATTTCCCATAAACAAAACACTCCTTGCAGGCTAAAATTGATAATTGTACGTTTGAGTTGACAAATAAAATTCTATGATAACTGTTTGATTATATTCGACTCATATGAGTTTTCTGAATATCTCTCTCTATATATATCCTCCCCAGCAGAGACGGCAAACCAATAGCGGGTGTGCTTACAAAGGTGCATTGTCAATTCCAAGTAGAATAAAGAGATAATGATGTCCATTTTCCTGCATAAAATAAACTCATTTTTAAGAAAAAAAAAGTGCGACATGAATTTATCTAAGCTATTAATCAATAAGTATAACACAATTTTTATCTAAATATCTCGATGCTTAATTCTTTATTTTGCAAACATAGAACTTCTATTATTCTATTTTGAAAATTCATAAAATACTAAAGCGGACACAACTATATCATTCGTGAAACCGAGGCGGGGGAGCTAACTCTAAATTGTCAAATAGAAAATGGCGATCATCGACTGTTTGCCATGTCACCGTTTCGGAGAAAATAAACAAGACAGTTATTAAATTCATTGCTCTTCCTGGGTCCTGATCAATATAACGCCTCTTCTATACCCAACTCTTGTGGAGCAAAATGATGTTTTATACATGTATCTGGAGAGAAAATGCAATTCAAGTCTTCATATAAAAATACCCCGTTCTCAGAAACAGTTGTTAGATAAAAACCACACAACATACGGATAAAAAGTCATGCAAAGAAAAGCCTTCAGATAAATATCTGGAACGTTGATGGCGAAATAGAAGTGATACAATGAATAACTTGAAAATAAAAATAAAATCAAAACTCAAATAGAGAAATATTTAACAGCCATTGTCATAAGACATATTAAGAACGTTGCGTGTTATATCAGCCGAATCGTTTTGAGACCAACACCCAATATGAGAGCAATAGTCCGAACAATACAAATAATAACTACTATCAATCCCTGTTTAAAAAGAAAATAAAAAAACAAGCCGCGCGTTGTCCCCTTTTGTATGTGACTCGATGTGGCGAGTTTAAAATGCAATAAATTTGGACAATTTGGGGCATTTTTGACCACTCTTTGACCCCCCTGGGGGCGCGAACCAGAATTTTTCTGAGGTCAAAGATGCTTTTGTATATCCAGAACAATTGCCTCTACATTTTGGCCAAGTTTCAGAAAAATTAAATGGATGGATCAAACGTTATGGGAGAAATGAGTCATTTTTTCCATTTGGGGGGCTTCTGACCCCCTGGGGGCGCGAACCAGATTTTTTCCAAGGTCAGTGATACTTAGTTTCTATTAGGAACAATTGCCTCCACATTTTGGCCAAGTTTCAGAGAAATTGAATGGATGGATGAAAAGTTATGGGGCGAAAAATGTTTTTGTTTTTTTTCCATTTCGGGGCCTTTTGACCCCCCTGGGGGCTAACCAGATATTTTTTCAAAAATCGGAGAATGTCACTTTCTAACCTGACCAAAGTTACAACTTCCTGCAAAATGTCAGAGAAATTTAATGGATGGTTGCGAAGAAAACTCCGGACGGACGGCCGGATATGCCTCAAAACATAAGTCTTCCGATTTTATAAATTGGGGGACCAATTATACCAAATCAGTGTATAGTACAGAAATATAAACTACCCAACGCTCTTTCCGTTTTCGTAAGTACATAAAAGATTTTGAAATTTTAACGACGACGTGAAAAGAACTTACAAATTATTTCCACTATGTACCAATAACAGCCATTGTCAAAATATACCTGAAGAAGATCGGAGAGTATATTGGCCGAAAGGTTGGAAGGCCACCGTCAAAGATGAGCGCAATAGTCCAAACAATCCAAATAACACATATCTTTTCAGGGATGTCAACTAAACATTGCATGCTGACAAGTTATTACACAGGGGTTTCAAATAGTATGTAAAACTGATGTAGACTAAAGCTGGAAGACATTTAATACTAAATATTTAGCTCAAATTATAGATTTATAGAAATTAATTATGGATGAGCATTGTTCACACAGCAAATGTCGTTGGTTCATTGAAGTTAAAAGAGTTGACACATGTCAGTGCATCGATGGGTGATGATTTGGGAATAGTGTGCCGTCAGTTTGAAGTAGAAGTTAATGAAACATCTAAAGAAACATTTTAATACACTTGCGTTAAGTACGAATACATATATTCATCTGGGTATGGAAGAAATGGTACATAATATTTAACTATCAAACATTAGTAAAGTCACTAGTCTATTACAAAGAAACCATTTGAAATTACACCATTTTTAATGCTAATACAAACATTTCTAAAGATCGACTTCGATTTGATCTTGGCACGGAACCTATCATACCTATAATACTGGATCAGAAGTGATAATTTCACAACGCCTGCTTCACAATAAACTATTAACCGTGCAGCCGCAACAGTAAAGGACCCCGATTGTGAGGATGAGATTAGAACGCATACACTTCATTAATCCTTAAAACGATCAATGATCAAGACCCGAAATTCGGTTTCGTCTCGTGCTATTTTGTTGTTTGGTGGAATAATGTCAATATCAATAATTAGAATAGCAAATAACATCCATAAAATAAGTTATATTAGTTCTTGTAAAACCTACAATTGAGCACTTTATAATTTTGTTTGGGGTTGAAGTACACTGTATGCTAAAAAGAGGGTCTAATGGGAAAAGTCAAACAAAGACAAGGCATAAAAAGCAAACGAACGTGGTCGGAATATGCCTTACAGCTACGTGTCAGTCTATTTCTAACTTATAATGATATTCATTTTAAGTAAATAATATTAATTTTTGTATCCTACATATGCCAACGATCAAGCTTTTGCTCTCATCAGTTTGGGGGGGTGATAATCTCAGACAGTATATATATATATATATATATATATATATATATATATATATATATATATATTTAGTTACCATTCCAATCGAATGATTGTATGATACTATCATTCGATTTGAATGGTAACTTGTGAGCGGTATCTAGAATGGGGGGGGGGGATTTTCTCATCATTGTGCCGCCCGACGTGAAAGTGTATTATCGAATATTGTTCCGTTTTTTGGGGTTTTTTTAAATGCATTTGAAACCGATTGTTGGCTTGGTGGCAGAAATAATGCAGGAGCTACTTTTCTAATACATTTTCTAGGACTTTCTTTTTTCGTCGTTGTTCTTTCTTGTTTTTTGATTTTTACTTTTATTTTTTTATTTTTTTCCTCTTCTCTTCTTAAGTGACCTCAACTATTGCAACGCCACATTGTGTATTGTCGGCAGTTGAAATCCTTATTCCAGACATTTAATTTCCCTGATGATCTGCGAAGCAAGTAGCTGCTTGGTAGTGAAACACGTGTAGGAAAAACCATTTAATTTGAATGAATAATATTTGTAAGAAAAAATATCTTTAATGGTGATCATTGGTGTCCTGAAAGGAATGCTTTGGTAAGCCTTCATAAAATCGCAAATTTCGTGTACAACAGAATCGTAGGATCAATTTTAGAGGAAAGATTATTATAATCAATGAAACAGACGAGTGGAAAAAAAAGAAAAATTGTTCAAATTACCTTAAGGCGTTATCGTCTGACCCTCTGAGAGGAAACGTCAGAATGGTAAATTAAAAACTAAAAGTCGAATGAGATATGAGGGGAAAAAAACTTATTTCATATATATATATATATATATATATATATATATATATATATATATATGTGTGTGGGGGGTGTATGTTCGTGTATTTTGTGTGCCTTTGGAATACTGTAAAATCGAAGATTTCCACGCCGAGTTTTTACCTCGGATAAACTGTAGCATTACGAAGTTACGCTTAATAATAGTTAAGAAAATATTTTACAATTATGGATTTCTTTTAAAATCTCCTGTTAAATCTGATCACTGTTCCCAATAAATTCAACTTTTTAAATTCTAAATAATTTTCTTTGAAAAGAATGGCAATGCTATTCAAAAGGCTTGTTTTATTTGATCTCCGTTGGCGCTGCTTCTTGTCGATACAAGAAACCTAGCGAATATTTATATCAAATGAAATTAAAATGAACGGTCACATTCGTCATTGTTTGAAAGTCCTATTGGTTATCGTTTTAACGTTCCAAATCGGATATTTCAACTACGTGGCATGTAAACGTGCAATACTCTGACAGAAATGTGTACATATTGACAAACTTGTTATTAGGAAAAGTATAATACAATGAAATAGAATTTACGATAATATATATATATATATATATATATATATATATATATATATATATATATATAGTAAGCTATGAATATATATTTATGACAATCAAGCTACACAGAGGCTCCCGCGTTTCATCCCCGGGAGGAATCTTCAGGCTAAAATGAATTTTAGCCTGAAGATTACCCCCCGGAGATGAAACGCGGGATCCTCTGTGTTGCTTGATTGCCATAAATATATTTTCATAGCTTACTACCTGGCTCCACTTACGTATCAAGCACTGTTAAAGTGAATACTGAAAATTGATACATAAAAAGTTATACATCCTCATAAAATGTTATGTCGATACATGAAATACTACTTATATATATATATATATATATATATATATATATATATATATATAATATTACTTAGCTCCATTAAAATCCGGACAAAAATTATGGGCTAATCTAATATACAAAATGAGACCTTGGGTTAGATCGTTCTATAAATAGTTTAAGAAATATATCAAGACATTAACACAATTAAAAAATCTGCGAAGCTATCTTTATTAAACCCCAACAACTTACATTACGACTAGTACAATTTTTAAATGCTTCACGTTATACAATCCATCCTGCGAAGCTAATTCTGGTGTCTCGGAATTTAAATTGTTTATTTTTCTCCTGAAACGGCATTTGTGCATTCTGTTACGTTAACTGACTTCACGTGCGAGTTCTTCGGCTGCTTTTCGAAATTATTATGTTTTCTTCAAGTTGGTTTGCTCTTTCTTTCTTGTCACCTGAAGAGTATTCGACGAAATAATTGAAAACGTTACATAAGGAGAATCATACTTTTATTTTATTTCGACACCATTAATTTTAAAAATGTATAATAAAACAGTTACATTCTGTTATATTTAACAATGCTTGCGTAAATAAAAAAGTGCTAGATAAATGCACAGAATATATATATATATATATATATATATATATATATATATATATATATATATATATATATATATATATCGAGGCAGCGTTTTTTCTTTAAGACACGTATTATTAAAAATAACCGACAATTTTTGTCTGGTTATTTTAGTATTGATCCCTTCAATTATCCGGATTAAAATTTTAATCTCGGAAGAAAATTGGCTGATGAAACTGCCGTAATGTACATGTTGGTCCAGAGTACTCTGGACCAACATGTACAAAAATTGTCGGTTATGTTTAATATATATATATATATATATATATATATATATATATATATATATATATAAGGTCTGTCTAAAAAGTATCAGCCCTAAAGCTCGAAAATTATATCAAATACGTGACAGGGTTTTGACCCTAATTATCTTCCAAGTAGACGCCTTGTGCTTGAACACATTTGTCCCACCGATCCATCTACTACCGGAAACACCTCTGGCAGACATTTTTTTGAATGCTGTTAATCTCTTCCGTCGCGTTAGATTAAGCAGGGTTTTGGAAAAGTTGCGATGGCTTTTAAATAAATTAAGGTATTGTTCAAACGATTTAAAAATGGGCGCACATCAGCGGAGAGTGACCAGAGTTCTGGCATGCCCCAAACTGCTTGGAGTACAATCTATGTTGAGAGGGTCCGAAAAAAGAGATACTGCGGAAGGCGACGGCGGATATAAACACTATTCTAATAGAAGACTTCCGGAAGTGTATTTGACAGAGAATAGATCGGTGGGCTAAGTGTGTGCAAGCACAATGGGCATCCTTTGAAGAGGGTTAGGGTCCCAACCTCGTCACGTATTTGAAATAATGTTTTCTGGACGTTAGTCGAATACGGTTTATACAAGCTTTTTATAAGTATATATATTTATTAATTTTATACGTACATAAACGCAATCTATTGACGCGCGTTTCTGACCAACAGCTGTCATCAGCATGGCTAACTTAGACAAAGATCGAATCATTGATGTGTATGTCTATAATCTGTCGTGTTACCTGGAAATATCTACGATTTTTATCACCTAAATATATGTATATATATATATATATATAATAATAGTAATAATCCAGGTGAAAAATATCCACGGGGTGGTAATCCAGAGAATTTTAACCGGGTTAATAAAAAGTGCTCAATATCAAAATAGAGCTTTATATATGATAATTTTATTTACACAGACATGTACAAAATCTGCGACACTGGCATGTCGATGTTATCGATCAACAGTTACTATAAACTGAGATCTCATCAGGCAGAGTTAGAATCCGATCTTAACCTCAGATCATATTCTCTCCAAATATGATCGGATTCTAACTCTGCCTGATGAGATCTCAGTTTATAGTAACTGTTGATCGATAACATCGACATGCCAGTGTCGCAGATTTTGTACATGTCTGTGTAAATGAAATTATCATATATATATATATATATATATATATATATATATATATACCTATATACTGGTTTTGCATAGGGATAATACCTCTCGGAACTTGACCCTAGGAGTGTGCTTTTCTGTTAACGATGAAACTCAGCACTATGCCATGCTTGAAGTATAGTCTACATAATGAATAACGGTCTGTACATAGTAGAGAGCTACATCTTTCTCAAGATTTGCCTCTTAATATGCATGAGCATAGACCGAATATTGTGGACTTTGACGAGTAAATCATGACAACAAATCCTATTATTTCATATGTAGCCGTAGTTCCAGTTGCATTCATCGGTAAACTGATGCTGTGTTTTTGAGAAAAACATGGCTTTGCAGATAAGCATATATATTATACAATGGGAAGGAATAGTTAGTGGAGGATCGTCGATTATATGAAGGTGTGGCGTGCGCATGTACAATCAGCGTAAGGAAAAAATGTGTCATCATGAATTGATGGATGACCTAAGAAGAAGAGTATATATATATATGTATATACGTATAATAATATACGTAAGAGAAAGTGTCTTTCTTGTGCATCGCATCTACGGAAACTGAACGATGCCATCTTTAATAAACGAGCAGATGGTGACAACCTACGTACGAACATGAAATTGCTTTAGCGTATTATACACGAAAATAGTTTATCATATATTTGCTCTGACGATCCATAAACTGTAAATACGACATTTTATCTCAGTTTAGTTTATAACTATTGTAGGATGCTGTTTGATGAAGAAATGTTTTAATTATGCTTTTCATTTGATGCAACGGCATGATGTTTGTGTATTTTAATTAAATATACTATAAGAATAATAGAGTGTGTGTAGGGATATTCCTGAATAAAAATCGTAAACTCTGGTGCTCCCTCGACGTAAATTCACTTGACGAACTCAACAATCAACTAAATCCCATCCATTCAATGTGGAGGTCCCCAGATGCCGGAGAGCTTTCTACTCAAATAGCTTATTTTCTCTTGCTGCTGGTTTCTGGAACTCCCTCCCTGTCCCCTGTTTCCCCGACGGTACTGACATGTAGAAATTTAAAACTAATGTAAACAGACATCTTGCTGAGCAGATCCAAATTTAAGTTGACCCCCCAATCCTTCTCCCTTTTTTCTCAGTAAACCCTTACGTCTACAGTGGCGGCCTGCCTTGTTTGGGGTGAACTATGTTACAAAGAAAATTAAAAAAAATATGAATCAGCCGATTTGACCGGCTCAATGTTGTAGTTAGCAATGGTTTCCCCAATTCTTTTTAGAATCAGCTACTTCCACTAGGGGGAGCTCGTGAATGTTGCCAACAGCCATAGTACAAGTAGTGTTATGGAATCGACAGGATTCGAACTTAGTATGCTTAGATTGGCAGTCAACGTTAGTAACCACTTCAGCACATCCATCTGTTAATGGATCAACATTGTTTTTTTTTAAGTATTGCACTTCCAGCTTTTAAATAATACTGTTATATACTGGTAGTATAATAAATCTTAGCAACATTCATTCTCGGGGAACCTCCAGGTGACTGTGCTAATATAATATATCTTCACATATCTAAGTATTATCTATTAGTTAGTGTAAATATGGTGCCAAGCCGCCGATGTATACACAAAAAGAGAGAGATAGAGTGACAAAGACGATGGAAGGCTTGACCGATTGGCAGTAAGATGCACCAATGAGGACAGATAGAACGTTTGAGATCTGACGTGAACCGTTTTGCTCGGAGGGACAAACGTTACGTTCAATGCACGTTTTAGATTTTAGCCGACATGTTCCATGATGAAACCTTTAAAATTCAAAGATGTTTTTCTTGGTATTCTCAGTCCGAAAAGATGAAAGCCCTTTTCCAAAGGAACCAAGGGAAAATGGGTTGTAGGAGGGACAAGGGGGGTCAAACATGATAGCTTGATAAACCACGTGCAAAATGAGGGACTTCACATTTTTCATTCTTGCCTTTTTCTGTAAAGTGCGTAAGACCTTTCGTCTTTAGATCCAGCTGTTCGCTGTGAAGTCCGCTGTGTTTTCGGGCATAGTTAACGGCCATGGCAAACCAGATTGCAGAGTATTCATACGCAAGTGAAAGAAAAGAACTGACAACCGTGTATGAGTAACTTAAATTGTATTGACAACTAGCAGAAAAACTACCGTTGCCCAGGCTTGAATGATAAACACAAATATGTTGCGCCCTGGGTCGATGGGAGTCTAACTAAAAAGTTACATTAATGACGCCCCTAAATAGTCTTTCAAATACATCAACTAGACTGAAATTTGGTAAATAGTGTTTAAGGGTTCTAAACTCTTTTTATCCGATTGGTATGAAATAAACAACACTAAGTACATTCATAATGACGGATTAAATTGCTTCGGAGTGAATCCTCTAAATACTCACATATATATATATATATATATATATATATATATATATATATATATATATATATATATATATATATATATTGAGAGCTCAAAGAACGCGGACGGTCGCAAATAATCGGCCAGTACATGTATATATTTAGACGACCCGTGTAGATAAGGTCAGCATGAGAAATGTTAACGTCTAAACTTTAAAAACCTCAAAAACCTATTAAACTGTAGAAGTGAAATAGCTAACAACTGTGTACACCGAACAAACTTTACTTTAAGATAATAATACATAAAAAATATAATGAAATAAAAATAGTAAAATAATTAAGTAAAAAGCTGCTAACATAAATAAATAGAAACAGAAAAAGTACTCAAGCCCGCACGCGTTAAGATAAATTCACTTATTTATTCGACACATTCACAAAAAGGGGGAGTCACTCCTATATAAACCAGAACAACAGAGTAAGAAGTAAAAGTCAGCTAGACCTTTGTTTGGGAGAAAAGCTGCTATTGCAAACATTAACCCGTGGGAGGGAATAACAAAGTATCTGACCGGTAAGCAAGCTAGAGCCAACACCATGCGTATATTAAAAAAACTGTAACATCAATCAAATGCATTTATGCCTAACGTATGCCAACGGGGATGAAAAGTGTGGCTTAATTGCTATAAATATATTCCTATAACTTACTGCACACACATATATAGAAGAGAGTTTGAATTACCTATTATACACCATCCTCGACTGTCTTCGGTCTCTCCGTAAAAAGGGGTGGTCAAGAAAACTCTACTCTACAACTAAACCCTGACCAAATATTGAAAATAACATAGTATTCGACGCCCACATCTCCTTAGTGTGGATACACACTTATACAATAAAGGTGCACCTTCTCCTACTGATGTTACATAAAGTAACACCATTCTCCGACTGTGCAGATAATTGTTTTGTAGGATTCTCTGCACAGTCGGAGAAATTGTTCTTCTGGTGTAATTATTTTTGACAAAGGGAAGTCTCTTTTCTCGAAATATTAAATAGTGATTCGATCAGATAAATACTTGTCCTGGAATCCGGAAATATAGCCAGACACCAAAATAAATATATACTATAACATAATCAACAGGTCCATTTGAGAGAAGCAAATTAATGTTCTTAACTTCTTCACAAAATTAACGCTGGAGAGGTAAAGGTGAACTTTTATGAAACCCTTCAATATCTATGTATCTCATATAAAGATCAAATGTTAGTCTCAGAAAGGGGTCCCTTGATTTCTGAGAACTTCAACTGAAGTAAAATTAAATATATATATATATATATATAAAGAATGAGTATGTAGGGAGTTTGAATTACCTACTGGAGAGTTTGAATTTCATACTATAAACCATCCGCGAGTGTCTTCGATCTCTCTGTACAAAGGTTTGGTAGAACAACCTGACATTAGGATACTTGACCCTATAAGTAAACCATGACTAAATATTAAAAAATAACATAGTATTTGAGGCGCAAATAAGATCGCTTCGACATAGCAATACGCTGCCTCATACGAGGAATTGTACACCTCTTCCTAGTGATGTTACCTCAAGTAAAAACACTTAGCCTAGTACTCCATCAGACTAAATAAAATATTGTCCTGGAATCCGGCATGACCAAGAGACCAACAGACAGATGTACTATAATATATTAAACTGGCCAATTACGAAGAGGAGAATTAATAGTCTTGACTTCGTTACGAACTCAACACTTGAGAGGTAGAGGAGACACTTTATTGAAAACCTGGATATCTATTTATGTCATATAGAAAGAAAGTGTTAGCCCCAGGAATATATATATATATATATATATATATATATATATATATATATATATATATATATATATATATTTGATAATTTTTATTTACACAGACATGTACAAAATCTGCGACACTGGCATGTCGATGTTATCGATCAAAAGTTACTATAAACTGAGATCTCATCAGGCAGAGTTAGAATCCGATCTTAACCTCAGATAATATTTGGATATATATATATATATATATATATATATATATATATATATAGTAGAGAATGGTAGTTTGTTTGCTTGAAGCAGTGCTGGGTATAGTAGTAGTAAGTTTTTGAAAGGCTGTGGGCAATGCAAATTCCGGGTAAGATGCAAGTTGTAAAGAACAAAAACAATAACAATAAATCGAATACGAAATATGACTTACTATTTATTTTTCCTTTTTCCTAAAATCTTACATAACAGCAAGAGTGTTTTAGCTGTTCGTGTGATGTGCGGGTGATTAAAAATCACTATTTAATATTTCGGGAAAAGAGACTTCCCTTTGTCAAAAATAATTAAACCAGAAGAAAAATTATTTTTGACATAGGGAAGTCTCTTTTCCCGAAATATTAAATAGTGATTTTTAATCACCCGCACATCACACGAACAGCTAAAAAAACTATTGCTGTTATGTAAGATTTTAGGAAAAAGGAAAAATAAATAGTAAGTCATATTTCGTATTCGATTTATTGTTATTGTTTTTCTTCTTTACAACTTGCATCTTACCCGGAATTTGCATTGCCCACATCCGTTCAAAAACTTACTATATATATATATATATATATATATATATATATATATATATATATACTAGAAGAAGATTCGTCCAAGACCAAGTAAAGTAAATTCCTGAAACCGAAGGTTTTACCACCAATTCTATATCCATTAACTAAGATAAAAATCGATATATAATGATAATAAACTTCATGTGTATAATACTTTTTCTAATTTTGATCAGAATCCATTACATGAGTTTTATTTTAGAAAATGTTTAAAAGTAAACTTTTAATTTTATAAGGCTTTCAGCAGAAATTGAAATTCAGCGAATCTTGTTTAATTGGAGTTAAGTAACCATGGATCACATTTAATGCGAATCTGAATTATTATATATCAGGTTGGAAAGAATGTCGTTTTTGTCCAACACATTTATTTCATGAGAAACATTCACATTAGGGCATTTTTAATGTGTACAATACTTTCCCTCATTTTCTATGTCGTCTGTCCAACGAACAACTAGCTTCTTGATGCCTTCTCAAAAAATGTCTCTGATGTTTGAAAGAAAAACAAATTTAGGTCATTTTTGAGTTGGTCGTCATTTTAAAATTTTTTATTGTTTAAGTGATGCTGCAACAACCGGAAAAGATGGTTGTTGGATTGAGCAATGCCAGGTGAATAAGGCGGATGATACAAAACTTCCCAATTGAAATTCATGAACTTTTCCTGAGTGAGTTTAGCTGTGTGAGGTTTCGTGTTATCATGCTGAAGCGCTACACCCTTCCTATTGAGTAATTCTGGTGTTTTTTTTTTGATAGAGCAATTCTTAGATCATCACGCTGCGAACAATCTTTTACTGGTGTGATTGTTTGATTAGTAACACATAATGAATCATGTCCCACCATAAAAAGAGAATATACCCTTCTTTGTGAGTTTCCTTGTTTTGGTTTCGATCTAACCATTGTCTCCAGCCAAAATTCTTTGAAGAAATGGTTCTCGATGATGCGTCGGTCAAATCGTGGAGTACCCAGAGTCAAAGTTTTGAATCTTTTCCTAACTCGTGAAGGCATGAAATAATTGTGGTAATGAATTGTTCCGCTAATTCTCTGCTGATTAACTTTCGGTGTGCCTCCACAGCGTCTTTAATGGCGTCTTTATCAATTGATTTTGGCCTTCCCGAACGTCGCTGATCTGACAGGTTAAAGTCTCCAGAAGATAATTTGGCAAACACCCGTTGACATTTTCGAGGATTTAGAACATTGTTCCCATAAACAGTTCCAATATTCCTTGTAGCTTCTGCAGCAGAGTTTCCTTTTTTGAATTCATAGACCATGCAATGTCTCAGATGCTCTTCAATAATATCCATTTTTTGACGGCTGAGACCGTTAAACTTCATATTTTACAACTAATTACTGTATCTGCCAGGCAAAGTAGGATATTAAAACACCAATTCACCTAAACACCAGAGCTGTGTACAACTTAGGAGGCTGCAAGATGATGAAGTAAAAAATACGACATTACTTTCTTTCCTACCTGATATATAGCATACACATACATTATTATATAAATGACATACACACACACAGACACACACACACACACACATATATATGTATATATATATATATATGTATATATATATAGAGAGAGATAGAGATACATAGATAGATAGATATATAGATAGATATAAAATATAAAAACCTATACACATATATATATATACATACAGATGCAGTCATCTTTAAAACTATGTACATACTTACATATATAAATATATACATATATATATATATATATATATATATATTTCACGTATCCACATCAAATGTTATAGGGATATAATTTTTTATGTATCAATTTTCAGTATTTGCAAAAAAATCCGTTGTCAAAAAGTCCAGCGGAGAGAGTGATTTGTAGGTAGGTCGTTAGAAGGCACGAGAAATAAATTGGGAGGTTTCAAAGTTAAACTCCAGAAACCACTATCTTCAGTTCGGTAAAATGTCCACATAACATTTTATAAGGACGAATATATTTTTTTACGTAGCAGTTTTCAGAAGTTCCTTAAACAGTGCTCAATACGTAAGTAGAGCTAGGTAGTATGTTATGAAAATATATTTATGGCAGTTAAACTACACAGAGGCTCCCGCGTTTCATCCCTGGGAGGAATCCTAGGCTAAAAAAATTAGCCTGAAGATTCCCCCGGAGAGGAATCAAGGGAGCCTCTGTGTAGCTTAATTACCGTAATATATATATATATATATATATATATATATATATATATATATATATATATATATATATGTGTGTGTGTGTGTGTGTGTGTGTTTTCTGTGTCATTGCGTATGTGTATGTTGCAAGATGGGGGCAAGTTCAATTGTTATTTTTGTGTAAGGAAGATTACTTGATTCACACATTCGTTTTTATTAGTGGCAGAGTTATTACCCTTGAAGCCATAGCAAAGAACGATTTCGTATTATAATTGGTGACTTTTATTGTACGACTATTCCACTCAAAAAGTAATGGACCAGTAGGCTGGTTTTGCCTAACCTTTAATCTCATGCGTCCTTGCTGGGACTCTTTCAGGTCCCCTTTTTACTGGGTCTATAGTTGTTTGTCCTCACTCCACGATTATATAATATATGTGTAAGTCATTTTACCTCAGATATTATTTGTCCTATATAATACTTACAACAAATGGTCTCTTTGTTTTTCCATTTTCGTCAGAATTTTAAATCACATTTCTATTCAAACATTTTCATGAATTTGTAATTATTTCTATGTCCATTCTCTTCGTATTGACGCCATCGATATAGAAATGTTCTGTTTCCAATTTCAATTTCTAAGAATAATTATTTTCCGGGTTTTGCTCTTTTTATAATAAATGGCCATACGTAGTTTTGAGCTGAGACGACTTCGTCAAGGTTTCTAACCTGCCTCGCCCATCGCCTACGTCATATGATCACATGTGTATCCGTGTTTGTCTGTTACAAATCGGTCAACTTTGTTTTGCATATGTAAGATTAGCAATCAAATATTAAATGCTACCCTCCTATTCCAAAGCTTGCTTGCAAATATTTTAAATGGAATATCATTTAATCATGTAATTATTTCCACTGTAGTTTCTTTTAAAATGCATTATTTCTTGTCATCACAAGGGTTAGGGTTAGGGTTTGTGTTAGGGTTAGGGTTAGGTTTTCCACAAAAGTTTATTATAAAGGATCACTCATGGACAACACAAACATGTGGTGTTTCCTGGAGTTTGAGTGACAAGTCTTCTCAGATTTCATGTAATCCCTACTTATTTTGGATGCCATCGCAGACAATTTTATTACCAGAAGAGATGTTCCCTATTAGGTGTAGGTTTATCACGAACGTTGGGTTTCTCTGAAATGTGAAGTACAATTCCTTCCTCGGGTTTTAGGAGTATGAGGGTGTGCTTGTTTTTTTACATTTTTCTTACATCACATCCGTTGCCTCCACGTGTAACCTGTCTACGTAAGCTGGTTTCCGCACTCGATGATTCCTCTTATTGTATTGTTATTATTCAGTACTAACTAGAGGTGTTCACACATACAGTTATCAATGAGAGCAAACTGATAATAACCGATAGTGTAACCTTGAGTCTTAGTGACTACAAGTCTTCCCATATTTCCAGTACTCTATTACTCTTTCGATAAACATTGCAAATTACTTTGCATTATTGCAACAGCCGCTTACAATGAATTTATCGCTGGTAATGATCCTTGGCATAATTACTATTTTCACTCACTAAAAGTACTCACAAAAGTCGTTGTCAGTGATAGCTCACCGACAACAACAAGTGGTATTTCCTGGAGTCTGAGTGACAACCAGCCTCCCCAGATTTCAAGTATTCTTCACCTTCTTTCGATAACCACGGCAAATAACATTATCGCAATAGCCGATTATCATTGATTTATCGCTGGTTAGGACCATTCGGTTCATCTCGGATATGAGTGGCAGTAAGCTCCCTAAAATCCCAGCATTCTCCGGTTAGGTTTGTAGTGTCTCTCCCCGGTCCCCTAATCCCCCTCCACCCTCTACAAATATATTATCAGTATTATTATGATTATTATTATTATTATAATTGTTGTTGTTATTATTATTATTATTATTATTATTTTTATGATAATCATTATTATTATTATTATTATTATTATTATTATTATTATTATTATTATTGTGTGTGTGAATAAATTGGTGTTTGCTCGTTGTGAGGATTAGCCATAGCCGTCTTCAAGAATCTGAGAAAGAGACAGAAAACCAAAACAATAAAACCTAATGATAAACGCAAAACCTAAAGTTCTATCGGCATGCTATTGCTTTCTTGGAAAGAGAATCAAAAATAAATGGCATCTGCAAATTAGCAGATAAGAAGTGCCTTTCTTTAGAATACCTAATTAATCCCAACGGAAACCATATGTGTCCATCGCTAAAGAAAGCTGATTATATATATATATATATATATATATATATATATATATATATATATATATATCAGAAGTTTTTGAAAAAATAAAGTGATCGATCATAGATTCTACAAAATTGTATTTTAAGTAAGTTTATTCAAAAACTAGGCATTACAGTGCTTGCTGGGTGTATTGGGGTTTTATTTTCTGGTCAATGTAACGTAGAAATCGGAATATTTTTTTTATTTTATCATAAAAGCTACAATGAAATAAATATTCCGGTGTTTACCTTACATCAGTGGTTGTAGTTTTATTTTAAAATATTTCATTATTAAAAATATTTCATATATATATATATATATATATATATATATATATATATATATATATATATTATTTTAATATTTTATTCCGATCCCTGATTTATTCAATGATTCTTAAGACTAAAGCAGAATTAATCTATATTACTATTAACTAAAAATGAAAGTTTATAAAAAAAAAATCTGTTTCGATTTTTTTTTAAATAAAATTAATATCACATCTTTAACATGCTTTAAAGGTGTTTTATTTTACCTCACGCCTTGTTATTACATTTCATTTGGATACTTAAAAAAAAGTATGAACTTTTAAAATCTATACATATCTCGCGTGCATGCGTGATATCGTACTAGAAAGTGAGAAAAAAACATCTCAAACGCCGGTTGCACCATCAGAGGCCGGCAGTTTAATAAGATTGGATCTACAACACACTGAAGAGGCCAATTATACTTAGCGAAATTATCTGTATTACTATGAACTAAAAATGAAAGTTTATAAAAAAAAAGAATATATCGGTTTCGATTTTTTTTTTAAATAAAATTAATATCGCATCTTTAACATGCTTTAAAGGTATTTTATTTTACCTCACTCTTTGTTATATATATATATATATATATATACATGTATAAAATATATATATATATGTTTTTTTAAAACGTATGTTTGAAACGTACTTTTATATATTTAAAAATACATAAAAAGTACGATTTAAAAATACGTTTAAAAACATTTTAAAATATAGATATACATGTTTATGTAGACATTAATTTACTTAAAAGGGTACAGAATCCAACCCCATTGGAACAATAAAATGTCGTTATTTTGTGTACCGAAAGGTTTGAAATTATGACTTTTCATTTATACAAAAAACAACTAAACCACTGTTTTTAACAATTTGTTGTTTTATTTTGTCATTTATTGTTTCACTGTTTTTTTTAACATTTTCTGGGTTAGTGTTTATAGTTAGGATTATGGTCAGGATTTAGGATTTAGGGTTTAGAGTTAGGGTTAGGGTTTATGGTCAGGGTTTGAATCGACTGTTGTTAACATAACTCAATGAGTCATTCAGCAGAGTTAACGCGCGGACACATATCATAGTAATTCATTTTTTAACGTTTTCTTCAAAAAGTGATCCTCTGCTTGGAACCTGATTGTCTCATGCCTGTTGTAATCTGACTGGTAAAAAGTTTCGTCAACTCTCGGGCGCTTTCGAGACCTGCCCGAACGTTGACGACACGAAGTCACGGAAACATGGTGCGTTCTCTATAAAATACCAAATGTTCATCGTGTTCGCTGCATGGCGCAGATTTGGGAAGATTATGACTATAACGTTATAAAACATGAATAAAGATTTATCACAACGCCTGTGAGAGGTGTTACTCGCACAAATTTATCTTTTTCTGATTGCCACCTGTTGTGTTCTCATAAACCGTTCGACCTCTCCATTCGCCTCTGGCCACGCAGGGGTAACTCTTCTGTGGCCAGAGGCGAATGGAGAGGTCGAACGGTTTATGAGAACACAACACTGGCGACGAGAATTCAAACGAAAAAACTCACAGTAATCGAACACACGAGCTAACGTTTTATTCAAAAAAAAAAAATCCAATTTTTTTTAATTACAAAAAAAAAAAAAAAAAAATGTCTTACAACGGAATACCCAATTTTCCAAGTTTTAGCGTCCACGAAAATCCGAGTACTAACGCAAATCGTTGGCAAAAGTGGTTGGAGAAACTTGAGAATGTGTTCGTGGCTTTAGACATTCAAGAAGACCGTAGAAAAAAAGCGTGTTTGCTGCACCTTGCAGGTGACGAAGTTTTTGATATTTTCCACAATTTCACGGATATTCAAAAAGGCGTTGATGCAACCGTCGAAACGGATCACACGACACCAAACACATACGAAGTAGCAAAGAACTCACTGACCGACTATTTCACACCGCAAAGAAATATGTCTTATGAGATCTTCAAATTTCGACGCGCATCGCAAAATGCTGACGAAAATCTAGACTCATTTCATGTGAGATTGAGGACACTAGCGTCCACGTGTGAGTTCATGGATACAGATCGGGAGATGCTTAAAGCGACACCCGCGACAGTTGATACCTTTTTCTTGGGGCACAAATTAGAATTGTGTAGCGGTGTTATATTTTATTGGGTTCAATTCTTTACTTAACAACGCATTACCTTAACTTTTATTGCTAGTATTTTTTTTCTGAGCGTAGAATATAAATTTTAGAAAAAATTCAAAATCGAGGAAACCACTTATGGCCCGACAGAGCACTGGTAGTTCAGCATATCTATATAATATGTATGTATTCATCTTTTCGGAAGCGTCGCCATAAAAAAAAATCACTCTACTCTCTTTTGCAAGAGCCATTGTTACAGATTTTAAAACCAGTGATAATATTTTCTGCGACTGCTTAAACGCATTGTCGCCTATAATCTCGAACAGGAGATTATGAATTATTTATTTGTTTTTCTTTCTTTTTGTATTTTTGTTTGTTTTTTACTTATTGTCTTACTATTCCTTATTTTCTTTGGGAATGGATTATCACACATAATTCCGTTGACAGGAATCGTTCTTGGAACGATAATGTGTTTGTGGAAACGCGGCAAAATTCTATGGAATATTCAAAGAAGTGGAATGCACGACGCGGAGGATTAATACAATTCCTACAATCTCGGAATAATTTTTTTTAAGGTTTTATCTTCTTGGCTTAAAAGCTGGCAGTTTGGCGACTTCTTGGTGCTTAGCATCGTTTCGAAAAATCTTCAGATATGTTTATGCCTTCGTTGCATCTCTGCTAGGAAATTGTCTTAAGCACCCCTCTTCGCCCCTCTCCATCCTCGCTCTCTCACTCTCTCCTCCACTCTGTGAAAGCTACGTTGTCTAGGAAGTCGTTCTTACGTTGACTTTATTAATACGACACACCGATTCGTATACAAACATAGACATGAAATAAAACCATAATCCCCAGTAAAAAAGCATATGTGCTTACAAAGAAAGGTCAGAGAGCATATACCTCAGCTAAAGGCTTAATTCCCTCAAAAACGCGGATAAAATAAAACTATATCTCCGTCCATCGGGGGGGGGGGGCACATACTGATTGTATTTTCTGTAACTAGTGAAATATTCTTCCTACGGAAAGGGTGATAATTCATGAATAAAAATAACTATAGTTTCCTTGTATTGAATATAGAATTCTTTTTTCACTGTTTCAGCAAGACAGATAGTAAGATATAGATACTTATTAAATAACTGGCATACCTCATCATCGTCCGCGCGTCTAGAACTTGTAACACTTACATCGTGATTAATTCAGGTCGTCGATTCTACGCTCTTTGCTTCTGTTAGCTAATGTTATTATATATAAAGTAGAGTGGTACCTTTGATGGGTAATACTTTATAACAAAACGCTACATATAACATACCCCCGCTTTGGCATCGATTTAGGTCAATAATTGTTGCGTGTTCTCAAAAAACTATACTATTGTCTTGTTCTGATTTAATCGATTTTTATAAATGCTCAATGTTGTTTTCCATGTTTATAAGGAGTCGAAGTAATTTTCACTCTCTAAATTAGATATACTACCACTGCTACCCACATACACAAGGAATATTTTCTATAGGACTTTTGTACTATTGATATCATTTCATGTTACAATGTTGTTATTGTACGTTAAATTATCTATATTTCTACCTAACTAGGAACGATTTATTCTCAGAAGCGGTTTCATTGGTAAATTCAGATATGTTGTTACATTCTGTTGTGATGGGATGCCGGACTCCATTTTCACTAAATAAATGAACTAGTCTGGACAGTAAATACGACTACGAACAGTAGTATGGAAGATTTGATTGTATTCTGTTAACTCCTGGATTACATGTAGTTACTATTGTTTGTACAAATATGTACGTAAGAATAAACTGTACTATGTTAAGACCTTCACACTCTGGGTTATTTTGTTATTTATAACTACTTACCAAGTTATATCACATTCTCAATGACCAAAATTAAGAAAAATAACATATTGTTATTTTCTCAAGAACTTTTCGCCTCTTGTCACTTGAGATTAAATCTATCTTTCGTAAATACGAGCATTAATACACCATTACTTTTCGCGTATATTGCACTTAATATATTCCATCATTATTGAGCCGTTATAATATCATAACATACATTTCAATGAATGGATTCATAAAATGAGAATTCAATTTTGAAAAAATATCAAATTAAAATAAATCGTCAGTACATACGCACGTGAGGATGTTTGTTAAACGGAATCGCTACACACAGCAGCACAAAACAACGTGATCAGAACAAACTATATCGAGGCGAAAAGTTGATCTTAGTTTGGAAATAATACGAGCCTGTTATACAAAAATGTGGGTGACACAGAAATTAACAAATTAATAACATAACCTAAAAAGAAGAAAAGCTTATTCTCGCTGCAAGAGGCACCACTAAAATGAAGAACAGAGGGAGCAGCAAACATTAGAAACAAAAAGCGAAGAAAAACAAAATTGGAACCGAGGAAGCTAAATTGACGAATTATAAGAGTAAACAAATAAAAGACGCATGGAAGCACATCATATTGTTACGAAATAGATATGTCAACAGATAAAACGAATCGCTACTGACAGTCGCACAGAACAACGTGATCAGAACAAACTATATGTAGGCCAAAATAGATTTTTAAAAACAAAAAGTAGATGTAGAATATGTGGAGCAAGTGACGAAACAATAAATAATATAATAAGATAATGCAGCACACTAACTCAAATATACAATGACGAACATGAGTGCGTGTAAAAGGTTGTTCATGGAAACTATGCAAATAAAACAGACACTGAGCGAAAACACTGGAGCGTAAAGGTTTAAGCAGACACATTTATCAATTTGCGTAATAATATTCCACCTGCAGAGTAAATATGAAGGAGGTAGAATACTTCGCGAATAGATGGAACTTGCCAAATGGCTTAAAAGAATTTTCAAACACAAAGAGATTTACTTGCAATAGTTGTAAGAACACTAGGAACAGTTCTGGAAAAAACCTAGACATATGACAAGGGGTAATCGGAACGGACAGCTTTAGGTAATCGGAACGGAAAACTTACATGGCCCGAAAAATTCAACTCGCAATACAAGGACGATTCGAAGAACTGGTAGGATTTGCATACACATTATATTTATTCGAAAGGTAACGAGAACACTGAAACTTTATTCAACTCAAATTTAAATGAAGAACAACAGCCGTTGCCAGCAAGTTAAACTATGATAAACAACTGTTGCGATAACGTAAAATAATGTGCAATGGTTACCGAAATAGGTGAGATTGCAGGAAATATGAGAAGACTTGTTGTCACCCGAACCCCAGAGAACACACCTGTTAATATCAGTGAACAATTACTTGTATCAAACTTCCTTGTTGTGAATCAGATTAATGATAATAATAATAGCAATAATAATAATAATAATAATAATAATAATAATAATAATAATAATACTAAAAATAATACTAATAATAGCAATAATAATAGCAATAATAATAATAGCAATAATAATAATAGCAATAATAATAATAGCAATAAGAATAATAATAATAATAATAATAATAAAAATAGCAATAATAATAGCAATAATAATAATAATAGCAATAATAATAATAGCAATAATAATTATAGCAATAATAATAATAATAATAATAATAGCAATAATAATAGCAATAATAATAATAGCAATAATAATAATAGCAATAATAATAGCAATAATAATAATAATATTAATAATAATAATAATAATAATAATAATAATAATGATAATAATAATAATACTAATAATAGCAATAATAATAGCAATACTAATAATAGCAATAATAATAATAGCAATAATAATAATAATAATACTAATAATAGCAATAATAATAGCAATAATAATAGCAATAATAATAATAATAGCAATTATAATAATAATAATAATAATAATAATAATAATAATAATAATAAGAAGAAGAAGAAGAAGAAGAAGAAGAAGAAGAAGAAGAAGAAGAAGAAGAAGAAGAAAAAGAAGAAGAAGTAGAACATTGAAAGAATTCTAGCACGAAGAAACGAGATAGTTAGAAACGGAAAAATGTCGTGCAAAACATCTTGTGAAAGAGGAAAATCGAAAGAGAAAAATGAAGGAACATATTAAAACGTAAATAATGAATAATCATCAGCAATTGAAAAAAAGAATAGAAAAATAACTGAGTGTCTTTTGAAACGTGCCTCAATTGAAAACCGCCAAAAACTGCTTTCAAAAAACCAATACAAAATGGCGCCCAAAATAAACCGTAAAAATGATAGACCTTCGCTGGTCGCGTGCTTTTTTTCCTCCGACATGTCTTTAACTTCCCATTCTGTCCGTTGTGTCTGCCGGGCAGGTTGTTTTCATTGCGAACAAAAAAAAAGGTTGATAATACATGAAGTTGGACGGAATTGCCAATGACGGGCATTTCTATCATTGCCTTGCAATTATGCCGACATACAACACCAATGGCGCCAAGTTTGAAGCGAACATTATTAGTTACTTGTTTGTTTGCATTTATTGTATTTATTTTTTACACACGTACTTGGAGGAAATATACAAAGACAAGAAATAGACACAGAAAAATTGAGAGAGAGAGATAGAAGAAAGAGAAGCATAAATATTCAAAGAAAGTAAGAGAGAGGGAAAGAGAAACAGAAATATGCACAGAAAAGGTAAGAGATAGAGAGAAAGAGAAAAAAGAGATGTACATTTTCTCGCGTTGCGCTTTTCCGATGAATTTATCCCTTTTCTTTATTTTCCTCTTTTTCTTTTCCCTTTTTCCTTTTCCTTTTTCTTGTCTATTCTTTTTCCTTTCCCTCTCGCATTTCATTCGAACAGCAATGGCATTTTTTTGTAAATTCGAACACCGGCTCATTTCAAATGAAATCTATTCATAATAAATGTCTTTTTTTGTTGCAGAGGAACTTTTTTATTGAATATTTGTGAAACCTTTCTCGTTTCAACGGCTCTCTTAACTCTTTCACTTCCGTTGAATATTACGTCCCAGTAGACATATAAACATATTCGTTGGACATAAATTCTGGTTCAAGTTCAACAGCTCCCGGTCCAATTGTAATTTATCACAGACCATAAACTTCGCTACATTGAAACAGATATGCGACCGTTTTTCTAACTCCATATCATAATCAAAGTGGCAATTTGTTTTCTGTATTTCTAAGTTGCTTTGAATATTCATACAACAATAAAAAAATAAATGGAAAACACTATTTAGCTAAAAGGCAGTGATCCTCTGTGCGTCTATTTCCTATTTCTAAGTTGTTTTGTATTTTCATATAATCATAATAATGAATGGAAAGTCATAAAGCGTTAATTGAAGACCTTCGGGATACACAGTTCTACCCGAATGCAACGAATGCACAATACTTTTAGGGGTTGTATATTTGCCATAGATGAATACTGGATATGTAAAGTAGTTTTAAATAATTTTGATTTTCGATTTTGTGGTATATCATTTGTCATTTAAAGAATGCATGACCGTAAAAGGTTGAAGGATCCAAGAAGTCAGATACGATGCTTGGCTGAGAAACACGCGCAGGTTTGAGAAAATTCAGCGTGAGCAAGGCCAGCTTAAGTTAAATTTTCGATAATTTATATAATTAACGTGGTAACAAAGAACAGACAATATTAATGCTGATAATGCGAGACGTATACAAACAAAGGTTCACCACTGAAATTCATCAAACTACCGACCAGTCAACACCCTCATCCTGGTTTCCTGTAACCTTTCGAGAATATTTTCAAGAAAAATATTTAAAAAAAAAAAAACATAGTTCACCCCAAACAAGGCAGGACGCCACTGTAGATGTAAGGGGCTACTGATAAAAAGGGAGAAGGTTTTTTTTTGGGGGGGGGAATCTGAATTGGGAGCTGCGCAGCGAGATATCTGTTTACATTACCTTTACATTTCTGCATGTAAATACTGTCGGGAAAACAGTGAGCAGGGGTGGAGTTCCAGAGGCCAGCAACACGAGGAAAAAAGCTTTTGGAGTAGAAATCTCCCCGGCACATGGAGACCTCCACAGTGAATGAATGAGATTTAGTTGATTGTCGAGTTTGTCTAGTGAATTTACGTCGATGGGTCACCAGAATAGCCAGTTCATCGGCGCATAATCCATTGAAGTATTTGTTAAAAAAGCACAATGGTGCTACATTGCGTCGATGGAAAAGGGGCTGGAGTTTGGTTGACAGTGAAGGACCTATTAGGCTGGCGTCTCTATTTTGGACGTTGCCAAGGAGGAAGAGACTAGTAGATGATCCACCAGCCAAGATGTGGAAACAATACTCCATGCATGGGCGGATGGTGGGGTTGTAGAGATACAAGATAATGTCAGGTGTGATATGCTATAAGGACGGTCCTTACAAACCTCTGCCACTGTCTAGATGACCGTTGCTGTGCCAAAGATGACATCACAACCACTTTATTTTCTGCCTTCCTGAGTGCGTTATTCATCCGTATGAAAGAACACATGTAACACAACTTGAAAGAACACATGTAACAAAACTTGAAAGAACACATGTAACGAAACTTGAAAAAACACATGTAACAAAACTTGAAAGAACACATGTAACAAAACTTGAAAAGAACACATGAAATCAAACTTGAAAGAACACATGTAACAAAACTTGAAAGAACACATGTAACGAAACTTGAAAAAACACATGTAACAAAACTTGAAAGAACACATGTAACAAAACTTATAAAGAACACATGAAACAAAACTTGAAAGAACACATGTAACAAAACTTGAAAGAACACATGTAACAAAACTTGAAAGAACACATGAAACAAAACTTGAAAGAACACATGTAACAAAACTTGAAAGAACACATGTAACAAAACTTGAAAGAACATATGAAACAAAACTTGAAAGAACACATGTAACAAAACTTGAAAGAACATATGTAACACAACTTGAAAGAACACATGTAACAAAACTTGAAAGAACACATGTAACAAAACTTGAAAGAACACATGTAACAAAACTTGAAAGAACATATGAAACAAAACTTGAAAGAACACATGTAACAACACTTGAAAGAACACATGTAACAAAACTTGAAAGAACACATGTAACAAAACTTGAAAGAACACATGAAACAAAACTTTAAAGAACACATGTAACAAAAATTTAAAGAACACATGTAACAAAACTTGAAAGAACACATGAAACAAAACTTGAAAGAACACATGTAACAAAACTTGAAAGAACACATGAAACAAAACTTAGCAAGAACACATGTTACAAAACTTGAAAGAACACATGTAACAAAACTTGAAAGAACACATGAAACAAAACTTGAACGAACACATGTAACAAAACTTGAAAGAACACATGAAACAAAACTTGAAAGAACACATGTAACAAAACTTGAAAGAACATATGTAACACAACTTGAAAGAACACATGTAACAAAACTTGAAAGAACACATGAAACAACACTTGAAAGAACACATGTAACAAAACTTGAAAGAACACATGTAACACAACTTGAAAGAACACATGTAACAAAACTTGAAAGAACACATGTAACAAAACTTGAAAGAACACATGTAACAACACTTGAAAGAACATATATAGTTTTTTTCATTGGTTGTTCGACACGTTTCAAAATAAAAGTTTCGTCTCACTTTTTGATGTTTGTTGTAAGTATGGTAAAAAGACACGGACAAACAGTTGGAACATATGAAGATCTACAGCAAAGTGTGAAAAAAAGGAAACTGAAGTAATGCGTCGATGTCACGCGAGCATCAGGCCTCGCAAAGACAAGCTTGCAAGGAACTGTACAAAGAGGAATACGGAGGAGTGGACACAGAAAGGTGTGGGGGGGGGGATACATCCGAGATTAGACAAAGCTGGCGCAAAGTAACATGGAGGATTGGCGCATTCTAAAGGCCATCCTACATGGATGCCTGGTATCTGGGATCAGGTGATCTTACTATCCCCTATTATCAGCAGAACTACATTTACACTAAAGTACCTGAATATATATATATGTACAAATTACGTGGGAAATTCTTCGATCCGAACTGGAACGGTGGCTTCTCGTCAGCAGCCAATAGTAGTCGTCGGGCAGGGTCGACTACGAGTGATGCATCCTAGGCTTAGTTCTTCAGACTGTCAGCTCGGTTTGAGCAGCGCTGTTAGTGGTCAAATAGACCAATGTAGAAGTAGCAGTCTCTGTCGTAAATATCATAAACCTGTGTTGTCTCTTGACTGTTGGCATCGGTACTCTCCTTTCTACATGAACGCTTTCCTGCACCAACTTTGATACGCATATCCTCCTTTGCTTTCAGATGTCGGTTCAAGTTTCTTTTCGATGTTTAGCGGGAATCTGAGTTCCGCAAAAAACAACGTCTGAATCCGTTCATACTGCCAACGATATTACCTATCACCCTGGTCTTCCTGTCAATGACGCAAATTTCAGAATACGTCAGCTAAAATAATACTATTTGATTTCTTGTAGACTTTAGAATTTCTCGCTGTTTACTTAATTTGTTTTTATGTGTAAACTCCGATTCCAACAAGATTTTAACACACCCACGTTCAAATATTGATATATATTAATGTTGTTCTATCGCAAAAAGAACTGACGTCAGAGGTAAACTGATTATTTGAATAAAACTAATTAAATAACATAATAAACTGAACTTGACAGTAAAGAAATGTAACTTTTGCTTTTCACTTTGAAATAATTTGAAAATAATCTCCAAGAACACATTTGGAAAAATACTACACATTTTTTTGACGAACAGAAAAATTAATTACCATAGACCATGACGAATCACAAGGTAAAGTGAGGTCATGCTTCAGGTTATATTTTGTTAAGACATGTCTCACATGATGAATGTTGCCCCGCAAAGATCAAAACTAATTTAATGAGGGGAATTTACTTTGAACCAACTGAGAATATGTGTTTATGTTCAAAAATGATAAACAAGTGAATATGTTGCAATAATGGAGTACTTTTTCTACATCAAAATGGTTATTGAAGAATTGGAAAAAGAATAAAGTAAACATATGATGAAAATATTAGACGTTGTTGAAAGTTACACGCGGAAAAGAAATAATTGAATAATGTCTTGAAGGAAAATGGCAGAAAAAAGGGAGGTAAGGCAGAATGGGTAGTAAAAAAAAGAAAGAAACATTTTTAAAACAAAATGTAATAAACCTAAAAATGTAAGAATCGCAATAGGAATGAAAGGGGTGAAAAAAAGAAAGTGATAAATAAAATAATGAAATTCAAAAAAGAAAGAAGACAATATAGTAACGATTCAAAGTGACTGGGAGATACGCCTTAGAAAAGCTTTTCAGATAAGTCCTCTGTAATGTATTCTAAAAAGCGCAGCTAGTAACGTTAAGTAACGTTTCCCTTTCTCAGTCAGTTTGTTTTTCGTAGATCGTCAGTAAAGCATGATGTCGTTGATTCTTTAATCAGACATTAAATGAAGTATTTATGTTCTATGATTTAAAAATGACAAAAGAACAAAAGATAATGCTATGCTCTCACTTTTATAGTTTCGCTGATCCGACCTCTAAGAAAATAATTGTTTGCAACGTTTGTTATTTTTTAAATTGACAACTAAAAATATAGAAATGGATAAATAATAGAAACCAAGAATAAACAAATAAATAATATATTACAATGGTATTACTTCTAAAATTTGATCAGAGAAATATTGTTTTTTAAAAATTGTTATTATAATTATTATTATTATTAGTAGTAGTAGTAGTAGTAGTAGTAGTAGTAGTAAGAGTAGTAGTAGTATTTATTGTTTGTAATTCAGAATTTTGAACTTTAAATTAAAATTCAGATGGACAAACTCTTCTTTTGAATTTAATTCATTTATTACAAGCGTTGTTATTTCAACTGAGGTTACGTAGAGAGAGAGAGAGCGAGAGAGAGAGAGAGAGAGAGAGAGAGCAATCACTACTTTATCGCAGTTAGTTATTAATGTTTTCTTAACTATTCATAGAGAAGGGGAAAGGATTTCTCGCGCCTTCATTCCCCTAGGGGAAATATCCCTTATCTTTACATTGTGAATCGCACGTCCTCTCGGTTCGCTTTCCGAATCAGACGTACTAAATCTCGCTTCTCATGAGAACTAGTAACGTCACAGAGCCTTTGTTTCTCACGCAAGGGCATGTGACGTCACAGCCTCTCTAGGTGCAGACTGACCCTTGATCTGGGGTCTCGTCACACGGTAACCTTGTCACGTCTGCCAGCTCCGACTGTGAGAACAAGCCCCGTTCTGCACTCGACAGCACCGCGTTAATTCGCGCAAGTCAAATCAACGATTCCCAACAGATACGTCCATTCCCATAGGGCCATTATCCAACAATAGATCTCACATTGAAATCAAATATTAACAACAAATAGTACTTTACAATTGTATTTCTTATAAAACTTTATCCTATGAAATATATTGTTGCTTTAATAGTAGTAGTAGTAGTAGCAGCAGCAATAGTATCATTTATGATATGTAATGCTCTCCTCAAAATGTATTACTTCAATTTAAATCTAGATATTCTCTCATTTGAAACACATATGAAAAACACATAATTCCATACAATACTATTACTAAAAAAACTTCTTTTTTTAAAACTTTAATAGTGGTAGTAGTAGTGGTGGTATTATTTTTATTATTATTATTAGTAGTAGTAGTTTCTCTCCCAGCTTGAAAGGCTCTTATGTATGGTGTTTCTCCCTTCTCATAGCCTTAAGCGGAATGGATAGTTTGAACCTTCTCTATGACGGGGCGTTATTTGTCGCTGTTTATACTTTACAGTAAAGTTGACTTCATTTCTATACGTTCATGCAGTGTTTCAGTGCAACACTTGCAATTCTAAAATGGGCACCTATCTACCTATTGACGTTGCTCAGCATCGCCTCACTTATAACAAGAACCGGTGTATTACCGTGATACGACAATAAACTGCCAGCCGTTACACCTTGTGTCTGTACCTTTTACAAACAGACAAGAAAAAGAAAAGAAATTAAATAAGGCATAATAAACGAAGAAAGATATCAGAGAAATAAGAATATACGAAGGCTGGAGTTAACGAAAACGAAAGGAAATACAGTGACGAAACATCAAGAAAAAAGAAGAAACGCAAGCTAGGATTCAGGAACAAGGAAGATGAAACGAAAAGAAAATACAATGACAAAACATAAAGAAAAAAAAGGAGCGAAGGCGGGGATTAAGAATGAAGAGAAAATGTAAAGAAAGGAAATACAGTGACAAAACATAAAGAAAAAAAGAAGAAATGAAAGCGAGGATTCAGGAACAAGGAAGATGAAACGAAATGAAATACAATGACAAAGTATAAAAAAAGGAACGAAGGCGGGGATTCAGGATGAAAGTATATGAAACGAAAGGAAATACAGTGACAAAACATAAAGAAAAAAATAAGAAACGAAAGCGAGGATTCAGGAACAAGGAAAATGAAACGAAAGGAAATACAATGACAAAACATAAAGAAAAAAAGAAGAAACGAAAGCGAGGATTCGGGAACAAGGAAGATAAAACGAAATGAAATACTATGACAAAGCATAAATAAAGGAACGAAGGCAGGGATTCAGGATGAATGAATATGAAACGAAAAGAAATACAATGACAAAACATAAAGAAAAAAAAAACGAAAGCGAGGATGCAAGCACAAGGAAGATGAAACGAAAGGAAATACAATGACAAAACATAAAGAAACGAAGGAATGCGGGGATTTAGGATGAAGGAACATGAAACGAAATGAAATACTGTGACAAAACATAAAAAAGTAACGAAGGCGGGGATTCAGGATGAATGAATATGAAACGACAGGAAATACAATGACAAAACATAAAGAAAAAAAAAGAAACGAAGGCGGGGATTCAATATGAAGGAAGATGAAACGAAAGAAAATACAATGACAAAACATAAAGAAAAAAAAGGAACGAATGCGGGGATTCAGGAACAAGGAAGACGAAACGAAAGAGAATTTCAGTAACAACACATTAAAAAAGAAGAAACGAAAGGGAGGATTCAGGAATAAGGAAGATGAATCGAAAGGAAATACAGTGACAAAACATAAAGAAAAAAGAAGAAACGAAAGCGAGGATTCAGGAACAACCGAGAAAAAACGAAAGGAAATACAATGACAAAACATAAAGAAAAAAAGGAACGAAGGCGGGGATTCAGGAACAAAGAAGATGAAACGAAAGGAAATACAATGACAAACCATAAAGAAAAAAAAGGAACGAAGGCGGGGATTCAGGAACAAAGAAGATGAAACGAAAGGAAATACAATGACAAAACATGAAGAAAAAAAGGAACGAAGGCGGGTATTCGGGATGTAGGAAGATGAAACGAATGGAAATACACTGACAAAACATAAAGAAAAAAGAAGAAACGAAAGCGAGGATTCAGGAACAATGAAGATGAAACGAAAGGAAATACAATAACGAAAGCGAGGATTCAGGAACAAAGAAGATGAAACGAAAGGAAATACAATGATAAAACATAAAGAAAAAAGAAGAAACGAAAGCGAGGATTCAGATACAAGGAAGATGAAACGAAAGGAAATACAATAACAAAACATGAAGAAAAAATAGAAAGAAGGCGGGGATTAAGGATGAAGGAAGATGAAACGAAAGGAAATACAGTGACAAAACACAAAGAAAAAAAAGGAGTACCGATGAAAGGGTGCCGGAAAGAAAGAAAGAAATGACGGGTGAAAAAGTAATGCGAAAGAAAAAACAGTTACATCACACAAAAAAAGCGAAATGAAAAAACAAATGAAAGGAGAACAAAAATAATAAAAAATAACCAAATAAATAAAGGAAAGAGAAAAGAGAGTCAGATAGTAAATAGAAATGACCGAATGAATGATGGATATAGAACATGAGACAAAGAAAGTAAATAGAAGCGACGAACAGAATGAGAAACTAGCAAGGGAAGTAGAAAAGTAAGAGAGAATGAATGAATAATGAATGAATGAATGAATGAATGAGAGGAAACATACACAAAAGATGAACAGCAAAGATAGACGGTCGGAGATTTCCATGGACAGTGACTTGGTTGCTGTCGGGCCATGATATGGTTCGTTTCAGTTTTAGGATGTCAACGTCCCCAAGTTTTACCTACTCCTTGAGAAGATGTACGTGTGTTGCTAATCGCCTGTAGCGCCTCAACCAGTGAATGCCGACAGTGCTACTCAGGCATTGTTTTTATTTTAAGCCAAGTCCCTAATTTTATTTTAATTCCAGTGCGCTTGCTTTTCAAAACCAAAATGTGGGGTTTACCCCCAAGAGAAGAAGTAAATAAAATACTCTCTTATAAATTCTTTGAAACAGTGGAAAAGTGTTGCGATCCATGATCAATAATCTTCCAGTAATAGTTAATAAATTATATATATTTTAGAATACTCTGAACTTGCTACAGTTGATCTAATTTATAATTTGTTTGTATTATTTGTTGTCAATTTGATACCAATATGTAGTTGATGAGAGATAGCCATATTTACGTATCATTCTTGACTAGTCTTTTTTTCGACTGATGACAATTCTTATCTGAGCCGATTGAAACGGAATCGCTGTCCGTCTCTTTTTATTAGTCCGCTTCCGCTTCCGCCTTCTGTTTGTCATTCATTTTTATTAAGCGGCGTCGCCATTTTTAACTGACACGACGTGATACAGCTGACAGCATAGGTTTTAAGAAAAATACAAATAGGTGTAACATAAAGACATTTGTGAATTAGTTAGAAGGAAGTCGACTTTATCGATCATCCGTTGAATACAGAACACCTTCCCTCATCATGAACAACATAGAAGAGCCATATAAATATAGATGATTTCCCTTGGTGCATGGTTTAACTGATCAACACGTTGGTAGTGAGAAGATGTATGTGCCCTCTCCGCTGACTAACATTTCAGCTACGATGAAATTCATCACGATAGTTCCGCAATCGCGTTTAGGCTCATATGAAGGCCCCACATGTGCAGGAAGGAATATCTAACGTCTGTGGAGGGAGTAATCGACATTAAAATGAAAGGCGCAATAGAAGATTGGACCAAAAAAACTATCAGCGATTGCCTTCTTGTTTTATAACGGGTGTGTACGTGTGCTAGTATATATTTTAGCAGAGGTGAATAAGTGCGATTACAAACGACTTTTCCGTGTGTTAAAAAATGAACTTCACAGATTTTATTCTAGAGTGATCTGACAACAGTAGGAGATTTGACGGGTAAGGTCAAAGAAAGGAGCAAGACTCAGAAGGGATGTGACGTCACGTGGGACGAAAGCGATGTAGAACGGTTATATTTGCAATGAGACCGAGTGTTGACGCCCCCGCTCTCTTCCAATCATGTACCTCTACATCTCCATTGTGTGTTCCACACATGTGAAGCTTTTGATGTTGGAAATGTTGGCTATTTTTTGGCTATTTTACATTCATGAAAACGCTTTCACAGCCTGAATATGGTCCTAAATTACAGTATATATCAGATTTAACCATCTATATCTATTGATAGGTTTTGAGGATGTTTTAAGACTTGCAATGTCGCATGAAACTACTTTATCTCCGGAAAATGATGGGTTTTCAGTCCCGTGGAGCCCTAACGGCTATTTTTTGGCCTTCACCTTCTGAATTTTGCAAAATGTTCAAAATGTTTGATTGTTTAGTGTTATTTATGTATAAATGAACACAGAAAAATACTACTCGCATGAATCTGAAATGTTCACTCATTACGTCCCACCCCTATTATAACGAAGAAAAAACTATTGAGGGTCGAACGCGGCCATGGGCGTTGTCTTTCTGCTTGTCTCTCTATCAAACTCGGTTACGCTTTCTCTGTCTCTCATACATAATTAAGTAGAAATGGTACTTGTGATTATTTAACCTTTTTTCACTCAATAAACCTTCACTCCCAAACTGTATTCTCTTAATTGTTATTATTATTATTACTCGATGAATAACGTATAGACACAACGACGTGCCAACGGCGGGTCCTAACCAGAGACGACATGGTTATGAGAAGAAGTTGTTTACAAGTAGATTCGGAGAAGCGACGAAACAACATCACGATTCCTAATAAGAAAGAACCACGGCCTGGTTTAGACATGGAATTCGAGGAATGAAACAAGGGACTACGTAACATCACGCCATAGTCGTTGAAATAATAATTACAGATATCATCGCTGATAGTTTGGCGGAGAGAGTTGGGTACGAATATTTATGAAAATGAAACTTAGTGAATAATACTTCGGAATGGACCGACACGTGTTTTCAAATCTCTTAGCTACGGGATGTATATATGAGTAGTCTGATGAAATGACCAAACGTGCCATAGCCATCTTAGTAACGTACGTTAAATAGCCGAAGTTATCAACTAATACTAGTAAATGTGTGTTGCTATTTACATCAGTGTTGACTGCACTCGGCGAATTTTAGCCCATATATTCCCTCATTAGATAGTTCATTGCTACATATATGCACACATAAAAAAGCAGAAGCAATGAAGCTGTGGAATAATCAGCAAGATGTATGCATACAAATAATGGATAAAATAAAGGGTAATCAACCGGTGTTTATATATATGAGAGTGTGAAAGTATTATTTTATTATATTTAATTACAAGTAATACTTAACTTGTCGGTATCTCTGTAGGTTTCGATATTTCTCCGGGCATGTAATTGAAAACAAAACCTTATAGCAGGATTAAACACAGCTTCTCCTCCTGCGTAATATTTTACGAGAACTCCAATAGTGGCATTCATTTTTTTTTTCATAGCGATTTTACAATAAGATCGTAGAGTCATCGTTCGCATCGTAAATCGATGAACAATATAAGATACGTTTTATTTAATGTATATCTGAAATATAATTTAGAACCACTTTTTTCTTTTGTACTGTTGACGACTATCGCTTGATTACAAAACGGTATATAAAAACTTAAAAATTGTGCCGAAACATTTTCTGTGTCAGGAACAATTATTTACGGTCGCATTTACCGATTTTAATATTTAGTCATGCTGGAAATTGTCTTCTTAATTGCAAATTTGAAGATGGCAGTATTTTCACCAAACTATCTTGATAGAAAAAAAAACAGTCGCTTTTGATCGGTATTATGATAGGTTTCAATACATTGTTTGCACAATAATAACAATGTCGTCAATTTTTGTACAACAACACATTGTCTTTTTAAAATATTCTGTTCGTCTGTAATAATCGCGATTTCAGTATGGTACGCAAGTGAGAAGGAGAGAGAAGGTTATAGAGTGAAGTAAAGAGATAGAGACAGCCAAATTGAAACCGAGAATCAGGTTCAGTTTCAACAATTTTTAAAGATTATGTCCGTCCCAACGTTACAGCGTATGTGACTCTGATAATTAAGTCAATTTTAGACATACACTTAAGTTTTGTAGCGTCGCTACTTGTACGAAACATGTCTCTATCGTTCATTATATCACATGGATCGTCATTCATTCCTTTGCAACAATGAAGTCTCCTTCTAATCAGTAGATCACGTGATAACATTGAAACCTATTTTGTTTAATTCACCTTGGAATCTCCACGGTCATCTCTAATATTATTGATTTACGTAAGAACGAATTTCCGGTGAGCCGGCTTTGTACTTTATTAGGGTAGTAGTTTTCGGCTTAAAGTTCTTGAATCACTAGTCATGACCGTATGGTTTGAAATTTGGATTGTCGATTTATTTTGAAAGCATTCTCTCCGTTTCCTGGCCAAGTCATTTTCGAAGACTGCGCTAGGATTAACGCTAATCCGTTCCAGAGCTAAGCAGATGCCGAGGTTAATCTGACGTTGGTACTTCCTCCCTTCCCCATCTGCATATTCATATATATATATATATATATATATATATATATATATATATATATATATATATATATATATATATATATATATATATATATGTGTGTGTGTGTGTGTGTGTGCGTGTGGGGGGTGTTGTGGGGGAGATGCGTGGATGGGAGTATCCTGGCAATATGCGGCACCAATAGCGGCGACGTCCGCTGAACATTTTAAAGAATTTGAGAAAGAAAAGGCCAATGTATTTCGTAAGCTGAATGCCACATGCTCCATTTGGCGAATTTATTACGTCTGAATTTGTTGGACGCACGAAGCGGGTAAGATGAGTTGCTTTTGTAAATATTAAAAAGATTTTATCGGAATAAATGCATCTGGAAATGATTGAATATAAGACTATATATCTACGTGTGTGTGTGTACGCGTGCGTAAGCTTATATAGACTACCGACATTACGCTGGGTAAGCCAGAAGTTTTTAACTTCAAACTTATTGAACGAGTATTGTTTTCCGTGACTTTTACTTACTGTTGTGTTTGTAGTTGTTGTAATTGTTGTCGTTGTTGTCGTTGTTGTTGTTGCTGTTGTGTTTTTTCTTCTTCTGTCTCGTTGTTAAGTAATTTAAACATTTGTAACTTAAATTATTTTACATTTCTATTGACAATAAATAAATGAAATGTGTTGTACATGATATGTTGTATTATTTACATGAAAAACAACTTCTAAAAATCGAACCAGAGAAAAATAAAAAAACACAAAGCTTCAGATCAAGTCATAGAGAAGAAAAAGGCTCACATTTTAAAGTGTTTAAAATAAAGCCTTTTAATTTATCATGTATTCACATGTATTCATATGTATACATATATATTAATTCACAGTTTTCGAATCGTTCGATCGGCAGTAATTCTCATCTGTACACTGAAAAGTGCGTAAGCATAAAACACATGTGTCTGTAGGTAACACACACAATATTTAAATGAAAATATTTTAACAAAGAACGCTATTATGATTAGCTTACTGTTTATGGTCGCTGACTCGACATTATGTAGATATTGAGTCTTATCTTTTCTAAGCTAATTGATGGTTGCCGGGGGTTGAATACCAGGCTGCAAAGTCAAAGGTGACTTTGTACCTAAGTTCGAATCTTTTGACACCTACGCTGAACATTGTATAAGCATGAAACATACGTGCCTGTAGGTAAAAATTAAAAAAAAATACTCAACTACAAATATTATATATATATATATATATATATATATATATATATATATATATATATATTAATCTAGGCAGTATCTTCTCTTGCAGGCAATTATTGTTGAATATGACAGGGACATTACCACATTCAAAAAGAGAAATTTAAGTTCTATTCATGCGAAGGGTAGCATATCTAAAAAGACTGACTAAAGATTCTACAAACGTTGTCGGAATATGCCTTATAGCTACGTGTCAGTCTATTTTTAACTTCCACAAACAGGGCTCAACTTAAATCTTATTAAATGGGCTGATAACAATATTAATTTTAAATAAATATTATATATATATATATATATATATATATATATATATATATATATATATATATAATGAAGAAGAATGGAAAGGAATTAGAGAAGCAAAAGTCAAACCATAATTCAATTCAATTGCTCAGAGCAAGGTATATTCCGCAAAAAAGGCAATTTATTCAAGTTAAATTTTCCTTAAGCCAGGCTTTTCAAAGATCAAAATCTTATCATCAGAGGAAGTCGCTGGGATAGATAAGTTGGCAAAGGCCAAGATTTAAAATTTGAAAAAATAAAATAAAAGTTGTAGGGGGAAGAAACACAGGGCAAAATTCTGCCCGAATGCAAGCAAATGTCCGATTGCTAAAAAGTCCGGTGTCGAAAAGTCCAGCGGAGAGAATGAGATGTAGATAGGTAGGTCGTTAAAAGGCCCGAAAGGTTGTGAGAGAGGAATCAAAGTTAAATTCCAAAAAGCCACAACTTCAGGTGCGGCGAAAATAGAAAATCCAAAGGGTAAAATGTCCAATAAGTGCAGGCAGGCAGGCTCAGAAGAGAGTGAGGTGGAAAATATTCGCCATTAACAATACTTCCTGGGCAAAGATGTCAGAGAAAATGCTTTAAAATGGGAAAAAATGTAGCAAAAATATTTTAAAGTTAGCCCGAAGCCAAAGCCGGCTTGAAAATGAGAAAAGGCATAAACTCCTGTGCGACCAGTATGCAGGGAGGGAATGAGTGAGGGGTTTGTAGGGGGAGAGAAGAACGGGTGCTAAGAAGGAAAAGGTGTGTGGAGAGTGAATGCGGTTAAAACTAAGAGTGTGATTGTGGGGGGTGAGTCGCATGAAAGTAGAAATTGGATGTTAGCGCGAATTTGGGTTCAACTAAAAAAGGGAAAGTTGGGTAGGAGTAAGTCAACGAGTGCTGGGAGGGAGAGTTCAAATGCCAGAATGCGTCTATAAATAGAGTTCGGGGTTTTGCTTCTCTAATTCCTTTCCATTCTTCTTCATTCTACCTGCTCTATCCTGGATATTGAGCTATATACTCTTCACAATAGGTTTCACTTTTCCTAAAAGTTCGCTTTTAGTACACCACTTTATATATATATATATATATATATATGTATGTATGTCGAAACGGTATGATTACTTAAACCATTACTGTTTTTATATGAAAATGTTAAATAATGAATTGAGCCGTATATTATCCATGAGATTTTTATTAAGACAAATATATATATATATATATATATATATATATATATATATATATATATATATATATATAGTAATCTTGGCCTTTTGGCTTGGATCACAGTGTAGTATCTGATCCGATGGATACTACAACCAATAGACCGGTATCGCCTTCGGGTCTTGATTACGCCGGTTTGTAGGTTTGTCCTGTGCAGTTCTAGGACAGCCACCCTCCCAAGCTTTGCATCCCCTCTTTGGGAAGGAGTAAGTTTATTGCTTACTGTCTGAGGCTACTGGGGAATGCCTACGGTCCTGCCAAGGCATTTTATTGCTCACCTTCTCGGGCGCTGGCTATTCAAATCCTACTTTCCCGACCTTGTGTCACATCTTACCGCTGTGGGAGGAAGATAAATAAAAAAATCTCTTTCTGTCTCTCTCTCTCTCTCTCTCTCTCTCTATATATATATATATATATATATATATATATATATATATATGTGTGTGTGTGTGTGTGTATGTGTGTGTATGTGTGTGTGTGTGGGTGTGTGTGTGCGTGTGTCCCAGTAAGACACCAACTATTTAAGAGAGCAATCGAGCACTTTTAGATTGCGTGATAACATTGTAAATGTCATATATACGTATTTTAAATGTATATATATATATATATATATATATATATGATATTTCCTTATAGGAAATATACAACTAACTGACAATTGTTGAACATTAGTATCATGATGGGGTCTGTTATCTTTCAACTATTGTTTGTGTTGGTCATGGAGATGATAGTGCGTGATGCCGAAAACAACACCAAAAAGAAAACAGACCTATCTGTGAAGGCGTTCATGGATAATATAACCTAACACGCAGAATCAAGATGACATATGTAACAACTAATGAACCGCCAACATGAGCTTTTCAAATAGGCTGCAGCGAATATAAAGCTGTAAAAATGTCACAGTTTATCCACAAATAAAGGAATTTGCATAGAGACAAGGTTCTCGTTGATGAAAATGAAATTCCTACAATCTACGAAAAAAGCGTCAAAAGCTTTGGTCGCTGAAACTCCCTACCTTTGATTGATCGACTTTATTGATATGATCTAAGCAAAATGCTAAAGGATGAATTACGATCCTAAACTAAAACAAAGTATGGTGTTTTCACTTTGGGTTAATTCCCAAGTTATCATGACCAATGCAGCTTTATGATGTTGCATTTAAAAAATCCGGGATAAAAGAGCGTCTAATCAATAAGTTTATCAAGAAATGGTTGGAGGTGCCAAATTCTTTGACAAACGTGGCACTATACAGTTCGTCAACAACGGTTAAATATTCCACGTTGTGACTTGTTGAGGAATAGAAATTACCTAAAACGCAGTTTTCCAGATGCTGTGTGACTGTCGTGCTTTACCATCCGTAATAACTGGCGGAAAATGGAAGACAAAACAAGCTATAGAAGCTGCAGGACCAGCCTTTACAATAAAATAAATAATTTGCACTGCGGCATGTGGAAGACTAGGTTTAGGTCTTCGCCAACATTTTCTTGGCCTAAAGAATTCACAGTAAACCAACAAAATATGGTTTCGAAAGAAATCAATATTTTCGAGAAAGCAAGGCGAACTGCTACAGCTGTAGCTTCAAGTAAATAGGATGCATGGACACAACGGTGAAGTGTAAAAAAACAGGGATATCACATGACGTCATCTGAAACGCATGCGGTCTATAGAATTTCGTTTTTTTTTCATTATAGCAGTCTACGATATATTAGCAACAGCAGTTTACCTTCCCGCTTGCGGATAAACTGCGTCCAAAGGATTCAGAGAATGTGGAGGAACTGCCGGTCTCAAACATATTCCTCCTACATGTGGAACATACACATGGAGACACGATGAAATATTGGCCATTGTTGCAGAGGTTTTGAAGATATGTTATGAGATTTCTAATGAAACTCTCATGGTCACCAGTGGAATAATTGGTTTCGGTAAAGAAAGAAATAGTTAAAAGTCTATGACTGACACGTTGTATTCAACTTAGACCGCCGTCAGCGTCCGGATTATGTTATTTAATCCGTTAATTTGAAAAAAAAAATTTTCTGTGAGAAAATTAACGGTTCAATTTGAGAAATAAATTGACTGTCCACACCAACGACAGTCAGAAAGATGTGAAGATATACGAGAACAATGTGTCAGAAATGTCTAACTAAACATTGTATTTCCTATCGAACTCTGATGCTGTGGTTTTCTTGGCAACTCAACCTCCGCATTCTTGACTAATATTGATCATTCTTCTTCGGACAAGAGGAAATACAATCTAATATATATATATATATATATATATATATATATATATATATATATATATATAAATGAAAGAAGAGGTATAAACATGTAGGAATGACAAATCTATTTCAACTTCGATTGTTCAATACAAGGTGTACTCGGTAAAAAAAATGTTTATTTTTCTTTCTGTTAAGCCAAGGTGTTACAAAGATGTTTTTACCGAGTACATCTTGCATTGAACAATTGAAGTTGAAATAACTTTGTCATTCGTATATCTTTATCCCTCTTCTTTAATCTATCTTTATAATTGCTCTATCTGGTATATTGAGCTGAAACAATTTCACTATATGTTCTATCCTCTAAAAGTATACTTTTAGTTTCATATTTATATATATATATATATATATATATATATATATATATATATATATATGATAATTTTATTTACACAGACATGTACAAAATCTGCTACACTGGCATGTCGATGTTATCGATCAACAGTTACTATAAACTGAGATCTCATCAGGCAGAGTTAGAATCCGATCTTAACCTCAGATCATATTTGGAGAGAATTAAATGGAGGGATAGAGAATAAGAAGAAGAAAAGAAATTTAACATTTCAAAAAATTAAAAAATCTAAAAAATGTAAAAAATATAAAAACAAATATTCCATATATATATATATATATATATATATATATATATATATATATATATACATATATTGAAGAAAAGGGTCGGAGGTTACATATGATGCAATGTTGTGAGAATAACACCCACAATAAAAGAAGTATTCCGAATGTAGGTAAATTCCTTATTGTTTTATTCTGATTAAGGATTGATTTTTTTTAGGATTCAGCTTATTTTTCGTGGTCAGATAATATATATATATATATATATATATATATATATATATATATATATATATATATATATATATATATGTTTAGATAATATATAAATTATTCTGTTGCCTGCCTATCGTTGGTATCGATGTAGTTCTATTCATCGTTGGTATCGATGTAGTTCTATTCATCGTTGGTATCGATGTAGTTCTATTCATCGTTGGTATCGATGTAGTTCTATTCATCGTTGGTATCGATGTAGTTCTATTCATCGTTGGTATCGATGTAGTTCTATTCATCGTAGGTATCGATGTAGTTCTATTACTCGTTGGTATCGATGTTGTTCTATTCATCGTTGGTATCGATGTTGTTCTATTCATCGTTGGTATCGATGTAGTTCTATTCATCGTTGGTATCGATGTAGTTCTATTCATCGTTGGTATATATGTAGTTCTATTCATCGTTGGTATCGATGTAGTTCTATTCATCGTGGGTATCGATGTAGTTCTATTCATCGTTGGTATCGATGTAGTTCTATTCATCGTTGGTATCGATGTAGTTCTATTCATCGTTGGTATCGATGTAGTTCTATTCATCGTTGGTATCGATGTAGTTCTATTCATCGTTGGTATCGATGTAGTTCTATTCATCGTTGGTATCGATGTAGTTCTATTCATCGTTGGTATCGATGTAGTTCTATTCATCGTTGGTATCGATGTAGTTCTATTCATCGTTGGTACTGAGGAAGTTCTATTCATCGTTGGTATCGATGTAGTTCTATTCATCGTTGGTATCGATGTAGTTCTATTCATCGTAGGTGGGGATACGTTTCAAACAATTTCGAGTTACACAGTAAAGTAATTCTTGGTCTATAAAAAGTTTAATAATAACATAACGAAATGACTAAAATATGATTTAATTCTATTTTTCTACATCAGGCAAAAATAAATAAATAATTCGCAATTCATTTTATTTAAGCACGAAGCTAAATCGATCTGCCAAAATATCAATCAAAACGAATAAAAAATGAATAGAATTTTAAAAGAGAAAACAATCAGGCCGAGTCGTCTATCGTTTTTATTAAGAAGCAAGATGCTTTCAAATTATAAATAATCAATGTTTGACCCAATGCCAATTTTGATTTGTTTTTTTGATTTTTGAAGACAATGCCCTTAATTTGAATTTAGACAAAAATGGACGGATTAAGGATTTAAGCAAAGCGAATATTTGTTTTTCCATGGAAGAAAATTGAATCGAAGATTGGAAATATTCCTGTAGACATGAAGATCGATAATCTTTAGTGAATCGAAGTTGAAAATGCAGTCAGATTTTCGGCTCAAAATATACGTGGACATGTACAGAGAAAGTGTGTCAAATTGGGTAAACTTACCTACGATCTCAAAAAGACGAAGGCAGCTCTATCTATCTATATGTCTATCTATATATATATATATACATATATATATATATATATATATATATATATATATGTATATATATATATATATATATAAATATACATATATCATTCTAACATTCTATCCTTATATCTATGTATCTATTTATCTATCTGCTTATCTACTACCTATATCTCTATTTTTATTGTATATATATATATATATATATATATATATATATATATATATATATATATATATATATATGTACATAATTATTTTTATTAAAACAGACGCGTACAAAATCTGCGACACTGGCGTGTTGATGCTATCGATCAGCAACTGTTATAACTGAGATCTCATCAGGCAGTAAGAATCCGATTTTTACCTCAGATCATATTTGGGATGAATTAAATGAGGAAGAAAAGAAAGGAAAGGAAAGGAAAAATAAAATTTGGAAAGTCACGTGTTTAGATTCGAGACCGTTACTAATCAGATATAAAATGAAATAAAATGAAATGGAATAAAATGAGATATAAGATAAAATATAAAAAAATATTAATAATGAATTCATTGAGGATAAGAAAAAAGGAAAGAGAGAGGGAAGTTTTTGGTGGCTGTCAAAGACGGGTCGATATCCTGTTGACGCTTTACCCGTTTTGGATGGAAGATGTTAATACACTTGTTTGTTTTTCCCCTTTTTATTTTTATTTTCATGACATTTATATATAATTATTTGTATATAAAAAAATTAATATCATCATTGAATCTGCATAGGTATACGTTCCTTCCTGTGGAATCATCAGTGTAGAGGTAACCATTAAAACCAGTCTCACGATTCAGATGTGTGTTATCATATGTCAAAGTAGGTACATAGGGATAGGTTTATATATATATATATATATATATATATATATATATATATATATATATATATATATATTTATTTATTCTGGTACAGAAAAATTAGTACATATATATATATCATGGACTCTCCCGTCGAATTCGACATATGAGGTCTTGACAACTCAAAATTTGTGTAGTCTACGATGGATGTAGCATGCTTACATTTACTCAATCGTAAATGGCATTTGAGTCCTGCGAGAGATTTGCAAACCAGCCCACAATGGATGCAAGAAGGAAGATCTTGAGAAAAATCGGCTGGGATACTTGTAGATGTTTTTGTTCTTTCGCGTCCTTCACGTTGTTGATCAATGGCAGTTACAGAGAACCGCCTGATGCCCCTCTGGCAGTCAGATCGCCATTCCTTCCGTCGAGAAGCAAGCTGTTCAAAATCACGACAAGCAATATTGATAGATGTCAAATTCATCTTCAACTTGTCTTTAAAGCGAAGCAGCGGTCGACCCACATTTCGCCATCCACTGTTGAGCTCGCCGTACATCAGTTGCTTTGGTATTCTATCATCTTCCATACGTAAGACATGTCCTGCCCAACGCATTTGTGATTGCATAAAAATATATATATATATATATATATATATATATATATATATATATATATATATATATATATGTCAAATCTTGGTTATTCGGACTACATTTCTCATCTAGAGTGTTATCATCAGAACGTTTCGGCCGCTATAACCTCCGGTCTTTTTCCGGTGTATCGCTTCAAACTCGGGAATATTTCTGTTGAACTCGGGAGAAATGTAGTCCGAGATACTCTTGTTATCATTGATAACGAAAACTGCTCTGACATATTTTGACACAGACAAGATAAGTTTCCGTATTTTCTCTTGTGGATGAATTGAGCTCGTCCGATTGCTAAAAAGTCGGGCAGAATTTTGCCCTGTGTTTCTTCCCCTACAACTTTTATTTTATTTTTTCAAATTTTAAATCTTGGCCTTTGCCAACTTATCTATCCCAGCGACTTCCTCTGATGATAAGATTTTGATCTTTGAAAAGCCTGGCTTAAGGAAAATTTAACTTGAATAAATTGCCTTTTTTGCGGAATATACTTTGCTCTGAGCAATTGAATTGAATTATGATTTGGCTTTTGCTTCTCTAATTCCTTTCCATTCTTCTTCATTCTACCTGCTCTATCCTGGATATTGAGCTGTATACTCTTCACAATAGGTTTTACTTTTCCTAAAAGTTCGCTTTTAGTACACCACTTTATATATATATATATATATATATATATATATATATATATATATATATATATGCGTATCTCTCTCTCTCTCTCTCTCTCTCTCTCTCTATATATATATATATATATATATATATATATATATATATATATATAATGGTTATAATCCAGGTGAAAAATATCCACAGGGTGGTAATCCAGAGAATTTTAACCGGGTTTATGAAAAGTGCTCAATATCAAAATAGAGCTTTATATATGATAATTTTATTTACACAGACATGTACAAAATCTGCGACACTGGCATGTCGATGTTATCGATCAACAGTTACTATAAACTGAGATTTCATCAGGTAGAGTTAGAATCCGATCTTAACCTCAGATCATATCAAATATGATGTGAGGTTAAGATCGGATTCTAACTCTGCCTGATAAAATCTCAGTTTCTAGTAACTGTTGATCGATAACATCGACATGCCAGTGTCGCAGATTTTGTACATGTCTGTGTAAATAAAATTATCATATATATATATATATATATATATATATATATATATAGAGAGAGAGAGAGAGAGAGAGAGAGAGACAGAGAGAGAGAGAGAGATAGATAAAATTATTACCGCTCGCAAATGTTCATTTCCAATTTCCGAGCGTTTCATATCTGACCACGTGAACCTTAGACATTCGTTTATATGTTTCTTCCTTTTCCACACAATTCTTTCCAAATTTGATCTGAGTGAAGGCCCAGATGTTATTCCCCCCTGATGAGAATTCAGTTTCTAAGAGCTGTGGATCCATAACATGCTAGTGTCGCAGATTATATTCATGTCTGTGTGAATGAAACAATTATTATAGATAACAGCTCTATTTTGTATTGAGCACTCTTTATAATACCGGTTCAAATTCTTTGGATTTTTATCCTGTGGATGCTTAATTTACCTGAATTAATATATGTATATTTATATATATATATATATATATATATATATATATAAGGTTAATACAACAAAAGGTATAAGAGGATAGTAATATCTTTAATTAATGAACATCCGGATAACAATAAAGCTCAATATACTGGATAGAGCATTAATAGCAATAGATAAAATGAAAGAATAAAATTAGGGACGAATCAAATGTTATTACAATTCAAAGTTCAGGCAAAGTTCTTTAAAGTCCTTAACTAATGAGTTTTCAAAGAAAATCTTCTCCTCAGATGACCATTACCGCAATGATATTACTGCAGGTAATAAAAATTAAACTTTGAAAAATATATAAAAAAACATATATAGAAAAATACATAAATGTATATACAACATCAAATATATCGGCCCAAAACATACTATTTAGTGAAACTATACAATTCATCCAAGTCAACAAGTCTAAAATAGCTCCAGGCAAGACGTCCAAGGTGTTGATTAAAGAATAATCCAAATGGTGAATGGTATAATTTCTTTTTTTTATTTATTTTATTTATTAAAAAAAAAAAATTATTATGATTTTATTTTATTGAATTTCAAACTTTAGTTAAGGGATTACAAATGTATCAGCATACACATACACACGCATGAGAATACACCCATATTCTCATACATGTATATATGCATACACATACACAATATATGTAAATAAAGTGCATATTATTCCATTTCATAATTATAATATGTAACATGTAAAAATGTGGCGCTGGCAAATAAATACTTACTTACTTGCCTGTGTCTCCTCTTTATTTAATTAATTATAATAATAAAAGAATAAATTAAATATATGAATGAATAATAATAACAAAGGAACATTTTTTAAAAAACTATGAATCTATAAATAGAATAAATTTATATAAATTTAGTTCTAGGAGTATTATACCCTTGCAATACTCTTAAATTAACATAAAAATAAATATGTATTTAGATATTTACACTTTATATATGTATATGTGTGTATGTATTTTTTATCCCTAATTCCCCCCTTCTCCAACGTTTCTTCTTATTCCCCCCCTTCCCCCGTTCCAACGGTTCCTTCCTACCTCCTTGGCATTGATCTATTCCACAATTTTAATTCCTTTTCAAATTTTAAATCTCATTTCTAAACATATTTTACCTGAGTTATCCCCCTTTGATGGCACATATTATAATAATTACGGCCCACACGTAAATTTAAATTTAGAATTGAATAAAGAAAAAAAAGGGAAAAATATTAATAAATCATATAAAATAAAATATTATAAACTTATAATAATTAATAAATAAACAAATGTTTATAATATTTTAACTTTAGTTGAATAATTATTTAATTAAATTTTGACATTTTCTGTGTTCCTACTTCCAATTGTCTGCTGCGGTTTTTCAATGGTTTGACACCGGTTTTTCCCGTTTTTTCGACCCTCTTGGTCTTCTATTGCTGTCTTTTGAAAATGAAAGTTTTTCTTTCGAAAATGTAAGATTACCTTTTGCCGAACTGTTTATTTACCAGACAGTATTTACTATTCTGGTATTTAATCAGTTTTTCGTGAAATTATTAATAAATCGTTTTGGGTTTCACTTTCTCTCATCGTTTATTTCTGTTAACTTTTTCCATCTCCCGGCAACAAAATCGCATCGCTACAGCCTCGGACTACTAATTTGCACTTATATATATATATATATATATATATATATATATATATATATATTTAGATTATATCAATGTTATTTTGCTGTACAGAAGGTGGACATCCATTGAGAAAGTGGGCATCTTATACCGAGATTCCTATGAAAATGATGATGAGTTTAGTTCATGTTTGTTTCTATTTGAAATAGTATTATGTTTCTTTACATTATGGGTGATGTGTTTATTTAAGTGTTGTGAAGTTGTCCTAAAGTAAATAATAAATAAAGGAAGTCAAGTCGAGGGTTGGTTTAACAAGTGTATTAACAAAGTAAGAAAGTGACTAGCTCTTGGCTAGACAGTTACAAGACTGTTCTTTGTCTTCTGTGTCTCTAGTGACTCGCACTATTTATAGTGACAACCGGTGTAGTTTCTCCTGTGTAAGAACGGCCGGTGTAATATTAAGTATCTGAAGAGATGCGGTGTGTATGTTGTGTGTTTCCTTTGTACTAGTTTAGTTAATAACGATTTTAAAGGACGGGTGTAAAAATAAGCAGATTTTGTGAATTTTCTCTTTAAATATATACACTCTTATACATATATATGTATATACATAGAGAAAAATAGGCACAAACTCACGCATATATACACGTCTGTATATAGATTGAGAAAGGTGGATATATATATATATATATATATATATATATATATATATATATAATTAACTTGTTACAAATATCCAGGGGGTATGAATCCGAAGGAAGTTGAAACCGGGTTTATGAGAGTGCTCAATGAAAATTCAGAGCAAAATATATATATTTTGATTTTATTCCATTAGTTGCGACAAAACTTGTTTTGTCGCAACTAATGGAATAAAATCAAAATATATATATATATATATATATATATATATATATATATATATATGCATATACATGTATATAGGTATATATATATATATATATATATATATATATATACAGAGAGAGAGAGAGAGAGAGAGAGAGAGAGAGAAGAGATACTAATTAAAGTACAGTTTTTATCCACATCTGAGGAATATCGTCTGCCCTTATAATAGTGCTCAATTCTAAATAGAGACTTTCATTTATATTAATAATAACTAGTAAATTACACGAAATGATGTTTTCAATATTAATTATCTTGTTCCTAACCTATACAGGTTTGATTAAAATATAATAAGATTTGACTTGTATATTTATTTTAAAAAAATTAACAATACATGACACAATTCACAAAACTTCTTTATATACAATATTTCTAGTGAATGTAATATTTCGACGACTAAACCTTACTTTATAAATGCTTTAGATTAAATTAAATTTGGCTCCAATTCATGAGTAGCATACCAAGATTGTGAACGTCGTTGCTTTTGATGTAAGCATGACACACAGAATAACACACACGCTATCGTATTGATATGTGTCTTTCCAGTCGTCCACTCCCTATCTCTCCCCCCTTCGATGTAGAAAAAATGTTAGAGGTTGGTTGGGATCGAGCTATAAACCAGTCGGACCTACGTCAAAATCCTACGTCGCTAACCGTTGCGCTAAATGTAAATACTTGGTAATCTCACTTGAATGTTTTTCCAAATCTAGGTGCGGCACGCATGCGCAGAGCTGTTGATGTAAGCATGACACGAACATACACGGTATCGTATTAATATATATATATATATATATATATATATATATATATATATATATATATATATATAGAGAGAGAGAGAGAGAGAGAGAGAGAGAGAAGGAAATAGCCACATACTCACACATATATACACGTCTGTATATTGATTGAGAAACGTATATTATTATTTATTTTTTAAATTAAAAACTGTGTTCTGCGGCTACGGTAGTCACATGACATCCCGTAGTTGCAATCAGTCCTCCATGCTAGTCCCAGGCCATCTGGCCTTGTCATGCGCAAGTTGTCGTAGGTAATGTAGTTGTTTCGCTGTACGTAGTGGTCCTAGTCCCGCCTGCTTGAGGTCAGCACGTGGTGTGCCGAGCAGATTTGTTCAGTGCCGTCCTAGTCGCGGTTGGTAGGCTTGCGAGCCAGTAACGGCAAAGTCTAGTTCTCTCTGTGCGGGAGTGGCAGGGTCCATTCGTAGGGCATGGCCTAACATAGACCATATTTGTTCAGCGACCTTTGTGGAGAGGGTTTTTTCGTTGCACAGCTCGTATAGTGCTTTGTTGCTGATAAGTTTTTTCGGCCAGCAGTGACCTGTGATCGAACGGAGGTGTCTGCGGTGGCACGCATCCAGCTTGTCAAGCATGGCTTTTGTTATTGCCCAGCTGTTGCTATTATAGAGCATGATGGACACGCAGTACGCGTTATAGAGACGGAGTCTAGTCTTCAACGGGATCTTGGTTCGTCGGCTCCAGAGTTTATGTAATGAATGAACCGCTACATTGCCATGTATACAGCGGGCTGTGACGTCTATAGTGCTGCACAGCAGGGAGCCAAGGGTCTCGTGCTTGCGCCAGCTCTCATTGCCGCGGAGGATCTTGCTTTGTGGGTCCAACCCTGTGCCTTCTGCAAGGTATACATGGCTAAACTCTG
>OY744533.1:101950737-101965737 GCA_963556195.1 Sepiola atlantica | reverse complement strand
AGAATTTTGAATGATGAATATGATAAAAAGGATACTAGATAATTTCTTCATATTGTTACTTTACGATCCACATCAATAAGATTAACTATTTATATAAGTATAACATAATTTACAATCGATATATTCATTTGGTTATATATATATATATATATATATATATATATATATACATATACATATACATATACATATGTATATATATATATAATATTTGTTATTGTTTATTATCTATGTATGTATACGTGTCGTCCTTTATAATCGAGGCTCATCGACATAGAGATATGACTATTTACTACCGGTCATGCGATTCGAAACCCCGGATTACGAGTATTTTGCAACTCAAGTCCCGACGCCCGAACCACTCGGCCAAGTTGATCAGCGAATAAACGGTGATAATTGTTACACTTTATGTGGCGGCTTGACGTCATAAGAGCGTTCTACTTAATAAAAGGAACGACGCATTTATAGCTAGTGACGTCATGCTGAGTTTATACTACACTTACAGTGTACATCTAGACAGGTTTTTCTAGGAGCTACAAATAATAAATATTTGTTATTGTTTATTATCTATGTACGTATACGTTTCGTCCTTTATAATCGGGACTCATTAGCATAGAGATATGACTATTCACTACCGGTCATTCGATTTGAACCCCGGATCCTTTTTTGTTTCATTACACTACAGTAGAAGTTCTCAGAAACCAAGGGGTCCTTTCATAGAGGCTAAGTCTTGATCTCTACATGAGATATATATGCATTAAAGTTCTCTTTTACTTCTCAACCGGTTAGTTAGTAAAGCAGTGTTGAACATTAATGTTCCCCTCTCTAATTTACCAGTTTACTATGTTATAGTGTATCTTACCGGATTTACTGACAATAATTCATCCAGTCTGGTGGAGTATCCAGTTAGGTGCTGTTACTTGAAGAAAAATTACTTGGAGAAGGTGTACCATTCCTCGTATGGGCCAGTGAATAGCCGTGTAAGGGGGAAATCTCATTTGGGTTTCGAATATAAATGTTATTTTGAATATTTGGTCAGCAATTACATGTAGTGTAAAGTATCCTCATCTCAGGTGTCCTGACACACCTTTGTACAGAGAGTCCGAGACACTGGAGTATATGTGTGTAAGATAAAATGGAAAAAATGAAAATATAAAGCTCCATAATACTACTCAACGTTTTGCCCCACTGTTAGTAGGTCTTTATCAAGAGTCGTTTGCCCTCATAGCTCTTGGACGAAACGTAGAAATAGATTGTTGAATTTTAGACATTCCTTTTTCTATTCATCTCATATTGTCAAATATCATTTCAGCTTCTACTTGTCATATATATATATATATATATATATATATATATATATATATATATATATATATATATGTATATATATTTATATATATATATATATATATTTATATATATATATATATATATATATATATATATATATATATATATTACTATTAATTAAACAGTTCGAGATCAAAAAGACGATAGCAAAAAACAACTTCGTGTTTTTTATCAGAAGGAGATCAAATTATCAATCTATTTTTTCATCAATGTCTAAATTGATAAGTCAGCGTTGTTGTTTTAATCGTCTTTATATTAAAAAATGCTGTCTGAGATTAATGTATCAAACCATGGATAATCTCCCAATATATATATATATATATATATATATATATATATATATATATATATATATATATATATATATATCTATATATATATAATGGTAGTTTGATCAGTACCATTAGAGAGTCATGAATATTATAACTGTCCTGTTTTTTAAATCTCCGAAACTGTTACATGGTAAACAGCTGATGATCCCCGTGTTAATATTAGACACTTACGTAAAGGTCTCCTGTTTTTGTTTCATTGTTAGATAATTAATCCCCTATGTTTATTTTATTTACTTACTATTTTATTTATTTATGAATTTTTCAAACGAATGTTCAGTCTGCAATATTTCGGATTTTATTAGTTTCTCTGGGAATTTAAACTACATTTTCCTTTTCTTTTTTTTAATAACGCAAAGCTTATTTAGACTATATATATGTATGATATGATATACATATATTCTGTTATTGATGTAATATATATATATATATATATATATATATATATATATATATATATATATATATATATATACAACATAATAGAGAAGAGTAGTTTGCTTGAAGCATTGCTGGGTATAGTAGTAGTAAGTTTTTGAAAGGCTGTGGGCAATGCAAATTCCGAGTAAGATGCATATATATATGAAAAGTAGGAGCTGAATTTGTTTTCGAAAGTATGAGATGAAATAGAAAAAAGAAATGTTGAAAATTCAACAATCTATTTCTACGTATATATAATATATATAAATTATATATATATATATATATATAAAATTACCTAAACAATAGTATAGCCTAATGTCAATCAACCAACGCTTCAATGCGTATTACCGAATCTTGTGAAAGGCAGAAATTTAGAATCAAAAGTGAGAAATGTGTAGTCTCGCTTTAGTATATCTCAAAAATAGGCAAAATGTTAATATATATATATATATATATATGTATATATACATAAATAAATGAAATAATTAATATATATATATGATTATTTCATGTATCCACATAAAATCTTATAAAAACATATAATTTTTTATGTATCAATGTTCAGTATATCTCAAAAATAGGCAAAATGTTAATATATATATGTATATATACATAAATACATGAAATAATTATTATATATATATATATATATATATATATTTATATATATATATATGATTATTTCATGTATCCACATAAAATCTTAAAAAAACATATAATTTTTTATGTATCAATGTTCAGTATTCACTTCAACTGTGTTGCGTAATTGCCATTAATATATGTTCATAGCTTACTATATATATAAATACATATATATATATATATATAAATATATATATATATATATATATATATGCATATTACGAGGTCTTTAAAAATCATTTATACACACAAATATATATATATAGGTATATATATGTATTTTAAATTAATAATGTAATCGAAATAAAAATACAAATTATCTAAGCCATCCACAGACATCCAGACGCACTGCTAACAACAGAGGAACATTTCGCTACATTTCACTTCTAGTGGCTGCGGTACTATACTTACTACAACACATCACCTTAAAGGATTTTAAATCTAAGAGATATTAACTAAATCCGCATATTGCAGACTTAAACTTTGTATGAGTTCATTTACAAAATATAAAAGGGGGACTCAAATATATCAGTCATGAAATATAAGCAGGGCACCTAACAAAAATTGTGAAATAGAAAAGCGAGATCATTAACAATTAACTATGTAACCATTTCGGAGATTTAAATACAAGACAATTATTGAATGTATGGCTCCCCCGCAGTACTGACAACAATCCACCTTCCTCATATCAAATGTTAACACCATTCACTCATTTTCTTTTAAGCAGCAACTTATTCTAGCGCCATGAGATATAAATGAAGCATCGACATGAAATGAAATACCATCATATGAGAACGAGAATAAACACGAGTCCGTACCGGATGAAGTACTAAGTAAAATTTAGTTCTATGTTCAGTCTTCTGAAGGTTGAAGGTTCAATCCCCGGTGCGGGCGATACTTGGAATTGTGAATTAATGAAGACTTCTACCCAGTCATGGATGACGGAACAAAACCATTCTACACCTCGTTGGTTAAGTAAACGGTTCCGTTCGAAATTCCGTGTACATTACCGAGTATGACAAATACCTTCTCGAGTCTGACAATTACACCTGAAGAAATTCGGATGTTACATCGGCCGAAACGTTGTGTAAGTAACACTCATGATAAAAACAGTAGTCTGAAAAATCCAAATTATACGAGAATAAGCAAGTTCGACATTATACGCGTTTTTCAAGTTAACACAGACGAAACACTCAAGCTATTTATAGATTATCTAAACAAAAGCATATATCTTCAATTCGAAGGTAAAACGTATCGAGATTTGGACTCTGCCGACTTAGAAAACAATATAGATAATAAAGTCATAAATACATGAAAATTAGTACTATCTATTTATTAAGTTATTTCCACATCATAAACTACATATATGTATATATATATATATATATATATATATATATATATATATATATATAAATATATATATATATATTTGAAGCTCCTCGTTAAAATGTAGAGCACTGTAAAATGGTAGTAGTAACACAGCGTAGCGTCACTTGCTTCATGCATCGTTCCTTCCCTTATAGAAGTGTGAATGCCTGTACGCTTTCGCCGCCGTTATTGTGTTAAAATTATCATTGTTTATAAGCTGTTCAGAACTGGCCTAGCGGTTAGCGACGGTGGACTGTAGGTTGAAAAAATACTTGTAGTCCAGGGTTTCGAATCGTGTGACCGGTGGTGAATAGTCGTACTTCTATGCTGATGAGTCTTGATTGAAAAGAGACGAAACGTATAGATAAACATTAACAAATAGTTTATATATATATATATATATAAATATATATATATATATAAATATATATATATATATATATATATATATATATATATATATATATATATATATATATATATATATATAATTGATCACTCAGGGTAAGACCAACTCTGTTCCCAAATATGTATCAGCATTAATATACTCTTTAATATTAAGTAGTATTTCTTATAAATTACAATTAGTGCTAAAAAAACATCATGTGTTTGTGTATGGACTTATTTATTTGTCAAAATATCTTCTAGTCATCACCTGCTTGGTTTACGATTCTTGCTACAAAACAGGAACGTTCGGTAATCTATGTAGACCACTCACCACTTTCAGATCCTCAGAAAACAAAATGTTGTTAATCACATTTTTTTGTAATTTGAGGAAAGGCAAAAAAAAAACGTGATTGTTTTGGTGTTTTTTGACATATTCCAATGCTAGAGTCTTATTTTGTTTAACTATAAAATTAATTTCACGTAATGAAAATGATAAAGGAAAACTCGGGTTATTGTCAAGAGTATTGATTTACTCCTCTCCAGGAGTTAGGCACAAGGCCAGTTTTTATCTTACTCCCACAAGTAAGATGTGACCCAAGGTCGGGAAAGTGGGGATTAAAAATTGCCTGGGCAGCCCCGTCGGCATTCCCCAGTAGGGGCGCCTCAGACAGTAAGCGATAAACTTACTCCTCCCCAAAGAGGGGAGGCGAAGCCTGGGAGGGTGGACCTCCTAGAACTGCACAGGACAGACCCATAGACCGGCGTATATCAAGCCCCGTAGGCCAAGACAATACCAGTCTATGGGGTGCAGTATCCATCGGAACAGATACTACACTTTGATCTTAGCCAAAAGGCCGAGAACGTTATTGTTATTGTCAAGAGTAACCAACAGAAAAAAAGGGTAAAAAATAATCAACGGAAATAAAGTCACTTGTCTACGTTTTTTTTTTCAAGTATTTTAAAGTTGTTTTCATTGCATTTTTATTAATCGTACAAATCCGATCGGTTACAGTTCCATCTTCAATATGGGGTAAGTGGATATCCTCGACGTTTTTTTCGTCTTTTGGGTGAAAAAGAAACTGATAATAAATAAAATAACTGTTCCAAACGCCGTAAAATTTAATTTCTTACTCAATTTAAATACAACAAATACAACAAAATATCAGCAGACGTTGTAGACGGCCAGAGAACGACTGTCAAATATCTTAGTAGGGGGGGGGGGAGATGCATAGTAGGAGGAGAGAAGCGAAAAGTTTAGTAACGGTCAACTGCGAATAATGCGAACCTTCATTTTGACTATCAGTATAGATCTCGGCAATTGAAAGGGAATTAGAAGCATGTGTATATATTTGTATATATTTGTATACATTAGTAATAAATAAAAAATAAATACAAAATTAAATATATATATGCATATAATAAATAAAGAAACGGTTGAAAGCACTAGAAAAACAATAAAAAAAAAGAAACGAAAAGAAAGTGTTAAAGGCGAAGATTTAATTTGAAATTAGGAATTATAAATTCATCTCATCCCAACCAACGGAAATATACTGAATAAAGAAATTTCGCGATTTCTCATTTGAGTTTCTCTTAAGGTCTGAAGAAGTATACTCTCTATGGAGGGAACAACTGAAACATGTATGCACATATGTAACCAATAATGGTTGTATAAATAAAAGTGTATACTAAAAATAGCTCTATTTATTACTGAGGAAAATTATAAACACTGGAGCTTCATTGAATTAACATCTATAGAAACACATACAATACATGTACTCTCTCACTCTCTCTTTCTCTCTCTCTCTCGCTCTCACTCTCTCTCTCTCTCTCTCTCTATATATATATATATATATATATAGTAAGCTATGAACATATATTTATGGCATGAATATATTTTCATAGCTTACTACCTAGCTCTATTTACATATCGAGCACTGTTGAAGTAAATACTGAAAATTGATACATAAAAATGATATCTCCTTAAAAAATTGTACGTGGATACATGAAATATATATATATATATATATATATATATATATACATATATATATATGTATATATATATATATATATATATATATATATATATATATATATATATATATATATATATATATATATATATATGTTTATCTAGGCAGCATCTGCTCTTGCAGGCACGTATTGTGAAATATAACAGACAACTTATATCTGGTAGATCCTTTACATACTCCGAATCAGAATATTAGTTTTGATTTGTGTTCCAAGTACTTTCAGACCTATCCGGGTCTATCTTTAGGGGAATGAGGATAATCACGGGCAGACTATGTGTTAGTATTATAGAAGGTTTGGGCGGAAATTAAATAATAAGTACGAAACTATAGTTAGAATTATAGACATTTTAGTATATTATTACTTGTATTAAAGTTAATTCTGTTAATTAGGGTGTTTTGTTTTTTATATACAGGGTTTCTAATTTATGGAGTTTGGGACACGAATCAAAATTATGGCAGATTCATCGGCCAATCTCCCCCCCCCTCCCGAAACTAACATTCTGATTCGGAGTAATGATAGGATCTACCAAAAGATATCCTGACATAAGTTGTCTGTTATATTCAGCAATACACACACACACACACGCACACACACACACACATACACACACACACATATATATATATATATATATATATATGGGAGAAAAGAAACAATGTTTCAGACAATATGTAAAAATAAAAATGGAATAAAGACGTTCTAAAGACACTGATTGATTGGTATCTCTTTCTTCTTCTTCCTCTTCTTCATCTTCTTTTTCTTTATCTTTTCATAACATTCCTCGCATTCCTTTTTCTCCCCGTTTTGTTGTTCTCTGCACGTGACATTTTCTTCCAATCGCATTCTCTGTATAGATTTGAAAACTTTTCCGTTTTGAAATAAAGTTTATTAACTGATCGAAAATGGTCGTATCTACGGCCGAAATATCTCGGTGGAACTTTACAAGATGAGTTTTTGAGTTTATTTTTGTTAGTTGTTGAATTGCTTATTCTTTATTCCATTTTTATTTTTACATATATATATATATAATAAGTGGTAATCTATAGTGATAGATAATAGTGAGATTACACATATAAAACAAGAATAAGTTTAAGGCTCTTAAAATTCATACTAGAATAATTTGCAAGGATATGTGGCGTTACATAGACAGTTCTAAGTGACAGTCGTCTTGGGGTTAAAGGTTCAATCTTCTGTGCGGGCGATACTTAGAATACAATTACAAATTACTAAAATATTCTACCCGGCTTGCGAAATGAGAGCAAGCTATCCCCGTTGATTAAATAAAAGGTTCCGTTCAGATTTCCGGGGTTGTCAAAATACACCTAAAGAAGGTCGGAGGTTACATCGACCGAAACGTTGTGATAATAAACTCCAAGATTAGATAGTAGAAAATACAAGTCATCAATACCAATAAATAATTCAGCCACACTATAAGATATGCTTCTGTAAATCACCCTTTTGTATAAACAATAATGTCTTTCTGATTATTTATAACAGAAATATAATTCATATTTCTTTCTATTGATTAATAATATTTATAACAATAACATTTTAATGTGATTCTGTTTGGAATTCGTGAAATCGTACTTGGGTATCTATTTATTCCTGCTACAGAACCCACCCATAGACAGGACAGCACGGCCAATATTGCTTCCATTATTTTAAGATTTTAATCTCCTGACTATTTATGCTCTTCGTAGGTGCGTCACTTGGCGACCCTACCACCATCCTCTGTTCTATTTTGGAAAAGGGCGAGTCTATTTTGAATCGGTCTTGTCACAGTCAATTCGGCCATCCTTGTTCTGCTACTTTTGCCGACTCCAAGAACACAAGCCAATCGAAAACAATGAATACAGATGCCAGAAATAAGATATTTTTGGACTTCTTCCGTGTTTTGAAGTTCGATTCTTTGCGAGTATAACAATTCAATAGAATGAATAAGACGCTTCAAATGAAATTGTCGAAAGCTGAAAAATCCATTTAAACGTACGTTGTTTTACAAACTATTAATATTGTAATTATTACTGCTACAGATTCGCACTTCGGGTGCGTGATTGGCTTAATGAAAAATCCTTTTTTTATTGGGATTACTTAACTGGAGGTGTGGGCGTAGATAAGTTTCAATGCTGTTAAGTTAAGATGCAATTAAACGCAGTAAAATAATGGCTATTTTGTTCAAACCTTTAATATCGATGGGTCTCATGCTTAACTTTCATTAAACTAAGTATTTAAATAATTAAGTTGGAGATGGAGATGTTAACTTATTAGCTCTTTGTAAAATTATAAATTTCCGGGTTGAAAAATACTTCAATGCTCACTGGTTTACTTTTGAAAGTCTCCTAACTATTGCTTTCCTTAGTTTGTCCTTCAGTCCTCACATCCCATGAGCGATGTTTCTGACAAAGGGGGAAGTATTGCTGTTTTCTGTGTCAGAATCTATCTATACAACACTTATCGTTGCCTAACTTTCTTTTAGCTTGAAGTGTTGTCGATTTTACGTGTCCCCCCCCCCCCGTGATTACTAGGAAAGCCAGGTACAAGGCTTTTAAATTTTAGGAAGTCCAGCTCCCCCGAAAGGGCGCTCATCGTTGTATTTTTGTGCCATAGTGTAAAAGCAATAAAAAAAACAAACACAAAAAAACCCTAACCCTAACCCAACCACTGTTATATAAACATGAACACTGTTTTTTTTTTTCCTTTTTTTTTTAACATAGTTCACCCCAAACAAGGCAGGCCGCCACTGGAGACGTAAGGGGCTACTGAGAAAAAAGGGTGAAAGTTTGGGTGGGGGTCAACCTTAATTGAGAGCTGTGCAGCAAGATGTCTGTTTACATTAGTTTTAAATTTATGCATGTCAGTACCGTCAGGAAAACAGGGAGCAGGGAGGAAGTTCAAGAGTCCAGCATAACGAGGAAAGAAGATTTGGAGTAGAAAGCTCTTTGGCATCTGGGGACCTCCACAGTGAAAGGATGGGATTTGGCAAGTTGCTGGGTTAGTCTAGTTAATTCGCGTCGTGGGGGCACCAGCGCAGCAAGTTCATCAGAGCACAATCCATTGAAGTACTTGTAAAAGAGGCACAAATAACAGGGTCTGGAGCTTGGTTGACAGTGAGGGACCTATTAAGTTGACGATTCTTTTTTGGCCATTGTCTAAGAGTGAGAGACTAGTGGATGATGCCCCAGCACAGATGTGGCCACAATACTCCATGCATGGGCGGATGGTGGCTTTGCAGAGATATAGGATAATGTCAGGTGTAAGAAGTGTACTCGCACAGTAGAGGCAAACCACATTCTTTGCATTGTCCGTACCACGTGTAGATTAAAGAAAGTAATGTGAAAAAGTGAAACGAAAACGCAGTTATATTTGTATGAAACGAAGAATAGTATGTTCGGGTCTGAATAATGAAGGTTTGCTTTTAGTTTATTTTATGTTTTGATTCATTAAATTTATTTGATTGCTGTCCATTCTACTTTTTGACTGCCTCTTATAGTTACATTGAAGGGATAGATGGCAATCCTAGACGATTATTTTGTAATTCCTTTATTTTTCCTGACTCTGAACTGGACGCCTAATCAAACCGTCTGTCAAAAACGATTTGTTTTCTACAAAAAAAAAAGTATCTGCAGGGTCACTGCGTTAGGTGAATTGCGCCAAAAAATATATTGAAAATAAAAGACATAAAAGAGAGTTACTAATTCTTTCTTGTGCTTTTCTGTTTCGATTCTGACGTCGAGCTTAAAGCCGATTTCATCACCGATACCATTCTGCCATCGACCACTGATTCAAAAATACTTTGTTTCTTTTGTTTCAATTTTTGCAATTTATTTTATCTGTTGTCTGGTGTACGGGAACGAGTGAGTAGGCGGGGGTGTGGCGACGATACAATTCATTTCACGGGACATAATTTCATCATTTTCTTTGTGTTTTCATGAAATTTATACGTAGTTATTACTATTAATTAAACAGTTCGAGATCAAAAAGACGATAGCAAAAAACAACTTCGTGTTTGTTATCAGGAGGAGATCATATTATCAATCTATTTTTTCATCAATGTCTAAATTGATAAGTCAGCGTTGTTGTTTTAATCGTCTTTATATTACAAAAATGCTGTCTGAGATAAATGTATCAAACCATGGATAATCTCCCAATATATATATATATATATATATATATATATATATATAATGGTAGTTTGATCAGTACTATTAGAGAGCCATAAATATTATAAGTGTCCTGTTTTTAAATCTCCGAAACAGTTACATGGTAAACAGCTGATGATCCCCGTGTTAATATTAGACACTTACGTTAAGGTCTCCTGTTTTTGTTTCACTGTTAGATACTTAATCCCCTGTTATTTTTTTATTTACTTACTATTATATTTTTTATTTATGAATTTTCCAACGAATGTTCAGTCTGCAATATTTCGGATTTAGTTAGTTTCTCTGGGAATTTAAACTGCATTTTCCTTTTTTTTTTCTTTCTTTTTTTTTTAAATAACGCAAAGCTTCTTAAGACTATATATATATATATATATATATATATATATATATATATATATATATATATATATATTATATATATATAATAGATTTTTCTGCTGCTATGTATTATATGATATACATATATTCTGTTATGGATGTAATATATATATATATATATATATATATATATATATATATATATATATATATATATATATATATATATAGTTTCTATGATCTAGTTTATTCGTCCAAGCATACTTGATTTAATAAGAAACAAATAAGAGTCGATTTATCTTTTTGGTCATCCTCTCTAAAAGATTCTTCAGTTTACATAGTATTATAAGCCACCTAAATTTCATGAAATTTATCATAATTAATAGTTTCTCACCGTAAAATATTTATAATGAACCATGCTTTCTATAGGTCTATGAATAGAAAAACATCAGTAATTATAAGTAATTAATATTTATCTACGTTGGTTTTCATTAAATAAATATGCCAATAATATGTAACAATAGTATTAGTTGTAGGTTGGATACATAAACAAAATATCTTTCAGTATTTTCAGAAATTAAAATAAATAGTCTAATCAAATAGAAAAATGAAGATTTTGAAAATAAATAAAATTATAATTATGTACTTTATATATATATATATATATATATATATATATATATATATATATATATATATATTCATATATTTTGTATATATATATATATATATATTTTTTTTGTATATATATATATATATATATATATATATATATATATATATTTGTGTGTATTTAGGCAGCATATTTTCATTTAAGCAAAACGCTCTCATGTACATTTCAACTTTACAGACGCGTTTTCAAATATAAACTACTTGCCGTTATAATTCAAAAATGAGCACAACAGAAAAGACACTAAAACTAATACCGCCTGAAGATGATTTGACGATTCAAATCGAAAGTACTTGCAAAAAGAAACAAGAATGGAACAAGAAAGCCATGGATCATATTTATATCAATTTGACCGAAACATTAGATGGACAATTCGGAAAATTGAAAAAATAAAAAAAGTCGCATCAAACAAAACCACTCCGTGTTATTTAATAATGTTTGCCTAAATATATATATTTGTGTGTATATATATTTATATATATATATATATATATATATATATATATATATATATATATATATATATATAGTAAAAAAGAAGTGTGGTAAATTAAATACCATCAAAGCTTGTTATAGATGCAATATGTATTTTATAAAAAAGAAAAGACAAAATCGAAAACGATTTTTTTTTCCTTTTTTTATAAACTAACATTATGTATGTAGTTTATAGTTATACAGATATTTCGCTAATAAAATTAGCCTCATCAGTGTGGTTGAAATTCCGATGTAATTGGAAAGCCAGCTTCTGTTGGTGTGAGCCGGCGAATGAGATGTTGTTTTTTTCTCTCTCGTATTAAATCACGCAAGCACGTGGAAGGTTATAGTTTTAAAGGTTCATACTTTTTTTTTATAAGCATCCGTTTGAAATTTAGTAAAAAAGAAGTGTGGTAAATTAAATACCATCAAAGCTTGTTATAGATGCAATATGTATTTTATAAAAAAGAAAAGACAAAATCGAAAACGATTTTTTTTTTCCTTTTTTTATAAACTAACATTATGTATGTAGTTTATAGTTATACAGATATTTCGCTAATAAAATTAGCCTCATCAGTGTGGTTGAAATTCCGATGTAATTGGAAAGCCAGCTTCTGTTGGTGTGAGCCGGCGAATGAGATGTTGTTTTTTTCTCTCTCGTATGAAATCACGCAAGCACGTGGAAGGTTATAGTTTTAAAGGTTCATACTTTTTTTAATAAGCATCCGTTTGAAATTTAGTAAAAAAGAAGTGTGGTAAATTAAATACCATCAAAGCTTGTTATAGATGCAATATGTATTTTATAAAAAAGAAAAGACAAAATCGAAAACGATTTTTTTTTTCCTTTTTTTTTAAACTAACATTATGTATGTAGTTTATAGTTATACAGATATTTCGCTAATAAAATTAGCCTCATCAGTGTGGTTGAAATTCCGATGTAATTGGAAAGCCAGCTTCTGTTGGTGTGAGCCGGCGAATGAGATGTTGTTTTTTTCTCTCTCGTATTAAATCACGCAAGCACGTGGAAGGTTATAGTTTTAAAGGTTCATACTTTTTTTTTATAAGCATCCGTTTGAAATTTAGTAAAAAAGAAGTGTGGTAAATTAAATACCATCAAAGCTTGTTATAGATGCAATATGTATTTTATAAAAAAGAAAAGACAAAATCGAAAACGATTTTTTTTTTCCTTTTTTTATAAACTAACATTATGTATGTAGTTTATAGTTATACAGATATTTCGCTAATAAAATTAGCCTCATCAGTGTGGTTGAAATTCCGATGTAATTGGAAAGCCAGCTTCTGTTGGTGTGAGCCGGCGAATGAGATGTTGTTTTTTTCTCTCTCGTATTAAATCACGCAAGCACGTGGAAGGTTATAGTTTTAAAGGTTCATACTTTTTTTTTATAAGCATCCGTTTGAAATTTAGTAAAAAAGAAGTGTGGTAAATTAAATACCATCAAAGCTTGTTATAGATGCAATATGTATTTTATAAAAAAGAAAAGACAAAATCGAAAACGATTTTTTTTTCCTTTTTTTATAAACTAACATTATGTATGTAGTTTATAGTTATACAGATATTTCGCTAATAAAATTAGCCTCATCAGTGTGGTTGAAATTCCGATGTAATTGGAAAGCCAGCTTCTGTTGGTGTGAGCCGGCGAATGAGATGTTGTTTTTTTCTCTCTCGTATGAAATCACGCAAGCACGTGGAAGTGTATAGTTTTAAAGGTTCATACTTTTTTTTTATAAGCATCCGTTTGAAATTTAGTAAAAAAGAAGTGTGGTAAATTAAATACCATCAAAGCTTGTTATAGATGCAATATGTATTTTATAAAAAAGAAAAGACAAAATCGAAAACGATTTTTTTTTCCTTTTTTTATAAACTAACATTATGTATGTAGTTTATAGTTATACAGATATTTCGCTAATAAAATTAGCCTCATCAGTGTGGTTGAAATTCCGATGTAATTGGAAAGCCAGCTTCTGTTGGTGTGAGCCGGCGAATGAGATGTTGTTTTTTTCTCTCTCGTATGAAATCACGCAAGCACGTGGAAGGTTATAGTTTTAAAGGTTCATACTTTTTTTTAATAAGCATCCGTTTGAAATTTAGTAAAAAAGAAGTGTGGTAAATTAAATACCATCAAAGCTTGTTATAGATGCAATATGTATTTTATAAAAAAGAAAAGACAAAATTGAAAACGATTTTTTTTCCTTTTTTTTTAAACTAACATTATGTATGTAGTTTATAGTTATACAGATATTTCGCTAATAAAATTAGCCTCATCAGTGTGGTTGAAATTCCGATGTAATTGGAAAGCCAGCTTCTGTTGGTGTGAGCCGGCGAATGAGATGTTGTTTTTTTCTCTCTCGTATTAAATCACGCAAGCACGTGGAAGGTTATAGTTTTAAAGGTTCATACTTTTTTTTATAAGCATCCGTTTGAAATTTAGTAAAAAAGAAGTGTGGTAAATTAAATTACCACATTCATTTAAGTAATTGATAATCTCATACTAGAACATCGTTCATTTCTATGAGATTTATAAATAAATAAGCTAGATGTTCGGAGTTTGAATTATAGGAAGATGATGGAATGTTCTGAGACAACGGATCAATTTAATATTTTAAGCGGAACTTATTTTAATCGAACTGTCAGCATGCAATGCGATTGCTTATTGGTTACAACTTTTTGTACTTAACGTCTGATTACTTTTACTTAATTATCAACACATTTTTAAAATTTTTACTTACATAACTATCAGCTTATTTGAATCATATTTGTATACTTATATTCTCATGTCATATCCAACATACGTCTATTAATGTATAAACCCCAAAATATATT
>OY744533.1:101938237-101940737 GCA_963556195.1 Sepiola atlantica | reverse complement strand
AAATTTTCAGTTGGTGGGGAGGTGGTTTTTTTTTTTTTTTTTTTTTTATATATAATAACAGCCTAAGGGGTTATGAGTGGATTACTAAGAAGGTGTAATCTATTATGCCTACAGTTAATTGATGTTTCTTGTTTTTTGTTTAGAAGTTTGCCCCTATCGTTGAATTTAATTATTTCAAGTTTTTCTGTTAGGCAAAGGTAGCAAGGTGAGTTTAGGGAACCACAGGTGCTAGTTCTTCTAATTGTGTTCCAAGTTACTGTTGGTGATAGGTTATTGTTGTATAGTTCCCAGTAATATATAGAAAGTGAGGTTCTTTTTTGATATGTAGGGTTATTAAAAGAACACTTATGTCCAGTATATCTTTCTTTGAAGGTATTACCAGCCATACCTATGTAGAATTTTTTCAGGGTTGGGTTTTCTTTAGTAGAGATGGTTGCTTGATATACTGATTGGGTTATTTGGCAATTATGTTGTAATGAGCATTCTTTTTTGTTTGTGCAGTTACAGGCCTTGGTATTTGCTGTTTTAGTTGCGGTAGTTTTTTCATTTAGAATTTTGTTGTTATGTTTTTTTATTATTTTTTCTAAATTTTCACCACAGCTATAGCTTAATTTAACTACTAACTACTACCCATCTATTTCTAAAGAACTCTTTGAAAACGTTATCGATTTTGCCACACTTCTATCTGATATTTCTGTAGATGAAATCAATATAATTAGAAAATGCAGAAATACAGTACTAATCTGTAAACATGAACAATGGACTAAAAGTAATCAATTTGGATCTTTTGATGTTTCTATGGGTTCCCTGGACTCAGCAGAAGTCACTGATCTGGTTGGTCTTTACATACTATATAATCTCACAAAAAACATTAGCATTGAAGATATAGGCCTATATAGGGATGACGGATTACTAATAGTAAAGAACTCAAATGGACAAAAATGTGAAAGAGTAAAAAAAATTATCCTTAGAGAAATGAAAAGATTAGATCTCAAAGTAGAAATAACATCTAACATTAAAATAGTTAATTTTCTAGACGTAACATTTAACTTAGATAAAAAACTTATGAACCGTATACTAAAGACAATGCCAACCCGATCTATGTCCACCCACTCTCTAACCACCCAAAAACCATTATTAAACACATCCCCAGATCAATCGAAAAAAGAATTAGTGATAACTCCTCTAATGAAGAAATTTTTAACAAACACAAGGACTTTTACAATAAAGCGTTAAAGCAAAGTGGATACAAAAACACCCAAATGAAATTCACCAAACCTACACCTCCCAACAACAGACGCAAAAATAGGGGTAGAAAAATTATCTGGTTCACACCCCCATATAACAACATGGTTAAAACCAAACTCGGTAAAAGATTCTTAGACGTAATCAATCTACACTTCCCTCCCAACAATATACTGCACAAAATCTTTAATAAAAACACCCTCAAATTAAGCTATAGCTGTGGTGAAAATTTAGAAAAAATAATAAAAAAACATAACAACAAAATTCTAAATGAAAAAACTACCGCAACTAAAACAGCAAATACCAAGGCCTGTAACTGCACAAACAAAAAAGAATGCCCATTACAACATAATTGCCAAATAACCCAATCAGTATATCAAGCAACCATCTCTACTAAAGAAAACCCAACCCTGAAAAAATTCTACATAGGTATGGCTGGTAATACCTTCAAAGAAAGATATACTGGACATAAGTGTTCTTTTAATAACCCTACATATCAAAAAAGAACCTCACTTTCTATATATTACTGGGAACTATACAACAATAACCTATCACCAACAGTAACTTGGAACACAATTAGAAGAACTAGCACCTGTGGTTCCCTAAACTCACCTTGCTACCTTTGCCTAACAGAAAAACTTGAAATAATTAAATTCAGCGATAGGGGCAAACTTCTAAACAAAAAACAAGAAACATCAATTAACTGTAGGCATAATAGATTACACCTTCTTAGTAATCCACTCATAACCCCTTAGGCTGTTATTATATATAAAAAAAAAAAAAAAATAAAAAAAACCACCTCCCCACCAACTGAAAATTTTGTCAACACAACTATCATCTTATACCTTTTATTAATTATTATTATTTTTATCTATATTAGTAGTAGCTTTTTTGTTTGTAGTATTATTTGTAGTAGTACTGTAAGCGGTAGTATTGGTTGGTATTATTATTGTTGTTATTATTATTATTATTATTATTATTATTATTATTATTATTATTATTATTATCATTATTATTATTATTATTATTATTATTATTATTATCATACCCACAACGATTAACACTAATGGTCATCTTCTGTATTTTTCTTTACTCTTAAATACCCCCCTTTTATGCTTATCCATTCTTTGATTAATATTTCTATATTTCTTAGATTATTTTTTAGATTATATATTTTTTAGATTATTATTTATTACTACTATTATTAATATCTTAAACTTAACTTTTTTCACATTTTTCCCTTTTTTTCATTTTT
>OY744533.1:101928237-101933237 GCA_963556195.1 Sepiola atlantica | reverse complement strand
GATTGTTGAAATAATTATATATATATACATACATATATATATATATATATATATATATATATATATATATATATATATATATATATATATATATATATATATATATACTAAGCCCCTTTAAGAAATTAAAGTTGAGCACTCTCGGGGAAGTTAAAAATAGACTGTCAAAAAGCTCTAATGCAAAGTTCCGAATACGTTCGTCGAACACTCTCGACTAGTCTTCTATCTGTGCCCGCTTCTAGGTACATATAGATCTTAATTTCCCTAAATTATGTGACAGTTTCCGTGGGCCGAGTGGATATGGCTGACTCTGTGTACCGGATTCGCGCCTCCCGACCGTCTGAAATTGTTACTTCCCTGCACTGATGAGAGCAATAAGCTTGAAACGCTAGCGTCTGTAGGTATAAATCATTTAATATTTATTTATAAATATTATATATATATATATATATATATATATATATATATATATATATATATATATATATATATATATTATAATCCTTTTTGGGAAATTAAAATTAAGCACTCTTGGAGATGTGAAAAGTCGACTGTCAAAAATCTCTAATGCAAAGTTCTGATACGTTCGTCGAACATTCTCGACTAGTCCTCTATATGTGCCTCTTCTAGATACATATAGATCATTATTTCCCTTAATAACGTGACAGTTTCCGGTGGCCGAGTTAATATTGCTGACTCTGTGAACCGGGGTTGCGCCTCCCGACCGTCTGATTTTGTTTACTTTTCTTTCACTTATGTGAGCAATAAGCTTGAAACGCTAGCGTCTCTAGGTATTAACAATTTAATATGTATTTATATATATATTATAATAAGCCCTTTCAAGAAATTAAAGTTGAGCACTCTCGGGGATGTTAAAATAGACTGTTAAAAATCTCTAATGAAAATTGCCGAATCCGTTCGTTGATCATTCTCGACTAGTCTTCTATCTATACCTGCTTCTAGATACATATAGATCTTAATTTCCCTTAATTACGTGACAGTTTCCGGTGGCCGAGTTGATATGGCGACTGCTTGCTGACTCTGTGAACCTGTCTCACGCCTCCCGACCATTTGAAGTGTTACTTCCTGAACTGATAAGAGCAATAAGCCTGAAACATTAGCATCTGAAGGTGTAAATATTATATATATATATATATATATATATATATATATATATATGATGGACTCTCCCGTCGATTACGACGTATGAGGATCCAACAGCTTTCATTTGTGTCTAGATCGTTCATGACACCTGAGTCCGGCAAGAGACCTGCTAGGAAAGCCGCAGACAGTGCAAAAGTGTGAGTAATCGGATGCCAGGTGTGGATCACTCTCTCTAGCTTTCCGGCAGTTCTCATATTATCCACACAGGTTTCGGTGAATCTTTCCAGTCCAATGCAACAAGCTGCTCGCCATGTCTTCTTGTCTTTTGTACAGTCTTCAAAGTTTTTGTGAGGTACATATATATATATATATATATATATATATATATATATATATATATTAGAGGTGAAAGATGAGAATGAAAAATTGTAAAGAGACAATATTTATTTGAACATGAACAGTTAAGAGCAAGGAGAATTTAAAGAGAATGAATGCTTGTGTTGGCGTTTAAAAGGTCAAAGGCTAAAGTTATTTGTTTAAAGTAATTTTATATAGAAAAATCTATTAGATAACTATCATAGGGAAATACTTATCTGAAAACGATTATTTTCCAATCTTTTCATAAACACATTCACTTAAAGAGATTTTAAATTCAGAAAAAATATATAGTATTGGGGTCTGTAAGTTATTATTAGTTTAGGCAGGTTTATCAAAACTATCCTCTGGTAAGACTATGGTCGCACTAATCGTGAATTCAAGTATCATATGCACAAGACAGTTATATGTTCCCTGGGCGATAGATATGTGAACATCGATGTACATATCTAACACGGATGTATGTGGATACATATATATATATATATATATATATATATATATATATATATATATATGGAGCTGTTGTGCGGGATACTCCCTGGCACATGGTAGGTACGCATATACACATACTCGCATATACACATAGATACATATAAACACAACATATATATATATATATATATATCTAAATACACCCATACGTACGCACATACAAACATACACACATGCATATACACACATACACATACATATACACACATGTACATACTCATACATACATATACACACATATATATATATATACACATACATATACATATGTATACATATATATAGATATACACATACACCCACATACATCTACATATACTCACATGCAAAAGTATATCCAAGTATACGCCTACATACCAATATCAATACATACTCCCACTCACGCACGCATACACAGATAACAGAGAAAGTCTACACATCTATATATATGTGCGCCAAAGAACAATAGTGCCCCCACATCGGGCGTATATGTAAGTACAAATTACGCGGTGATAGAAATGGATTTGCTAGTGGATTAGCAGAATCATCATAATTCTGTGGGGGGGGGGGGGGTATCGGGATTATGTAATAGTTTAAGACAGGGTAAGAGTACTTCAGAATTGTAAATTCTACTAATCTCGTTTTTTTAATATATTTGTGCAGAATTTACATATACATATTTTATTTTTACAATTTTTTTATTCTCATCTTTCATCTCTAAAATGGATTGCGTTATTCAATATATTGAGCTTTATATCATCACGATAGATTATTATTAAACGATAATTCAATTATCGTTATTTAATTCAACATTTAAATAATATGTATGTATATATATATATATATATATATATATATATATATATATATATATATATATATATATATATATATATATATATAGATAGATATAATAATAATAATAATAATAATAATGGTAATAATTCAGGTAAAAAATATCCCCAGGGTGGTAATCCAGAGAATTTTAACCGGGTTTATAAAAAGGGCTCAATATCAAAATAGCGATTTATATATGATCATTTTTATTTACACAGACATGTACAAAATCTGATACACTGGCATGTCGATGTTATCGATCAACAGTTACTATAAACTGAAGTCTCATCAGGCAGAGTTAGAATCCGATCTCAACCTCGGATCATATTTGGGGAGCTACATATATATATATAATTGAATATCTACACAATCAAAACATTTTGATTTTCTATAACATATCAGTTGTGTCTCTATCTATAGTTACCTATATATATATATATATATATATATATATATATATATATATATACAGGGTGCATCAGGTATATGAGAACATCGCGTAATGTCGTTATTGTTACGTTATATTAATTATTTTTATTATTTTTTGCAGATAATGAAAAATGGCAGATAATAATGTAACGGAACAAATGAAAAGACAGGCTGTAATTGTCACAATAAAGGCAGATCATAGCGATTTACAAATCGCACAATTTCTTAAAGTTGCCTGTTCTTTTGTTTATAAAGTTCGTAGGGAGTTAGAAGAAAATGATGGTGATTGTAAGCAGGTTGCTAAACGTAAAAAGCACGACCAACGGTCAGACACGATTAGAACACCTGAATTTATTCATCAAGTTCAGAATATTATTGATGAGAGCCCCCAAAAGTCAATGAGGTCCATCGCAAAAGACCTGAATGTTTCAGAAGCCACAATTCGAAGGACTGTTCATGAAAATCTTCGTTACAAGTCTTATGTGATGAGGAGAGGCCAGTTTATGTCCGAGACCACCAAAGAGAATCGTTTGATAAGGTCCAAGAGGCTGTTAAACAAACTGAAACATCCTGTTGAGCAAGGCATGCTTTGGTTTTTCTCAGATGAGAAAAACTTTGATCAAGATCAAAAGGTAAACAGAAGGAATGACAGATGGCTGTGTAATGACCCTTCCGAAGTTCCAACAGTCATGCATACAAAATTTCCTGCAACTGTTATGGTTTTGGGGGTTGTTAGCAACGAAGGACATGTGATGCCACCACACTTCTTTCGGCAAGGACTAAGAGTCACTTCTGCTGCTTACAGTGAAGTCTTGGATACTGTTGTTAAGCCCTGGATCGATAGAGTAACAAATGGAAGGCCCTACATCTTTCAACAAGACTCTGCACCAGCACATAAGGCTCAAAACACTCAGGAATGGTTGGCGGATCATATTTATGATCACATCACTCCAAACTTGTGGCCTCCAAACTCTCCAGACCCGAATCCATTGGATTATTATGTGTGGGGCGTCGTGGAGAGAGATGTTAATAAACACCCCTCACAACACTAAAGATTCTCTAAAAGCATCCATTGTCAGAGTGATGGACAACATAGATGAGGACCATCTCAAGCGCGCTTGCAGTCGGTTTAGGTCTCGAATCGAAGCTGTCATTGAAGTAGAGGGGAATTTCATTGAATGAAATTATTAAACAATACCTTAGCTTACATGTTTATATAATTGTTTTTGATTAAGAATATTTTTGTTTGATTTTTTTTATCATTTGATAAAATGGAAAATATGTTCTCATATACCTGACGCACCCTGTATATATATATATATATATATATATATATATATATATATATATATATATCTGTGGGTGCCCGTCTAATGTATACATTTAACTGTCCACGTGTATCTAAACACGACTGTTCTACTTTCTAATTACTTTTATTTTATTTTTTTTGTATTAATGATGTTGATCTTACATTTTCTCCTCCCAATAATAACTATTACTCTCATAAATATCATCCTATATCAAAGTCTTTCTAATTACTGTTATGTAATCCTTTTTATCATGTTCTTCATTAAAAATATTCAATTTAAAAAAAATTCCTTTTAATAAGGTTTCTAAACTAAGGTGTTTATATAAATTCTTTTTACTATTTTAATAGATCTTCTCTATGGATATTATTTATCTTATTTCAATTCTAAAACTAATTTTTTCTAAAACATATTTAACTTTAATTGTATAATGTTCTACTACTTAATATCTTTATCATAGCGATCTTCCCATAT
>OY744533.1:101905737-101923237 GCA_963556195.1 Sepiola atlantica | reverse complement strand
TGGCAAGGATTCGAGCTTAGTTCGTACAAGACTGGCGACAATGGATGCGGAGTTATTCGGAAACGAAAATAAACCAGACTTATGTTGTACACAACACTGGCAACGTAAAATTAGACTTATATGGAATACAACATACAATTACAACTGTAATGTTTGATTTAATTTAAAGTGAAATTTAAAAAAAGTAATTTCAATCACAAAGCAAGCCAAGAGAAAAGCTAACATTGGGCTAAAAATCGAATCAAAATTGAGTGAACCGTTCAAAAAGTAGAATTTGAAATTATACAGGCTGCAGTAATTAAATAGAAGGTAGCAAGTTAGAGTGGAAGGAAAAGTAGTTGGGTGAAGTAAAAAGAGTGTGAAAGGTGATACTGCAAACATACACGCAAGAGTTAAATATAATTTAAAGAAAATTAAGCAGCAGAAAGTGAGTAACTAGGAGAATAGAGTGGGAGTGGTAGGGGGTAGACACGTGACGGAGATGTAATAAGTGATTGAAAGGCAAAATGGAAAGGGGTAGTACGTAAATAATATATGAGGAATTAATGTTAGGATGGGGAACGATTAACCCTGGGTTCAGAGGTTTGAGAAAATAAATTAAAAACTAACAAGTCTAGTATCAATGAAAACAGTTTTTGAAAATTGAAGTTAAAACAGAAAATAAAAATAAAAATATTGTCGAACGTTTTTAAATAAATGAAAAAATAATATCTTTATTGGGAAGGAAACCGTCAGAAAGAACAGAACAGCTAAACGTATTTTTAAATATTACTAATATTTAAGAGTGGTTATTAGCCTCACGATGCTAGGGAGATCGATATACAAGGGTCGGGTCAGGGTTAGGATAATCAGACGAATGTACCTAGACGGAAAGCATTAGCTCACAATTAAATGAACTTACCTTAATTAAAATTATTAAAATGAGATGAGAAAACAATCAGAGAGAATATAGCTATAAAAAGGTTTATGATTATTTACAAATATTAAAACTGCAAAATCTGTAGAATATGATTTGAGAAAAATAGGAGTAAGAATAAATAGTAAGAGTAAATAGTAAGAGTAAATAGTAAGAATAAATAGTAAGAATAAATAGTAAGAATACATAGTAAGAGTAAATAGTAAGAATAAATAGTAAGAGTAAATAGTAAGAATAAATAGTAAGAATAAATAGTAAAAATAAATAGTAAGAATGAATAGTGAGAATAAATAGTAAGAATAAATAGTAAACATAAATAGTAAGAAAAAATAGTAAAAATAAATAGTAAGAGTAAATAGTAAGAATAAATAGTAAGAATAAATAGTAAGAGTAAATAGTAAGAATAACTAGTAAGAATAAATAGTAAAAATAAATAGTAATAATATATAGTAAGAATAAATAGTAAGAGTAAATAGTAAGAATAAATAGTGAGAATAAATAGTAAGAATAAATAGTAAGAATAAATAGTAAGAGTAAATAGTAAGAATAAATAGTAAGAATAAATTGTAAGAATAAATAGTAAGAATAAATAGTAAGAATAAATAGGAGTAAGAATAAATAGTAAGAGTAAATAGTAAGAATAAATAGTAAGAATAAATAGTAAGAATAAATAATAAGAACAAATAGTAAGAATAAATAGTAAGAATAAATAGTAAGAATAAATAGTAAGAATAAATAGTAAAAGTAAATAGTAAGAATAAATAGTAAGAATAAATAGTAAAAATAAATAGTAAGAATAAATAGTAAGAGTAAATAGTAAGAATAAATAGTAAGAATAAATAGTAAGAATAAATAGTAAGAATAAATAGTAAGAGTAAATAGTAAATTACATATATTCACAAAAGGATGAACAAATAAAAAAAATATGAATATAAAATTAGAGATAGAGAAGCCCTAAGAAAGTAGTCAAGTTAAAGATCATAAAGAGTAACATACTTAAATGATACATATTTGTCAAATTCCAAAAAATATAGGGCGCCAAAGGTGCAGGGTAATAAAAGGGAGCGTACGTAAAGGTCATTGAGTCTAGTTAAAAAAAATAAAAACATTGAAGTTAAAAATATCAAAATTAATTTGAAGATAAACAGACGTGGGACGTACTTATATTTAAAGACTGGTTTAATAGGTTAAAAAGCCTACATACGGATTTTGAAAGAGTTTCAATATCAGGGGTGCAAGAAATACTTGTCATCTTTAGTAAGTAGTAAAATAGATATTTTTTAAAAAACAGGTGCATAATTTTTTTCAGTAGTTTTTAAAGTAAGGCAATTAATGCGAATTGTAGTACTGCCCCCCTGTTAGCTGAGAAGGGATTGGTTATTGGATAGTAGAGGAAGGAGTAGAGGCTATAAAGTGTATATATCTGAAAGAAATTAGTGTTTAGAAGTGTTAATGTGTTTACTCTTGCAAACAGTAATTATCATAACGGGGTCTCATGTACATTATTGGAAAAAATTAGATCCTATTATATATGACGTACATTTTTTTTTCAAAATTGACCAATGCGGACAGTAAATGATGTTTTTACGTTTAACTTTTTGATTAAATTAGTTAAGAAAGACCCTGCAATTAGGTTGTTATTACTTTAAAAATAGATATGGTTAGATATGCGTTTTTATTGGGTAAGCACCGGCTCATATGTAAAATGTATTTTTTGGAGTGGTTATTACACTAGGTGTGTTATTTATAGTAATATATTCGTCATGGGTGTGTATAGGTAAGTTCTGATTCTAAATTAAAATTGTTTGATGGGAAAACTAAATCGGGTAGAGAAGGTTGGCCAAATTGTTATTAACTAGTAAAGAAAGGTTGTTGGTGTTAAGAGTAATATTTTGGTATCGTGATACAGTAAGAGTTAGTAATGTGAAGGATGACCAGGTTATGGAAGTATACGTTGGGTTACTTTATTGATTAGCATTGCTAGGGGATTGCTTCACAAGCATATAGAACGTCTCTATACATGCAATCACTGTTTGGCGGACCTTCTTTAGATTTAAGTGAGTTGCAATTATTAGTAGTGGCTATTGGAGTTATGGATGTATGCACAGATTAAATTTTCTCATTGTTAGAAGTAATAATAGTTTGTGCTATGTTAGGAATTGTAGAATATATACATATATATATATATATATATATGTATATATATATATGTATATATATATGTATATATATATATATATATATATATGTATATATATATATATATATATATATGTCTGTGTGTGTGTGTGTGTGTGTGAAAAATGACAAACGGAAAACAGGTTAAAGTGCAGGAGAAACACAAAAACAAGAGATTTGACCGGTTTTGTTCGTGTTGGCGAACGTCTTTAGAAAAAGACATTCGCCAACACAAACGAAACCGGTCAAATCTCTTGTTTTTGTTTTTCTCCTGCACTTTAACCTGTTTTCCGTTTGTCATTTTTTACACATTTTGTCCACCACAGCATTTCATTTTCATGAATTATCGTGTACCTTACTTCATGTATATATATATATATATATATATATATATATATATATATATATATATTAGAAGAAGAATACACGATCCAGGATTGGTATCCTGCTGGTTAATAACAAATTATTTTACCGGGTAGAACTTTTGTGTCATTCCGTTTAAGTCTTCTTACAAAGAGTACAGTTAAGATGTATATGCTACTAAACCTTATATCTAGAACCCTTATTTTAATTTTAATCAAAATTCATCAAATGAGAATTAGTCTACGAAAATGTCGAAAATTTTAGACTCAGAATGAGGGTCTTCGGTAAGATTCGAAATTTAGGGATTCTTGCCCAATGATTATGAATAATATTTCTTGCAAGTCGGAATTATTTGAATAATATCATGAGAACACCTATTTAAAATAGGAGGATTTCTCATGATATTTCTTCCAACAGACCTTCAATATACCCCCTAAAATTTGAAATTTGAAATATTTATTGATTGATGTCTAATACCTAAGTCTTAAATAGTTTATAAAGATCAAGAGTATATAAATTTGCATGAACAGATTCAATCTCCATGTACCCTTTTGGCATGATAATCAAACTAAGTATATCACACATTAACTACACTAACGCTTAGCAGATTTTCCAAACATCATTATTATAGTTTAGTTAATTTCCGAGTTTAGCCCACAAAATCACACACGTATTTAACCTTTATATATGTAGAGATTCGTATAAACAATCAAATACTATTACTATACTAGTTATATTCACCGTTTAGGAAGTGTTATTACCTTTTTATTTCGGGTACTGATAGTAGGACGGGTTGGCCTTTTGGCTAAGATCAAAGTGTAGTATCTCTTCTGATGGATACTGCACCCCATAGACTGGTATTGTCTTGGCTTTCGGGGCTTGATTTACGCCGCTCTATGGGTCTGTCCTGTGCAGTTCTAGGAGGTCCACCCTCCCAGGCTTAGCCTCCCCTCTTTGAAGAGGAGCAAGTTTATTGCTTACTGCCTGAGGCGCCCCTACCGGGGAATGCCGACGGGGCTGCCCAGGCAATTTTTAAACCCCACTTTCCCGACCCGATCTTGGGTCACATCTTACTTGTGGGAGTAAGATAACAACTGGCCTTGTGCCTAATTGGAGAGGAGTAAATCAATACTCATAGTAGGACCACGTGAAGGGTGTAAAAGTGGGCCAATATCCCGAACACGAAATGTAACAGCATTAAACAAACTTTTAAGAAACACCCTGCGGAAACGAGCGGTCAGTTTGTTAGTAAATCGTCCGGGCTTTCTAAAACGTTCCAAATAGCCGATTAGTTTATAATAATTATGTCCGTGTGTGTCTGCTTATTGTTCGCGTAACCCAACATGTGTCCACTTTGTTCATCTATCAACCTTTTGCAGTCTCTTCGATCTGCATATTTGTATTTCTAAGCCGATGAATAAGGGGAGAATTATTTAAATTTTATTCTTATCTGAGTTTAAATATGATCGATTAGGTGGGAGGGGGTGACTCGGACCTTCTGCTGCGGACCATACTGCATTAAACCGCCCGGGACGTGTCATGAAAAGCTGGTTAAACATTGAGTAATGCTGGTCTGGCGTAAATGCCGGACGATCCGGCCAACGGGTAGACATTTGATAGATTGTTCGTTGATTTGGTCGAAGTCTCTCAGCCGTACCGTGTTCGGAGTTAGATGCCAACTTATCTGCAACTTGCACGTTTTGAGTACGCTCACAGCGATTCATTCGCCAGAAGGTTACATAATTATCACGTAGAAGATACAGAGGAATACTTTCACAATTGCTGCATGGTCACTCCTCTTCATATAAGTATTTGCGTATATGAAAAGGTATAATCAATCGACAAGTATGTTATAATCTACCTATTTATATATATATATATATATATATATATATATATATATATATATATATATATATGTATTCATATACACACTCACATATATACATATATACATATATAGGGTGGGCCAAAATAAGGGTCCTATTTTTAAAAATTCATAACTTTTTTATTTATTGATTTTTTTTTGATTTTTTTTTAGAATAAGTAAAGGACCCCTTCCGAAGCAAGCATGAGCCGTATTAGCCCTAAGGTACGTACCCTCATAATAGAGTGGTACTTTAAATCCAATGAGTCGATTTCGGAGACTCAACTCATCTATCGGCGTCATTACAACACCAGAAAAATCTCCTTCGGCAAAAGCAATCCGAGGAATTATAGCTCGTTTTAGGGACCAACAAGGAATATCCGACATGGCGAGAAGTGGTAGGCCTCGTACTGTACGAACAGCTCAAAATTTCGAGGAATTGGAGAGAAGTTTGGAGAAGGATGCATCCACATCCACAAGGAGGAGATCAAAAGAACTTGGCATTTCTCGAAGCTCACTTCGGAGAATGCTAAGAGAAAGAGGATATTTTCCATATAAAGTGCAGCTAGTTCAAGAACTTCAACCTCGAGATAATGAAAAAAGACTTCAGTACGCTATGCGACTCCAGGATTTGGCCAATGATGATCCCGATTTTCTCAAAAAACTAATAATATCGGATGAAGCCCATTTTCATCTTGATGGGTTCATCAATAAACAAAATTGCCGAATATGGGGTACGGAGAACCCAAGGATAATTCAGCAGCACACATTACATCCACTCAAGTGCACGGTGTGGTGTGGCGTTACTGCTGAAGAGATAATTGGCCCCTATTTCTTTGAAGACGATGCCGGAAATCAGGTAACAGTAACGGGTGACCGCTACCGAGAAATGCTGCAAAATTTCTTCCAACCGTGGGTTGCCGCCAAACCTGACAGGATGTGGTTCCAACAGGATGGAGCCACAGCACACACTGCGAGAGATACCCTTACACTTTTACAGGGTATATTTGGAAATCAGATTATCTCTCGCAGTTGCGAAATTCAATGGCCTCCACGATCACCCGACCTTACAGCTCCTGACTTCTTCTTATGGGGTTACCTCAAAGAAAAGGTTTATGCCAATAAGCCAAACAATATTGGGGAACTGAAAGCAAATATTGAAGCAGAAATAAGAGCCATAAGTCCTCAGATGTTGCAAACTGTTATGGAAAATGTTTTAAAAAGAGCCGAAGCGTGAGAAGCCGCCAACGGCGCCCATTTAAAAAACATTATTTTTGCTTAAAAAACTCAAAACAGTGTAAAAAACAATACTTTAGTTTTTGTAAGTTTTAAGAAGTGATTTTCGGCTAAAATTTGTTTTGTTTATTTCAAAATATCTCGGAAGGGTCAGTCTATACACACATAAAGTTTAGTGAGTTTAACTTTCATTTTGTGGAAGTTATTCAAATTTAAAGATATGACCCTTATTTTGGCCCACCAAAAATATATGTATATATATATATATATAAGATTAATTCAGTTCAAATATTCAAAAAATGAACAAAACACATATTTTTCAAAAGTTCCCAATATATATTAGAGCTATTTGTATAAAAATATATACATAGTTTGAGTGCCCGACAATTGTTTCAAAGCCCTGCCGGTTTCTTATCAAGGGCAATACTGAATTATCTCGCCAGTTGAAAAAGCGAAAAACCTTAAAATCAAAAAGGAAAGAAAGGGGACCCCGAAGGTTATGAGAAAGAAAATGCAAACCTGCCACAGACAACTCAAACAGACAGTCAACGTGTCAAAACACCATGTCATCCCCAGAGCGGGAAAAAAACACAAAATCTTTTCATTTTACTGCCGTGATCCCAGACACACATATTACACAACACACGCTCACACTATTATATACATATATACACATACATGCATATATATACATTTGTATATATATATGTATATATATATATATATATATATATATGTATATAAATATATATATATATATATAAATATATATATATGTATATAAATATATATATATATATATATATATATATATATATATATATATATATATATATGTATATATTTAATAACAAGCAGTACAAATAGCTATATGCATGGTCCGACGTTTCGTAGATCACTCTTATCTACTTGGTGAGTAGTAGTAATTCTGCTATTTACAGTTAAAATTCCTCTCTATTTACTAACTGGTTGGCAATGGCCTGCGGGTAAGATCTCTGACTACGAATCAGTGGCGATGTGTGTTCGGGATCGCGCCCACCGACCGTTGAGAATTAGTTCCTAGACTGAAGATTGCGTTAGCATGAAACTTTCAATCGTTTCCTCCAACTGAAATAAGTTTTTCCCCTCATATCTCATTCGACTTTTAGTTTTTAATTTACCATTCTGACGTTTCCTCTCAGAGGGTCAGACGATAAGGCCTTTAGGTAATTTTAACAATTTTTCCTTTATTTTCCCCACTCGTCTGTTTCATTGATTAAAATAATGCTTCCTCTAAAATATATGTATATATATGTATAGATATATACACACAGATATATGCATATACATATACACACTTACACACACATATATACGCATAATAAATATATGTTCTTATTGTCAAGTATTTATATGATATAAAAATTATAAAAATATATTTTACGAGGGGAACTTAGATTATTTATGTCGAGCCATTTCCATTATAATTTATTAAATTAAGCTGAGTTTTAATGATATTATTCTTTTATTATTTTATTTTTTCTATCGTATTCGATTAATTTTATATATATGAAAAATCTTTAATTATAACTTAATTTACATCTAACTATATCTAGTAATTACGTTTATCTTATAAACTTACTTTTATTATTAATTTGGGGATATGAAACTTATTATTTTTAATATCACCTATTAGCAACTTTTATCAAATTTCTTTATGATTATGTATTATATTTCGAAGGAATTTTATATCATGCGTCTTTCTATATTTACTTACCTATCAACCCTAAATTAGTACCAAGTTAATTTCCCTGATTTTATTCCCATGTTCAACTTTCAATGTATCTATTCTACCAACATTCAATCTACCCTGTGTAATTTATCTATAAATGTGCTGGGTTCTAATTCTTGCCCCAACTAGCGTAGTTATATTTATTTCTTCAGTTACATTACCCATTATGTTTAATAACCTACTGCTATTCGCTGTAATCTATATTCATAATATTCCTATTACTATTTGTATAAGCTCCAAATTTTAAGATTATAAAGGGTTTAGATTAAACCATCTGTCATTTCATGAAAATAGAAAACTTCTTAGTTATTCGTTACAAATTTTAGATTTTTATTAATTAGTTATTAGGCCCTATCTTACTAATTCTTTATAGTTAAATTTCCCAATTGTTTAATGTTTATAATTACGGAGTTATAGATTTTAAATAATATATTTATTATTTGTTTGTTTGCTTATTTTTAATAATATTTCACTAAACATTTTTATTTTTCATTTTTAAATTTTAAAGAGTACTTATAATTTTTTGAGTTAGATTATCATCATTTTCGCTAAACTTATCTAGATTGAAACTTTTGAAATGCCTGCAATTATACCCCACCTCGTCTCTTTGATTTAATAAGGCATTCTTATTGGGAAACAAAATAATAGCCAGCTTTTCATTTAAACACAGAAAACAGGTGGGTTTGTTTAGTGTAGGTATTGGAGCCTTTTTCAAAATACTCCATTTCACCAAACTATGTTTATTTTAATATATATATATATATATATATATATATATATATATATATATATATATATATATATATAAAATATGGAGAAAGTCTAGAAAAAGAGTAGTGAGAAAGAAATTAGGTTGATTTCAGTGGGTTCATATGTAGAAAATCGGTGAATAGGGGTATATGTAGCGCTGAAACATTTACCCTGGTGTTTTTCTATTTTCTTTTGACACATCCGCGTCTACACTTTAACACTTTTTTCTTTTTTTCAAACACTTTTAATCAATATAGCAAGTAACGATTAAACTGTTTGCTTTTCGAAGTTGTTATCTAGCATGTTGTCAACATCTAGTATTCACTTAAATCGATTTGCTGTCGGATAAGACACTAATAAATGCAGTTTTTCACGATTCGATATACGTTCCATTGTAAGTGGAATAATTTATAAATCATATTACTGTTTTCGTTTACTGTTGTTCCCTTACCACAAGGCACATTGCCCCTGGGTAGTAAGGGGCAACTGTGAATTAGGGACAAGATTTATAATGGGGCACCCTAAGTGGGGAGTTTAGCAGCGAGATGTTTGTTTACATTACATTTAAATTTCTTCATGTTTGAACACTTAGTGAAACAAGGGGAAAGGTAGGAGTTCCGAAGGCAAGCAGATTGCGAAAATAAGCTATTAGAATAGACACTTCTTCCACAGTAGCTGGGGACCTTTACAGTGAAGGGTTGACATTTTGCTGATGGTCGGGTTGGTCGGTAGTAGTTACGTTTAAAAGTGATGCAATGTTGTCAGAGCACATCTTATAAAGTACTTGTAAAACAAGTACATGAATCCAGCATTGCGGTGATTTGACAGGGGCTAGAGATTGGAAGACAGTGTGAGACCTATTAGTTTAGAGGATATTCTTTATCTCGGGTTTCTAAGATAATTCAGATAATGACGTTCAAAGAGAACTACCCTCTCTGAATAAAAAGATATAAAATATAGTTTGGTGCTTAGTGTTCTACCATTAATTAAATATTTTAGTGGTCGAAATCAAGGAGAATCCTTAGGACCTTCATTTGGCGTGTATGAAGACTATATAAGTATCCATCATTTTGATGATCTCATGATTTATCATTATTTATGCTTAAAAGACGACTTCAGATGATCGGATTATCTGATCGATTCTCAATCAATCGGATATCTATATTGTAAACACTTTGTTCTTCGATGGTCATCATGAAGATGTGATGATGTTCTGAAGATACGAAAAGATGAATACTTCTTTCAACAGGTCGTCTAAATTGTTCTGCTGAACGAGACACGTCTCTTGTGTCTGCCTCTTGATCTGTACGTGTGTGTGTCTTGCAGGAGCGTCGTTAATTATAAATAATTGATGTGAAAGCATTTCTAATCCATATGTATAGATCTTTATTATACCTTAAGTACAAGGTTTGGACAGGGAGGGGGATGAGAGAGATAGTAGGAGAGAAGAAGCGGAGGGAAGTAGAAGAAGTAGAGAGTGGGGACAGATGGAGGTCTTGCGATTTTAGGACCACATTTTATATGCCCGTCTCTGTAAACTTGTAAATATATCTCACTCAAACTTTGATCCTGCTCTTCGATCACGTGCGCTTTTCTTTCCGCGTTTCGTCTTCCGCCTACACGTCACTATGTGTGATTATTCACGGGGTGGGGGTGATGTTTATGGCAGGATTGTCGTTAATTATGAATAATTAACGCGAAAGCATAGGCACTTACGCACACGCATCGCTACCTTTATCCACCATGTTATTTTGATACGTGACAAATTCTTAATATAATAACTACGATATTTGAAATAGAACCACTAAGCATATCTAAGATATACAAGTTTAATAACTTTAACACATTAATTTTAATTTTAATATAACCACCAACACTCACACACTCTAGAAATATCTTTAGTCATCACCCCATTTATCAGGACTGCCTTTCCCTTTGATAAGACCAACCTTTTCTTAAACAACACTAAGATCAGAGTTTAGTATCTGTTCTGATGGATGCTACACTCTGTAAACCGAAACCGCCTCGGCCTTCGGACCTTCATTCCGCAGGTCTGAGGTATTTTCCTTTGAGATGTAAGAGGTGCACCCTTTCAGGCTTTGCGAATGGGGTACGGTTTTGCTAATCGTCTGAGGCGCTCCTACTGGGAAATGCCGACAGGACTGCCCAGACTGTTCTTCCTCTAGGGCGATGGCTTTTCAATCCCACTTACCGACCTTGTATAACCTCTTCTCGCTATAGGAAGAAAAACATACCACTCTGCCTTCCTTCCCTTTGATATCATCATTTGATCATTAATGATACCCTTTGACCCTTCATAATACATCATAATACATCTAGTGAAAAACAAAAAAGACCATAAGAAAATAAAGTTATAACATAAACTTTTGTTACTTTTTGTTATTTTGAACAATGTTTGCATAATCTTTGAAAAAACTGGCTTAAGGAAAGAAAAATAAACATGTCGGATAAGAAACTAATAAATGCAGTTTTTCACGATTCGATATACGTTCAATTTTAAGTGGAATAATTCATAAATTCTATTACTGTTTTCGTTTACTGTTGTTCCCTTACCACAAGGCACATTGCAACTGGGTAGTAACTTATCTAGATTGAACCTTTTGAAATGCTTGCAATTATACCACACCTCATCTCTTTGGTTTAATAAATCATTCTTATTGGGAAACAAAATAATAGCCAGCTTTTCATTTAAAGACAGAAAACAGGTGGGGGTGTTTAGTGTAGGTATTGGAGCCTTTTTTAAAATACTCCATTTCACCGCAGGAACTATGCCATTTCGTTTTAGGGATAACATATATTTAGTTAATGAAGTGCCTCCTTTATCACTATCTGTGTTGCCTTGGTCTATTAATGACGCGCAACACCGGAGACAATCCCGAATTGTCTTGGCTTTACGAGCGCCCTTCTATCGCCATTATTCGTGGAAACGCCTTGAGTCTGCTCTCGGCCTGCCAAGCCAGCCGGACATTAGAAGAAAACTATGGACTGTGATACAATCAGGATTTCTCGATATTGTGTAAAACTGATTAACCGAGATTTATTTTTTAGAGCTTAGAAATTGTATTCAATAACAACAGACTTGCAGCTGAAAGACTTTTGCCCGACGAACTCAAAAAATAAAGTGATTAACTTAGTTTGTCCAAATTTTGAAATAAAGGATCAATATATATTTTAACAGAAAACTTATTCCAGGTAAAAAATAAAGTGATCTGAATTAGTTAGATTGTTATTGAGTTTTCAGTAATATTGTTGTTACATTAATCGTATGATGTTATGATTGCGAAACGAAGCTAAAAGAAAATATATCAATATGTACAGTTATTAATAATGAAGTGAGTGTGTTAGAATGACAAAACCGTACTTCTTATATTCCATGAAGATGAATGTGAAAGAGGAAGTGAGCAGTCATTATGTTTGTTCGAAAATGTGATGTCATAAATAAAGAGTATTGATTTACTCGTCTCCAGGAGTTAGGCACAAGGCCAGTTTTTATCTTAATCCCACAAGTAAGAGGTGATCCAAGGTCGGGTCGGGAAAGTGGGGTTTAAAAATTGCCTGGGCAGCCCCGTCGGCATTCACCGGTAAAGGCGCCTCAGGCGGTAAGCAATAAACTTACTCCTCCCCAAAGAGGGGAGGCGGAGCCTGGGAGGGTGGACCTCCTAGAACTGCACAAGACAGACCCATAGACCGACGTAAATCAAGCCCCGAAGGCCAAGACAATACCAGTCTATGGGGTGCAGTATCCATCGGAACAGATACTACACTTTCACCTTGACCAAAAGGCCAATACTCATAAATAAAGAGTAGCGTGAATAAGTAAACATGGACGGTGTTTATGACATTATTATGCGTTTACAGATTAAACTGATGCACAAACAACCGACCCTTTCCTTTTTAGAGGTGCGTTGATATTTCTATATACACAATGCAATGCGTTTATATAATTTATGCGTTTAGCGATAAACATGCTATTCCAAACACAGGTAAGCAAGAAAGATAGATTGAGATTCAATAGCGAATGTTTCAAACCTTAGTTGCGGTTCTTTTCCTGTGAGTGTAAGTATTAATCCGAAATACTCAACCGAATTGGGTTTTTCTTCAGAGTTTTAAAAAAAGATGTTTATATAAAAATAGTCTATAATGAGAAAAAAAATAAGTTAGTTGGGTTGCGTGTATTGGGGTTGCCGGGGATCAGAGAAGGACTGGATGCTTTTGGCTTGATCAAGTCGAAAGTGAATAATGATTTTAACTCTGCACTTATAGCTACACCGGAAGATAGTAATTTGCATATCAGTGATTACTGATTATTTAAGAGCTTTTTTTCTTTCTCCTGAAGCACTCAGTCGCTTTCTTGGCCTTTTAGCCAAGATCAAAGTGTAGTATCTGTTCCGATGGATACTGCACGAGACTGGTCCTGTGCAGTTCTAGGAGGTCCACCCTCCCAGGCTTTGGCTCCCCTCTTTGGGGAGGAGTAAGTTTATTGCTTGCTGTCTGAGGCGCCCCTACCGGGGAATGCCGACGGGGCTGGCCAGGCAATTTTTAAAGGTAATAGGTGCTCTTCCTCTAGAGTGCTGACTTATCAAAACCCCACTTTCCGACCTTGTGTCACATTTTACTTTGTGGGGAGTAGATAAATACCCACTCAGTTGTTGTACGTTCTGGCGACAACTACACTACGTGAGAGTTCCTCTTTTTTTGTTACACTATTAAGAGTTCTTGCGAACCTTTTCTTTTTTGGTAGTTGACTCGTGACAGAGCAGGGTCGCCATTTTGCAATATTTCGCAACGTTTTGCACCGACCCTACTCTGATCTACAAGCTACCCCTTGACGTCGAAGTATTTTAGACATTAATGAGTAGTTTATATAACAAATAGATTTTGTTTTCGAATATTTGTTTATCTTTTCTTACTCCAATGAATCGGGGTCTTTTGTTTTTGTCTTTCTTATGAAAAACAGGGCTTCACGTTATCTGAGAGAAAGATAATCAGAAGGGACAGTTTCTTCTTTGTTACCGTCCTCCCGTCTGCGGACAAGCAACCGAAACTGAAACATGAAATTACTCATAATATTTCGTTATATTAATATTAAAACACTATCTTTAATTAGTTGAGAATGGTAAGCTTAGACTCCAAGGCGGTTTGCCAAGTAATATTTTGGCCAGTACAATTTGGCCAACGAGCTAAAAAGCGATTAATTTTCATGGAAAAAAGCATGAAATAAATAAATAGACTAAAACTTTTAATCAAATATAAATACAAAATTATGTGAGCTTAGTGGATGTAGTAAGTATTAATATGCATAAATTAGCAACTTGTGTTCATTTAATCGTATGCAATGGATCGTTTAAATTAGATAAAGTGCTACCATTATAAATAATCAAAATGAGGTTGATATGACGTTAAACAAATCAAAACAAAAAAAAACGATTCTTATTTACCCGCTCTTTCTTGATCCGAAACCGCGTCATAGATACTTGTAATTGATAGGAACACTATGACAGTAAGCTATCGAGTTGGTACATATAAAAACAGTTAATATTCACAGTTGACCGATTCGATTTTTATGTGTTTCTTCTCAAGTTACACACACGAGTAAGGCTCAACTTTCTCAGAACAAATAAATACCTCTCTAGTTGTGTCTCTCTCGCGCGCGTTCTCTCTCTCTGTCTGTCTCTCTCGCTCTGGTTGGACGGGAGGTGGCTTCAGAAAAAAACGACACCAGACGTCGCTGCAAACTGTTTAAATCAGATTGAATGCCATTAGCTAAAGATCACACGGTGCCCGTCGCGTCGAGTAAAAACAAAATAAATAACAACAAATATATATGGAGACCAAACCCCAGCTTCAGATTAGAAGCCAAAGTGCAGACTTAGGACTTAGGGCGACTTTGTTGATTCAGGCGTGCAATTTTACCGGACTTGGTAAGGGAATTAAGTGTTAAAAGCGTTTCGCCATAACTTAGTCAGGCTCCATCAAATTGAGATCTCTTCCTGCGAGGGGGGAAGAAGTAACAGCGAAAAACTTTTAGTGCAATAATACATGCGTTGAAAGAAATACACTTCATGCGACTTCATAAATTGAATGATTTTACGATATTTGTAACATACAACATCACTCCTAAAAGGATGTATATATATATATATATATATATATATATATATATATATATATATATATATATGTATATATATATATATATATGGTACAGAAAATCAGTAGAACATCAGTGCCATTAGTTTAAAGCTTAGAAGGTGTTTACCACTCAAACAGATTAACAACAAAAGCTGACGAGAGCCGAATGGTTAACGCCTTCTGAGCTTGAAACCGTTAGTACTGATGTTGTACTGATTTTATGTACCAAATAAATAAATAAATTTTAAGCTCTTAATTTTTATTTTCTCAATTAATCGAGCACTCTGCTAGAAGGTGTCCTACCATCATACAAATAAGTTATATACATATATATATATATATATATATATATATATATATATATATATATATATATATACTGTTTAAATGTTGAATTAATATAATTGAATTATCGTTTAATGCTAATCTATCGTGATAATATTAAGCTCAATATGTTGAATAGAGTAATCTGTTCTTGAGATGTACGATACAATATTTATTAAAACATCAAAAGTTCAGAGCAAGGACCTTCATATCCTTAATCCATGATTATCCACATTGATATGAAGTTCCTACCTCTGAACTTCTGATGTTCTAATAAATAATGTATCTTTACAATTTTGTATTCTCATCTTTCACCACTAGAATGGATTGCTCTATTCAATATATTGAGCTTTATATTATCACGATATATTATTATATTATTAAACGATAAGTTAATTATCTTTAATTAAATTCCACATTTATATATATATATATATATATATATATATATATATATATATATATATATATAAACAATACAATACTAAATTCATATGACTATTTCCATTTTTAAAAATTCATTTTTTATAAAATCCATACAACTTTACGCTCCGTATTTTACATCAACAAACAACTAATATATATATATATATATATATATATATATATATATATATATATATATATATATGTATATATATGTATATATGTATGTATATATATATATATATATATATATATATATATATATATATATATATATATATATATGTATTAGATTTTTCATACACACAATACTTCAGAAGTCCAAAGATAATGTGCAAACACATCGGATAAAGGAAACACCATAAACACAGAAACATTGAAATACGATACATGAAATACGTTCCAGTGAAGAGCGTGTTTTTTTTTAAATCGTGGTTAGACGCCATCTTTTTATTTTCGTAATTTGCCGAAGTTACCATAATCTCGTAATTTATACTATGATACATATATTTTTTTTAATATTGAATGAGTTATCCGAAAATGAACATCAGCTTACAATAGTTTTGAAAAAGGCTATTGGATATTGTTCTATTAATATTCATTTTCCGTCTCTTTTCCTCCTTCACCATTTATTTCAATTTTTTTACATCCATTTTCTTATATCCTATTTTACATTTGAATGTGTAGCAAACATACACATAACTGAGCGGTTCCTGTCATACTAGTGAATTTACTATATATATATATATATATATATATATATATATATATATATATATATATATATATACATATATATGTATATATATATATATATATAGATATACAGTCTAAAAAAGCTTTGAGTCATTTTAAACAAAAAAAAAGGAAAATGCTGTGTAAATTCCCAGAGAACCTAACTAAAACCAAGATATTGCAGACTAAACATTCGTTAGAAAAAGTCATTAAAAAAATAATAAAAATAAATAAATAAAATAAAAAAAGGTTAATTCAAGTATCTAACAGTGAAACAAAAACAGGGAACCTTAACTTAAGCGTGTAATATTAAAACGGGGATAATCAGCTTTTTACCATGTAACTGTTTCGGAGTATTAAAAACACGACACTGATGATATTTATGGCTCTTCAATGGTACTGATCAAACAAACATTTCCCTAAACATCAAGTATAGAAATAATTCAGCTTAAATTTCATGAATATATACATAAATAAATAATAATAATAACAATAATAATGAAAATAACATATTACCCATAAAACTACTGTGTGATATGGTAATGTGCATATCAAATAACATTATTTATAACAATAATAATAATAATAATAGTACTATACAAACACGGCACCCAAGAATCATTCTGCGATATGATAGCTAGCAATAACATTATATAGAAATAAACGTTGCATTGACAAAAAAACATCTTAGGTACTTTTTGTACCAGATGAGCAAGTAGAGAAGAGGAAGGACACCTTGCCATACCATACAGATCTAAATACCCAATATATATTCTAACTA
>OY744533.1:101893237-101900737 GCA_963556195.1 Sepiola atlantica | reverse complement strand
AGTTGTGTGGTTTATTATTTCGAATATAGCAGACATAATCGTCGGTTTTGTATTATATATAGCGACGGAAATTATTCTTCGATTATTTAGTATATAGTTGAGAGCGTAGATGAGAAGAAAAACAAAATGTGTAACGTAGTCGCGCTGCAAAATTTCAATTATTTTTTGTAATCAGGTAAGGAATTTAAAGCAATATCTTAAATCCCAATATAAATATCACTGTTCACTCTTCACTTATTTAGTAGCTGCCCACCGCAGCGACATGTGACACAAGGTCGGAAAATGGGGGAAGAGTCAAGCCAGCGCCCCTTAAGAAGGAGCACTCAGATCTAGCAAAAATAGCCTGGGAAACCACGTCGGCAATGCCCGGTGAGGGCGCCTCAGGAAGTAAGCATTGAACTTATTCCACCCCAAAGAGAGGATGCAAGCCTTGGGAGGGTGCACTGCCTAGGACAATCCAGGGCAGTATACCCCAGCCCGGCAGATAAAAGACCACCGAAATGGCATCAGTTCCTGGTATTTAATTTCTTCCCACCGCAGAAATATGTGACACAAGGTCGGAAAGTGGGGGAAGAGTCAAGCCAGCGCCCCTAAAGAATGATCACTCTGACCTAGCAAAAATAGCCTGGCCGACCCCTTCGGCATTCCCTGGTCAAGGCGCATCAGGCAGCAAGCAATAAACTCACTCCACCCCAAAGAAAGGAGACAAAGCCTGGGAGGGTTCACCTCGAAGGACAACCCATGACCGAATACATCAGCCCGACTGATAAAAGGCCACCGAAATGGCCCAGTTTTTGCCGGACTGATTGTTGAGAACGAATCCTCGACTGGTATAACCTTACCCGATCCCGAGGTTCTCAATAAACCTAAGTTAATGAGAGTGAACGGGCTTGGGTTGGATCTGATTACCAACTTCTGTATTCCTAATACGTTCTTTCTTAAATCAGTTGCTTTCCTCATATGCAAATGAATGAAACCTATAAAACATCTACCATGAACAAAAGTTCTTGTTTTCCTCTAGAAACCGAGTACCGTCCATGTGAAACGGTTCAAACACTTCAAATCTGGTAACTCTTTATTTTTTATTCCATTATTTACCGGGGGCAACATTTATTCCTTTGTATCTTAAATCAAATTCTTTGTATGCATAAAAGAGCAGTAATAAAATCCTTCCACCACTGCCAGCGGGGTGCCTCTGTTTTGTCAATAAACGCACAGGAAATCACATCCGTAGATCTACCACCAGCTCAACCCAACCACGCTTCTAAATAACTATTCAATCGGCAGCGTAATCCGCTAGACTGAGAAAATCGCAAACGTAAAACTAAAATTGATTGTTGGCCCAAAAGCAATTATATTTCAAACAGAATAAACACAGACTATTTAACGTCTTACAGATCCCATCGACTTTTAAAAAAATATTTTCTATTTTACGACATTTGTCAACTTTTGATGGTATAAACTACAAAAAATTTTTGACAAAAAAAACAAAAACAATCTTATTACGTGAACTAATAAATATATGCTACCCACGGTTGAATGATTTTGCTAGCCTGCGAGGGTGGTATCATGGCGAACGAACACATGCTACATCGAACCCTAAAAGGAGGAGTAATGACTCTCAGGATTGTTTTATAACGACCGAACATATATTACACTACCCACCTCCCCAAATGGAGGAGTTAATGCCTAAGAAGATGGCACCATGACAACAGAAAATATACTAAATTACTCCCTACTCCACCGTAACAAGAAGTTAATTATGGGGGGATAGTATCAGGATAAAAACAGATACTACTATATCCCCTCCCAAATTAATAAGGTAATGTTTAAGAAGATGGTATCAGGACTAACTGAAGATATACTACACTGCCTCTAAAGAAGGAGGTGATACCTGGGAGGATAGTATCATTACTAACGTACATTTATTTTACTACTCCCGGAAAGGAGGAAGTAAAAGCTGGATGGATCCCCTCAGAATATACGAAGGTAATACATGGGGGACTTGAATTTATGACGAACAAACATACTTGACTGTCTGCTAAAAGTGGAGATAATGCCTGCTAGGTTTGCATCATGACAACGAACAGATACTACGCTGTCAACTTAAATGAATAAGTAGCTATATCTTAATTCCGTAATAAGTATAAATTACTAAATAGTAAGCAAGATGCAGTCCGAAATACAAACCTGAATCGAGCTATTTTCTTTAGTTACGCATATTATGTCTAACTATAACCCATTACTTAACTACAACCTTAATAATATGTAATTAATTAGCTTTCACACCGGCCTTTTGGCAGAAATCAAAGTGTAGTATCTGTTCCGATGGATACTGCACCCCATAAACTGATATCGTCTTGGCCCTCGGGGCTTGATTTACGCCGGTCTATGGGTCTGTCCTGTGCAGTTCTAGGAGGTCCACCCTCCTAGGTTTTGCCTCCCCTCTTTGGGGAGGAGTAAGTTCAATGCTAACATCCTGAGGCGCCCCTAACGTGGAATGCCGACGGGGCTGCCCAGGCAATTTTTAATGGCCAGAGTGCTCACCTTCTCGGGCGCTGGCTTTTCAAATCCCACTTTCCCGACCCGACCTTAGGTCACATCTTACCTTGTAGGAGTAAGATAAAACTGGGCTTGTGCCTAACCTCCTGGGGAGGTAAATAAAATGAGTCAATAAAACATTTAGCCAAACATAATTTGACCGTGGAATTATCCTTTCGTCACTTCCGCTTTTTACGAACCATAAAAAGTATATTAAAAATAATGCGGTATATTGTCTTTCTCTTTCGTTCACTTTCTCCGACAAATGTATCTGCCGAAATAACGTTTGTTCAGATCGCGATATCTTAGGTATGCTAATGAGCCGACGCGCTGCCGTTTTTTTTTTTGTTGTTTTTTTTTCGAAATTAAATTTTGCGTAAGTGGGCGTTTCCAGGTTCGCGTCCGCAGCTCTCTGCACAAACAGCAAACCAAACGTCGTCTCGTTGATTGACTCAGACAAGTGGCTCCATTCACGCAAGTCGGATGCTTCTCCTGCTCTCCGCTATTTATCTTCCAGTGTTCTGTGGCATTACTATAATTTTAGTTTATCTGTTTTCTCGTTGAGTTAAAAAAAAAAACTATGAATCTCTCATATGTTATATATAATAGTGTAAACTGATAAAAAAAACGGTACATAAATAAGCACAATTTCTATGTTGGGGCTTGTCTCCTTTATTTAACACTCCCTCCTATTTCATACGCTATCTATTTAAACTAACTCTGCCTCTCTGTAAATGTCTGTTTAATAACTGAAATATTTACGGGTACTCTAGATCCACATTCAAGGCACCTTTTCAGAGTCAATCAAACACGGATTCCCAGAAGTTCAACTTTTTTAGTTTCGAAGATATTTACAAATTACACAAAATACAAAAGAAACTGAAGCGTTACGAGAAAATGACAATGTTTTTTTTTTAATTAACTTATATTTCCGACCGGAATATCATGCCCATATCTGTATTCGACACATCAATTATCAGCAGCTCCGTCCATGGATTTAATTAATTTATTATTGTACAAAACTATTTCAAAAATTGGAGTTTCCAGTGCTTTAGATACACCCACTTTTCAATCTAATTGCTAAATAATATGTGCAAGTTTAATTGTTAAGTGTCACTAATCACTATTGACCAATACACAACTTTTTCCACAACCACTAAAAAAGAGTAAAAGATCGACTTTCTCCTAAATTTTACATCGACATCAAGAAAATTAAATATATCGAGTTTAGAAACCAATTGCAAGCAAACGAAGAAACGTTGTTATGGTATTCCACGTATGAATGAAGAATAAAAAATACATTGTATACACCCATAAACGGAGGATTTTTTTTATTAGAACAAACATTGGTGAAAATAAGCACATCAGACGTCGAAATGACTGGAGCTGGAAAGGAGTAATTGGACAAGTTACGGCCGTTACATAATCTAATATTTTATTTACCTCCCCAGGAGGTTAGGCACAAGGCCAGTTTTATCTTACTCCCGCAAGTAAGATCTGACCCAAGCTCGGGTCGGGAAAGTGGGGTTTTAAAAGCCAGCGCCCGAGAAGGTGAGCACTCTGGCCATTAAAAATTGCCTGAGCAGCCCCGTCGGCATTCCCCGGTAGGGGCGCCTCAGGCAGTAAGCAATAAACTTACTCCTCCCCAAAGAGGGGAGGCGAAGCCTGGGAGGGTGGACCTCCTAGAACTGCACAGGACAAACCAATAGACCGGCGTAAATCAAGCCCCGAAGGCCAAGACGATACCAGTTTATGGCGTGTATCAATCAATGATGTGTTTACTGTCCAGGTGGAACAATTAAATCACAGACAACACATGACTAAATAGTTTTAAAATTGTATTCTGTGTGCGTATACGGGAACATGACGTTGTATCAATAACAACATATGGTATTATCATACCCTTTTCTAGAGCGGTTTGTTCACTTCTCTAAAAAAATGCTATGCTAATACCATATGTTGTTATTAACACAACGTCATGTTCCCGTATACGCATTTTATCAAGCTAACTTTTTACCTCACATTGTTAAATTCTATTTAAGTTAGCTTATGTTTTAAGATTTAAGACTTCATATGATGTCAGAGAAATTTCTTTAACAGGTAAGGGGCTGCTCTTATATTTCAACTTGATCAACTTTATCGAATTAACATATTACCTAGGATTATGCAGTCCGATTTGGGTTACACATATTTATTTTAAAATGTTAGTCTTTTTATGTTAGAATAGACAGTGTGAACATTAACTTTCATGGTAGATAATCTGTAATCTGTTGCCGCGGAATGAACACAAATGCACGATCAGAAGACTCGAAATATCGTGATGTGCAGAAAGATAGTACATAGAAATGAATCGAAAAAGATTGTTACGTAAGAGGTTCACACATGACAACTATTTGTTAACATTACATTTCTTCATCTACTACTAAGAAAATATATAAGCTGCAACGTTTAGGTAAACATTAAAAAATGTATTGGGCTTTCTTTTGAAAACGGCACCACCCTACTAGATTGGTTGCTTGGTTGATTTTACAGAATATCCATCTGTTATGGTAAAGTAATCCTCTTCTTCTTCCGTGTGAATCAGATGATTCTGGTGTTGGCATTAGTTTCCCCGATGTTTTTCTAGTTAGACATCTTTCTGGAAAGACATCAGGTACTTACGGGAAGGACCACCAGAATGTTGCCAACATCCCTCAGTGAAAGTGGTACTGTGGAACCGACTGGATTCGAACTTGGAACACCCAGGTTTTCAGTCCGTGTAGATATCCACTTAACCACCGTCACCTCCCAATGGTAAGGTAATGAATTCAGTAATATCAGTAAATAATAATAATATCTCTAAGTATTTATATATTTACTTGTTATGTAAAATTGATTAATTATTATTAGTCTGTAAACTATATATTCTATTTCAGCGTTAGATGTCCCCATGATATCTCCGAATCAAGGTAAGAGAGGGTCTTGTAGTTATAAAATAAAATCTGAAGCCTATCCCCCCCCACTTGATCTAGTTTAATCATTACCCGATAACAGACATTCTCTGCAATGGTTGCAACGTGCCGATGTACTATGTAAAATGGTTGCAACGTGCCGATATACTATGTAAAATGGTTGCTACGTGCCGATGTACTATGTAAAATGGTTGCAACGTGCTAACAAAGCCGAGGAGCTCAGAAAATTGTAATCTTATCTGACGATTGGCATCGAGTTTAAACAATGGTCATGCCTGAATAATGTATACATTTGATTTAATTGTCGTATACATGTAATTATATATTGATATATATATATATATATATATATATATATATATATTGTAGATATAATGTATATTTTTACGCACGTTATTTAAACTACAAAAGAAAACTGTTCATTTTTAACTTTAACTTGTAACTCACAACATGACAAAACAGATTGAGCTTTGAATTCCATAAACGATCCTAATTTTACGTTTTTATCTTCAACTAGCCTAGTTATGGATAAATAGCGTAAATATAATCATTGATTAATACTTGTTAAGCCTTAGAGTCTTATTAGTATTACTTTCGCTGCTTCATCACAGAATGACTATTTATCTAATATATATATATATATATATATATATATATATATATATATATATATATATATATATTGTAGATATAATTAATGCGGTTGATATTAACAGGAATGATTTAGAGAAAGATTGAATCTTTTTTCTGAGCCTTATCAACTAATGTGTATACGTTTGTCTGAACAAGGACAATCATATCATCAGCAGTGAATTCATAAAATTCTGAAATCTGCCTCTCATGCATTTGACAACTCAAACTCAATCCATTGGGGATTATTAGCTAATCAATAAAATTACCATACATTATTTGAGTGTTCCCTATATATCCTTTTAATATGTGTTTCAGGTACGTTGTCTTGATTTGGCTAAATTCAAATTTTGCGAAGTTGATGTTCAGCTAATATATATATATATATATGTGTGTCTATGTATATATATATATATATATATATATATATATATATATATATATATATATATATATGTATATATATAATTATTTTTAATAAAATGAATATGTTTAATATTCCTATACATGTTTCATGTTACATTACACTCATAAGTATTGATGACGTAACTGTGCAGCTTGTCGGACGATTTGAACCCCAGATATTGTATTATGAACCCTGACTTCTTACTACAAGGCTGTCGCGACAACAACGCTTTCAAATCCGAGAAAATACGTCTTGTATTTTCTATTTGTTAACACAAGTAATCAGATCGGCAGAATATTCAGTTAAATTTATGTTACACTGGTCAGTATGGATGAAGTAACCTTACAACCGGTCTGGCAGTTCGAAAATAGACAAATAGGGTTCTGCTTATAAATGAATTTAGGAACAATATATAAATATAAGATTATCAGATGAGTCTTCGAGTCAACGTGAGATACTATAGTCATATCGCTCTGACACAATCATATTTTAAACCCCAACCCTAACCCTCACACAACCATATGTCTATGTTACACACATGGTGGAGGGGGCGGTAAACTCAACAAAACCATTAGCCAGTGTTACTGAGAACAAGTTTCAGAATCTCAAATTGAAATATTCGTTCGCCAGTCGCGCACTTACAGACATACCTGAACCACAATAATGCTACTGTGTGATAGGACAAAGGCAATTGGAAACAAGGAAAACGTAAAGTTAGCGCGTCGTTATTTCCTGCAATTATTCGCCATTGTTCGACTTATCAGGTGGTATCTCCTTGAAAGAATAGAGCAGGCTTATCGTGACAAATATCGAAGGAACAAAAACAAAAGTCATTATCTCAAGGCACATAAGGCCTCTTAGTCTGAATACACTGTGTGTTTTGTTTTGATTTGTTTATTTGCAATGACTTGTGGTCTTCAAACTTAACGAGAAGAGAAGAAAGAAATCGATGGTTTAGAATAACGGAAGAAG
>OY744533.1:101830737-101888237 GCA_963556195.1 Sepiola atlantica | reverse complement strand
ATATATATATATAATTATACATTAATAATTATGAATAATAATGAATCCAGTAATCAACGAAATAAAAGAAACAAAATCTATCATGAAAAAACACTCTACTTTAGAAATATGACACAGAAAAAATAGCTATTTATAGTAATAATAGACATATACATATATATATATACTACTGTACACCTGCCGTAAAAAAATGATGGGAAAAATAATGCTTCGCACGTGTTCACACTTGCTATATATATATATATATATATATATATATATGACGATTCGACATAGACTCGTAAACGTTCGTAACACACATAATACATTTATTTATTTTTTTATTTCAATAATAAAAAGAACATCAGAAAAATTGAAAAAGTAAAATAACAAATATAATTCAACAGCTGAAGTCTGTTCTTCTAACAATGCTTGCATAAGTGTATATATATATATATATGTACATATATATACATATATATACATATATATGTATATATATGTATATGTGCATATATATACATATATATTCATATATATATATATATATATATATATATATTTATACATATATATTTATACATCCATATATATATACATATATATATATATATATATATATATATATATCAACGTTTTGGCTTTATTGTAAGACTTCTTCAGGATGTATATATATACATGGGGCCTAGAAGTCCCTACGACTTTTTGTAAATATCAACAAGTCAACATAACTCTCAGATTTCATATATATATATATATATATATATATATATATATATATATATATATATATATATATATATATATTACCAACTCATCTCTTTGTATTCCTATGATAAGAATCCATTCTTTGAAATAACATGGAAGGAAAAATAAATATTCTTAAATTGAATACACTTTGTTTTGAACAACTTAGGGCATAATAGATTTTGTATTTTCACAATCTCTATTCTTTTCTTTCATTGCCTTATATATATATATATATATATATATATATATATATATATATATATATATATATATATATTTATTTATTTATTCTGGTACAGAAAAATTAGTACAACATTCGTACTGTCGGTTTCAAGCACGGAAGGTCTTACCCATCCGGCTCTCTTCAGCTTCTGTTGTCATCTGTTTTGGAAAGTGTGAGGTCACATGACACTCTTGTTGGTACGTGTTATTTGCTCAGTGTGTTGTGTGTGTTTGTTTAAATTTAAATTTAGTGTAATAAGACCGTTGAGATTTAAAACACGAGGGAATTCAAGATTAAAGGGAATAAAAAAGGGGGATAAAAAATAAAAAAATATATATGAAAATATATATATATAAATAAATATAAAAAAACATATATATATAAAAAAATAAAATAACATTTCAATACTAAGAATAAAAGAATAAAAAAAGAGAAAGAGTATAAAAAAGTATAAAAAAGAATAAAAAAAAGAATTAAAAAAATAATAAAAAAATAATAAAAAATATAGAGAATAACAAATGTAGAGAATAAAAAAGAGTGAGAGAGAAAGAAAGAATAAAAATAGAAAGAATAAAAATATAATGAATAAAAATAAATTAAAAATAAATTTAATGATTAAAAAATAATAATAATAAAAAATAAAATTAAAAATTAAAAATTAAAAATTTAAAGATTAAAAACAAAAATAAAGAAAGGGTTTCTCTGAAATTCCCGTGAGCCAAATTATGAATTTGTATCATTAGCCGTTATATTTTTGAAGGTATGCGTTCTAAAAAACCGTTAATGTGTAAAAATCTTTTTCCCAGATTGGAGTGATTTTAATGAAGAAATTCGGATCTAAGGGAGGTAACTTAGTTGGAAATATGAAATATTTGAGTTTGTTAAAATGGGTTTGTAGATTAATCTAGTGGCTGATAAATAAATTAAATATTTTTGCATTTTTGTATTTTGGTGAAAGTCGAAGTTTTTGCTCTTGGAATTTATGTGGATATAGTTTGTTTAAAGGGATTTGTAGAGTAATCTAGTGAGTGATAAATAAATTAAATATTTATTTATTTTTGTGAAGGTCGGAGTTTTTGCTCTTGAAGTTTAAGTAGATATAGGTTGATGAGGTATTTATTCGTTTTTATTGTGTTTATATTAGTAGAGGGGGGTAGTTAGACATTATGTGAATCGGTCAGACCCGTTTATAAGCAATGCTTGTCTCTTGTGGATACACCCCCTAAATATTTCATCGCGGATATTTAAACAGGCTGTATTCGGATCGATGATGGCCTTTGAAATGTGGTATTTTTCAGCGTCACATAGAGGACATCTGTTTATGGCTGGAGAGAAGGATGGTTTTCTCTCAATTATTTTCCATTTGATGGTGAAGGGTGTATTTTCTTCTTTAAGCTGCCATATTCGGGTCGCGAGTGCCGTATTAGCCTTGTTTTTGTATCTGAAGGAGTTTCTGTGTGCGTATAGCCTTTGTTTGAAGTTTCCCTTCGTCATCCCAATATATTTTCTGCATTACTGGTATTCTGGTCTGTGACGGTTGCTTCATATATGATTGAATTGATTTTGCAATTTCCCTCCAGGGGGCAGTTGTTTTTGTCTTGGCATGAGCAGCCTGCGTTTGTAATTGTTTTGGGTTCTGCAGAGATAATTTTTTTATTGAAGGGGCAACACCTTTCTTCCACTACCCCTAAATCATTCAACTTAACCTCCTTAACCGTATATCTTTTATATGGCTTTCCATCTTCTTCCAAGTTTAACTTCTTTTAATACATTCGTCCGCTCCCTCTCAACACTTCCAAACTCCATTCCTTTCCCTCTTAACTTGATAACTAACCCACCTTATTCACATTATACCTTAGCCCTCTTATTTACTTGCTGACTCGCCTTATCTACCCCTAATCCCCTTTGCACACTTCGATATCGAACTCCTTACTGTTTTCTCTGTGCACTCTAATTATTCTTCCCCTCTTGTTTTTACTTCTAAATAATTCTTCTCACTCTTATAATAGCCTCGATTATTCCCCCCTTGTTTTACATCGCCCTTCGCACACTTCTCTCAGACCATACTCAACCCCCAACTCGCCCTCGCCTTACATCTTTTAACCCCCATAATATTTACTTTTAACTGCGATCTCTACTCTCCATCTGACTTAATCTATTGTCACTTCTTTAACCTTGTATGTCTCTTACTTCTTTCTGCTATCATTAACCTTTTTAATAATTTCCTTAATTAACCTCCATATAACTTTTTCGAAAAAAATTTCAAAGTTTAATTTTCCCATATCCATAAGAAATAGCGTCCCCTAACAGCATATTTTATTTCAACCCATATCTCTAACCACCTTGGAGATTCCCATTCCGGATATCCCTTCGAGGTCTATTTTACTTTTTACTTTTCTTTATTCTAATTCTCACTCTTGAGCTCCAATCTTTTCTACTTTCCCCTCATTCTATTATTATTATTTTATTATTTTTTTATTATTTTTTATTTTTTATTTTTTATCGGTCAATCCTTAATTTTCCTTGCGAGCCTAAGACTAATCTTATTATCTCTATTTCATTTTTTATTTTCTTATTTCTACTTTTAATACTATTTTTATCTTTATTTTTTATCTTTACTTTTTTAATTTTTAATTCATTTTTCTAGTTCTACCCTTCAAATATATTTTGCCTCATTGTTTATATCTAAGGTCATCTGATTAAGCATCTAAACCCCGAACTCTGTTCATAAACATATTCTGTTATTTTAACTCCCTCTCCGAACTTTCGTTAACTCACCCCCACTCCTTTCTTCCCCTTTTCTAGTTGAATCCTATTCCGCGCTGACATCCAATTTCAACTTTATGCGACTCACCCCCACATTCACACTCTTAGTTTTAACCGCACTCTTTCACTGCTTCCGCTCCCTTTCTCCTCCCTCGTACACGTCCCTTTCTCCTCCCCCGCACCCCTTACCCGTTCCTTCCCTGCCTACTGGTCGCATATTAGTTTTTGCTTTTTCATTTTAAGCCGGCTTTCTCAACGGGCTAGCTTTAAGCATTTTCGTTGCCTTTTTTCCCACTTTAAAACACTTTCCCTTGTTATCTCTGCCCAGGAAGTATTTTTAATGGCGAATATTTTCCACCTCAATACTCTCTGAGCCAACCTGCTTCCACGAACGTACCTCTTATTGGACTTTTTACCCTTTTGGATTTTCTATTTTCGCCGTACCTGAAGTTGTGGCATCTTGGATTTAAATTTTGAATCCTCTCTCATTATCTATTGTGCCGTTAATGACCCACCTATCTACATCTTATTCTCTCCGCTGGACCTTTCGACACCGGACTTTTTAGCAATCGGACATTTGCTTGCATTCGGGCAGAGTTTTGCCCAGCGTTTTCTTTCCCTACACCTTTTATTTCTTTTTTTCAAATTTTTAATCGTGGCCATTGCCAACTTATCTATCCCAGCGACTTCCTCTGATGATAAGATTTTGATCTTTGAAAAGCCTGGCTTAAGGAAAATGTAACTTGAATAAATTGCCTTTTTGCGGAATATACCTTGCTCTGAGCAATTGAATTGAATGTTGATTTGGCTTTTGCTTCTCTAATTCCTTTTCTATTCTTCTTCATATATATATATATATATATATATATATATATATATATATATATATATATATATATATATATATTAGCCATAATGGAATACAAGTTCATCCATTTGAACACTGAACATTTATAACCATATTTTCTAATGATAAATTGTTTTTGCTTTAAATACAAGTTGTGTTACTCGTTCACTTGTCGATGTGTACAAAAGATCGTAGGGACCTTTGGGCAACCCTGTATATTCATATATATATATATATATATATATATATATATATATATATATATATATATATAAGAGAGAGAGATATAGAGAAGGTGGAAGATTGGATCTAAAATGGAATTCATGTATAAGACTTCAGAAAGGTCAATTAAAACAAGGGAAATCGAATTGAAGTAGTGAAACTAATTCCTTTTTAATAAGGCTGAACACCTCATTTCGGATTATGGCTTTTTTAGTATGGTTTCATTCTGTCTTTCTTTGTTAACCAGCAGCGAATACGTTGAGTACGTTGGCATTTTAATTGGAACTGTTTGGACTTTAGGGTGAATCAGGGAAAGTTCCGCGAATTTAATTACTTGAAACACAGGCACCTAGATAGGCTAATGACGCCCCCTTTGGAGTTGCGCTGAAAATTCTTCTTCTGATCTTGGATAATCACATAAGGTCAACGAGAACATCACGCAGGCGTAAAATAATAATTAAAAAAAACAGGAATGAAGACATAAAATATGAAACGAAAAACTCGAATATATAAAACATTGATCTAATTGAACGTGGACGAAGTAAAATTGATGAACTACAAGCAGAATAGGATGAGAAATATAAATATATAAAATGCTAATGAGATGCATGTAAAAACGAAGGTCACGACCATAAATGTAAAGATTTCAGTGGTTTTAATTAATTTTAAAAAATCACATAATGATATTCTAAAAGATGTATGCCAAATGTTTTCATGATGGCCTCCTATTACGTTGTTTATATACATGCACAAGATAAAAATATTCAAATCTCCATATATAACGTTAGTTTTGTTTCACGGCATATCAACCTCTTAGGAGTCATTTAAAGCCAAAACCTTAGTTTTTAATGTGTTATGTATTTAGCATCATTTTTGGTGCTTGGGTTGGTTATTCTATTGCATATCAACGCTTTTCGGGTGATTTAATGCCGAATCTGATCATTTTGATAAACGCCTTAATGGTTCAGGTTCGTTCTATGTTCAAGTATGTATTCATTGTGTTCGGTGTGGTTATTTTTGTTTTACAGCATATCAACCCTTTTCGGGTTCTCCATGTTTTAAAGTGATACAAACAAACGCATGAAAAAAATGTCTAATCAAAAAGTGACGAGAGAACTAGGTGAAAGCGATTCTTATGAATATCTGCAAAATAAAGAAGCAAACAACAATAAAAAATCCGCAGAGATAAACAACGAAGAAGATGATTAAAAGTCCATTCTGACAAGAAGAAAGGGGACTCTGCTTGAAATAAAATTAAATAGTATACACTTGATAAAAGCGGCACTTGATTGGACAGTATCCCGAGTAAGATAGTCTGGACGATTTATATAATGAACAAAAGAATAAAGGGTAGGAGAGAGTGTTGTTTCATTACGAATTTTATTTACCTCCCTGCCAAGAGGTTAGGCACAAGGCCAGGTTTATCTTACTCCCACAAGGTAAGATGTGATCCAAGATCGGGTCGAGAAAGTGGGGCTTGAAAAGCCAGCACCCAGAATGTGAACACTCTGGCCATTAAAAATTGCCTGGGCAACCCCAGCGGCATTCCCCGGTAAGGGCGCCTCAGGCAGTAAGCAATAAACTTACTCCTCCCCAAAGAGGGGAGGTAAAACCTGGGACGGTGGACTTCCTAGGACTGCACAGGACCGTCCCATAGACCGGCGTAAATCAAGCCCCGAAGGTCAAGACGATACCAGTCTATGGAGGTCAGTATCCATCGGAACATATAATACACTTTGATCTTGACCAAAAGGCGTTATTTAACCCCTACCCACAATAGGAATATGTGACACAAGGTCGGAAAGTGGGATTTGAAAAGCCAACGCTCGAGAAATTGAGAACTCTGGCCATTAAAAATTGCCTGGGCAGCCCCGTCGGCATTCCCCGGTAGGGGCGCCTCAGACAGTAAGCAATTAACTTACTCCTCCCCAAAGAGGGGAGGTAAAGCCTGGGAGGGTGGACCTCCTAGAACTGCACAGGACAGATCAGACCCATAGACCGGCGGAAATCAAGCCCCGAAGGCCAAGACAATACCGATCTATGAAGTGCAGTATCCATCGGAACAGATACTACACTTTGATCCCGGCCAAAAGGCCGACAAAGAAAATGTTTCATTACGAATGAATATATACTACGTCCACAAACAATGCATTACCTTTATAAAGAAGAAGAAGAGAATACCTGGAAATATGGTTACATGACAAAAGAACATCTGGTACACACTGAATTGAGCACTGACACCTAGTACAGTTATTAGAAACAATAATATAATTTCGGCTTCAGACATACAGATACAAAATCCATAAGCAATAGATTATAATTATTATTATCATGATTAGTAGTAGTAGTAGGTGGAAGAGGGGCAGTAGTAGTAGTAGCAGTATTAGCAGTAGTAGCAGCAGCAAGAGTAGTAGTAGTAGTAGTAGTAGTTGTAGTAGTAGTAGTAGTTGTAGTAGTAGTAGTAGTAGTAGGATACTAGCAGGGCCGGAGTCCCGACAAAGCCCGGGTCAGTTGGCAAACAATGATTTAACTTTTATAAAGAACATAAGCCTTAGTCCGTGCTGCAGAAAAAAAAACCCTGTGCATGAATACAATTGTATCAACACATTTAATAAAACAAACATTTAATAAAATAAAGTTTAGTTGTTCTAATCTAAGTAATTTACATGATTAAAACAGGATGCATTCATTGAGAGTAGCTTACAAATTGTGTAAACGCAAATGGGTCACAAACTCGACGATTATCTCAAGTGTCAGTAATACTGATGTGTTTCATGAAAAGTGTGGATGAAATGGTTTTCATGGATAGGTTGTATTTTTTGGCCACACAGACTTAGGCTTAGGTTGTTTAGTTTTTTTGGCCAATAAAAGTGTATTCATGGAGAGTTTTATTTGTCTTACATACTTATGCTTAGGTTGTTGGGGGGGGTACACGTATTTCATGCAGGATGTAAATAAACATGAGAAAAAGTAGACAGCATAGTCCTGGCCTATGTACCTTGCTAATAAAACGAAGGAAAAAATTAACTGTTTTTTCTTGTATCAATATTTAAATTATTTTTTTAACGACAACTGAGTATCCACTATTTCGAAACAATTAATTATCTATCAATAATCCACTAATTTGAAACAATTAATTATCTATCAATAATCCACTATTTCGAAACAATTAATTATCTATCAATAATCCACTATTTCGAAACAATTAATTATCTATCAATAATCCACTATTTCGAAACAATTAATTATCTATCAATAATCCACTATTTCGAAACAATTAATTATCTATCAATAATCCACTATTTCGAAACAATTAATTATCTATCAATAATCCACTAATTTGAAACAATTAATTATCTATCAATAATCCACTATTTCGAAACAATTAATTATCTATCAATAATCCACTAATTTGAAACAATTAATTATCTATCAATAATCCACTATTTCGAAACAATTAATTATCTATCAATAATCCACTATTTCGAAACAATTAATTATCTATCAATAATCCACTATTTCGAAACAATTAATTATCTATCAATAATCCACTATTTCGAAACAATTAATTATCTATCAATAATCCACTATTTCGAAACAATTAATTATCTATCAATAATCCACTATTTCGAAACAATTAATTATCTATCAATAATCCACTATTTCGAAACAATTAATTGTCTATCAATAATCGCTTGCAAAATGTTGTAACACATAAAACAAATTAGTCGAAGTGGCCATTTAACTTTGAGTAATTTACGGGATTAAAAAAGGATCCATCCATAAATAGTAGCTTGCAAACTTTGTTTACGTAAATAGGTCACAAATTCGACGCTTATAGCAAGTGTATTTGCTTGAAAATTATTATTTGTTTTATGACATTTATGAATAAAATTGTGTTCATACAAAGGTTATTTTTGGGGCCACACGGACTTAGTCTTATATATATATATATATATCGCCGACTGTCAGCTCGACGGTTGCGTTTCGATCCCGGCTTGAGGCACTAACTGGTCTAGCCGCACTGATGAGCTGTGAAACAGCGAAACAGTCTGTATGTTGATGACTATATAACCCCCCCCCCCCGGGTAAAGCTTATGTTTGTAAGGGTATCGTCAACTGCAATTAGCGTAAAAAAGGCAATGCTCATTAGGTAAACACTAATTCGAGCTCCGGCAATTGCAATGTTTACATTGAGATACAACTTACATTCAGTCAGTGTCGCATGATGGGGTTAGGGGTTAACATCGCCGACTGTCAGCTCGACGGTTGCGTTTCGATTCCGGCTTGGATGACTATATATATATATATATATATATATATATATATATATATATATATATATATATATATATATATATATATATATATATATATATATATATATATATATATATATATATATATATATATTACTCAATGGAGCCCATTTTTCCAGTACACCCAGATATATATATTAGTATTACTGACACTATATATATATATATATAAATATATATATATATATATATATATATATATATATATATATATATATATATATAGATATATATATATATATATATATATATATATATATATATAGTGTGTGTGTGCATTTATATGGGTGTACTGGAAAAAATGTGTTCCATTAAGTAACTCAATGAGATCGGGTTTGAGTGTTTGGACGAGAAAAATGTGAGTTTGCAAGGCCAGGTCAGTTAAGAAAACAAAGAAATAAAATCAAAAATAAGTGTTTCTGTTCGCTGAATTATATTTCTCTCTATCTCAATATCTATCTCGATCTTTTTTATCATAGTTCATCCCAAACAAAGTAGGACTCCACTTTAGACATAAGCGGTTACTGAGAATTAGGGAGTAAGTTTTTTTGGGGGGCGGGGGTAGGGGGGTCATCCTAAGTTGTGAGCTGTGCAGCGAGATGTCTGTTTACATTAGTTTTAAAGCTCTGCATGTCGGTATTGTCGGGAAAACAGAGAGCAGGGGGGGGGGGTTCAAGAAACCGTCAGCACGAGGAGAGAAGCTATTGGAGTAAAAGGTTCTCTGGTACCTGAGGACCTCTACAGTGAATGAATGGGACTCTACGCTACAGGTATAACTTTAATAGTTTTAATAGTTGTGTTGGTATGTGTTATTGTCTATAATGGACTATTTCGATCTTTGTTATAGTAAGTTCATTTTCCTTTGACTATCGATAAACAAAGAGAGAGATAAAGAAAAGGAGAGAGAGAGCGAGACAGAGAGACTAGGTTGACATATTGACACTACACAAAAAGGAGTGGGAGGTAAAACAAGCTACTATAAGAGAGGGTAGGAGTAATAGAGTGAAAGTGAGTATAAGATGAGTGATTAATTGTAACAAGTAAAATCGATATATCTGATCAAAATATATAAGCAAAAGGTATTAGAGAATCAAATATTAACTCAGCGTTTTTATATAACTGTGTATATAACTAGACGAACATGTGATACGTTCGGTCACACGCACTGCAATCGTTTATTCAAATTGATTTGATTTGAAAATTCATAAACTCTTATAATTAAAAATAGAAGTCACTTTACTACTACTATCATTAGTATTATTATTTTTTATTATTATTATTATTATTATTATTATTATTATTATTGTTATTATAATTATAATTGTTATTATTATTATAATTATTATTATTATTATTATTATTATTATTATCATTATTATTATTATTATTGCACTCATGTCGAATATGAACAAGTTCCTGTGAACGTTTCGTCGGCAGCGTTCGAGCATGTTACGTAAACACCCGAGAGATGCCGAGGCGAATGGTGGCAGACGATAACTTCGATACGTTGCTGCGTCGTATTTTTTTGTCAGTTTTATTTTCAAGAAAGATAGCAAATAACACAAATTCTTAGGGAATTCCAAGCTCTACATTTAATGTTCGTAAACCTCCGTGAATATTTGTCCGTCATTCCATTTTCTTTCTATCAACCGGCACATGTAATAACATTCCTTGCAAAGAGCTTTCTTTCCTAGGACAACGAAATGATCCGTCGAGGGATTAGACACTACTACAGAGCTCGTAGTAATTCATTTTTGGGGGTGTTGGGGGATTTAACAGGAAATAAACATGCACTGCTTTTGACTAATTGCTTCTGGCTTTAATCAATTTCAATACTGGATAAAAAAAATTATCGTCTGGTAGCTGACAGCTGATTGGCTAATCGCTCGGTATCTCTCGGGTGTTTACGTAACATGCCAGAACGCTTCAAAGTTCACGGAAGCTGGTTAATATTCAATATAAGTACAATTATGATGTTTTATTTTAATTGTATATGTACCATTATTCATTATTTTCTTTAAGAGTAAAAATAGTGATTATTTTACTATCTAAATTACATAGTGTTTATGGTAAAATAGGGAGTCTCCATTTCCTTAAAAGCTAACTAAGTCATTAATTAAGATTAGAGAGTGGGTTAATCAACATATCGTTAGAGACGGTGAGGCGAATAAATACATCGATAAGCGAGAGATGGTTTACTTAGAAAGTTAATTATAAATTACAACTAATTCAATCAATTTGAATATAGTTTTTTTTCAAACATAGCTCAATACCAACACTAAGTTACATTTTAGTATATTTAATAATAGTTAATAATAGTTAATCATATTTAAGCATATAGTTGTGTTATTAAAGTGTATAGGAAAAAGCCTTTATGAAACAAACGTTGATCAACTTATAAAGTTATTGAACCTGATAATTACCGTCAGGAATGCAGCACAAACCTTCCTGTGCAACTAACTTGCCATAGGTATATATATATATATATATATATATATATATATATATATATATATATATATATATATATATATACATACACCAAATTGTGCCCTACACTTGTGGACCTGCCATACGAAGATAGGGTGAGACACATGAAGCTCCCGTCCATGTATTATAGAAGAGAACGTGGATATATGATCCAGACGTTCAAGATCCTCACAGGCAAATACAACATGGACCAGGAAAAACTGCTACCCCTCAGCAAGATCACCAGGACTAGAGGTCACAACCTGAAACTGGAAAAGAAGCATAGTAGGCTAAACATCAGAAAGTATTCCTTTGGGATACGGGTTGTGAACAATTGGAATTCTCTGCCAGACTTGGTCATCGACGCAACTGAAATAAACGACTTTGAGGTCAACTTGGACAAACATTGGCTTCACAGACAATATTCAGTCAGACCTGTGCACGAACTGGTATAGTGCGCAAGAGGAAAAGGAACGGGAGTTACAGGCACAAGCATATTGTTATATATATATATATATATATATATATATATATATATATATATATATATATGAAGCAATCCAACAAAAGATATAAGCGCCAACTAATATCTTATAATTAGTGAAACATCCGGATAAAAACTGAAGCTCAATATACTGGATAGAGCATTAATATTATAATATAAAATGAAGTAATAAAATAAGGTGTCAATCAAATTTTATTAGAATTCAAAATTCAAGCAAAGTATCCTTAAGTCCTTAGCTCATGAGTTTTCAAAGATAATTCTTCTCATCACAGATGTCTGGTTGAAACGCTGGGGAGAGAAGATTACTTATTTTTTCGGTCTGCTGGCAAGATGCGACCGGGATTCAGTCTTATTTTGCTCAATTCGGATTTAACGGATTTTCTAATTGAACGACGAACTTTGATTTGATTTGGGTTGCACATATCGGGATTTTTGAATGTTAATTGAACTTTCTATATTATTTGATTTATTTATCATTAACATTGAATATTGACACATTTCGCAACTGGATAACTTTGTCAGCTCCTTTAATTTCACGTATATGGACTGTTGTTTATAACTTGGAGTAATGTCTTTCCTGATTATGTTTCTCAATGTGTATGACCTGGATGGACTGTATGGAGTAAACAAAAAGTATGTTTTTGGGTTGATATGTTTGATGTTATGTATTTTTATGTATTTGTGTATAGAATTTTATATATTTTCAAAGCGTAATTTTATTACCTGTAGTAGTATAACTGCGGTAATGGTCCTCTGAAGAGAAAAATTATCTTTGAAAACTCATGAGCAAGGACTTTAGGATACTTTGCTTGAACTTTGAATTCTAATAAAATTTGATTGACACCTTATGTTATTACTTCATTTTATATTATAATGTATATATATACATATATATATATGTATGTATATATATATACATATTTAAATATATATACTGGTGATACCAGATCAGGCTGCCCTGTGGCTCCCTGAGACGAAATTCACCTACATTGACGTTTTTTTTTTTTTTTTTTTTTTTTTTTTTGTAAAACTTAATTATGTTCTACAAAACCAAAAACAAAAACAACAGCCCCTCTCCCTTTCTCCCTCCCCTTTTTTATTTTATTTTTAGAACTTGAAGCATAAATCTTTTACTATAATGACCAGATTCGGCATTAAATAACCCAAAAAGGGTTGATATGCCGTAAAACAAAATTACCAAACCAAAAACGATGATTAAACATTTGAAGATATAAAGAACTTGAAGCATAAAAACTTTTACTATAATGACCAGATTCGGCATTAAATAACCCAAAAAGGGTTGATATGCCGTAAAACAAAACTACCAAACCAAAAACGATGATTAAACATTTGAAGATATAAAGAACTTGAAGCATAAAAACTTTTACTATAATGACCAGATTCGGCATTAAATAACCCAAAAAGGGTTGATATGCTGTAAAACAAAACTACCAAACCAAAAACGATGATTAAACATTTGAAGATATAAAGAACTTGAAGCATAAAAACTTTTACTATAATGACCAGATTCGGCATTAAATAACCCAAAAAGGGTTGATATGCCGTAAAACAAAACTACCAAACCAAAAACGATGATTAAACATTTGAAGATATAAAGAACTTGAAGCATAAAAACTTTTACTATAATGACCAGATTCGGCATTAAATAACCCAAAAAGGGTTGATATGCCGTAAAACAAAACTACCAAACCAAACCAAATATATATATATATATATATATATATGTATATATATATATACGTATGTATACATGTATGTATAAATAAATATATATATATGTATATATGTATATGTATATATAAATATATATATGTATATATATATATATTTATATAAATAAATATTTATATATATATATAAATATGTGGGTGTATACATATGTATATAAATATATATATATATATATATATATTTATATATATATATATATATATATATATATATATATATATATATATATATATATATATTAATATCGTTCACTAATTCAGATGTGACACCACCCAACCACCTCATATAGAAATGTCAACAATCGGGCAATATATATTTAAACACGATAGTCATTCGATAAGCTCTGTTTACTGACGCGGATTCCGTATTTATCATCGGTAAACACGAGATAAACCCCCGCGCTGATTGGTCCCAACGGCGAATGCAATTCTTCGTCCTGACTGATCTACGTCTTCACATCAAAGGCAAAATAATGTAATCATTTCCATATTAAAAATGAGCGCAAACAGAAAACGCAAACTCATCATATTAAAAGGAGGAAATTTGTTTTTCGCACGTATCCGTGCACATGCGCGTACAAACACTCGATAGTTTATTGGATTACTCAAGGCTAACGAACTGTTACTGTTGTGGTTGTTGTGGTTGTTGTTGTTGTTGCTGTTGTTGCTGTTGTTGTTGTTACTAATACTATTACTATTACTATTATTTTTATTATTATTATTATTAGTTGTAGTAGTAGTAATAGTGTTAGTAGTAGTAGTAGTAGTAGTAGTAGTAGTAGTAATACTATTATTAGTTTTATTGGATTACTCAAGGCTAACGAACTGTAACTGTAACTGCTGTGGTGGTTGTTGTTGTTTTTGTTACTGATACTACTACTATTACTATTATTAGTATTATTAGTTGTAGTAGTAGTAATAGTTTTAGTAGTAGTAGTAGTAGTAGTAGTAGTAGTAGTAGTAGTAGTGTTGATGCTAATATAGATAAGGGCATATATGGAAAACGCAATTACAAATAAAAACTTTTGTTTATATTTACGTATCAGGCAAAAAGAAGTATCCGACCAAAAATAAAGGAAAATGATCGAGTAGAATTTTTATTAAAAAAAGAAAAATCATCGTATTCTGCCGATTGCCATTGATTTATTACTAGGTAATTTGATCAACTGAGTTATCTCCCTCTGAATTTTGTGTTTTTCTCTCGAATTAACCAATGGCTGAAGCTTTAAATAAACATTATAACTGATTTTTTTTGTTTAATTAAAAATCCACTCGATAACGTTTGCTAATTTTTTTGGGTGTATATACTTATTTTTGGGGTGTATATACTTATTTTTTGGGGTGTATTTACTTATTTTTTGGGGTGTATATACTTATTTTTTGGGGTGTATTTACTTATTTTTTTGGGTGTATTTACTTATTTTTTGGGTGTATTTACTTATTTTTTGGGTGTATTTACTTATTTTTTTGGGTGTATTTACTTATTTTTTGGGTGTATTTACTTATTTTTTGGGTGTATATACTTATTTTTTGGGGTGTATATACTTATTTTTTGGGTGTATATACTTATTTTTTCGGGTGTATATACTTATTTTTTGTCTGATTCATAAGTAAAGTATATCAAAGAATATTAATTTATTTGGAACTGCGATTTTCACCTGTGTGCCATGCGTTTGTTTCTTAACGTGCCCTGTTCTCTACATAAGCACATTATCAGTTTAAACTCTGGGAGTTCTCACAGCAGGTATTTCCGACGATCGTTCTACATGCAGCACCAGCTAGTGTTCCCATGAGTGGGAGTGACAACTAGAATCGCCAGATTTCCAGCTTTTGGGGATTATTTCGCTAATCATTGCAACCCACTTTGCTTTATCACAACAACGGTTTACCATTGATTTATGACTCATAATGGCGTTTATTTTCTTCTGGAACCTTAGAATTTGAGGAATTTCAGTGCAGCTTTTGGTGGTGAGCACCTCCTCACTCTTTCCATCTTCAATGGTTCTTCATGGTCGTTTTCTGTGACTCCAATATGGCGTCACCACTTTTTTATTCTATTTTTCTGGTCATGTTCTATTCGCAGTTTCCTTTCTCTCATGAATTGTTCCTTCCATTTTTCTTGTTATATTTACGCAGTTCATTCTATTTCCATTCATCTGTGGTTGGTCAATACTATCTGATATTTTGTAACATTGGAACCCGCGCTAAAAGCCCCTCGATGTCTGTGCTTTCCGCCGATATACGGTAAACGCAGGAAAGCCCCGAAGGGAAACTAATTAACAGACGACATCTTATAATTGATTAAGTTTTTTACTGTTATTAACACCGTTATTCGTTTTAAAAATAAATATTTTGTACAAATGTTTAATAGGAAGTTTTTTTTTTTTAATTTAAAATTTTTTATTTAAACATTTATTTGAAATTTCGTTAAAAAAATAAATAATAATTTCGAAAGTTTTTGTTTGTTTTGTCCCGCTTGTAAATCTAGCCTCGTTTGTGCTTTTTTGTTGAACGCAGTTAAGTCAACGGATTTTTTATTCAGCGTTGTCTGGCGTTTAATGTAAACCGCCGGAAACAACGACGCCGAGGGAATTTTAGCGCGAGTCGTACTGTAAAAAAAGTACCTTAAATGTTAGTATTATTTATCTTTTGAAAAAATAACCGGAAAAAAAGAAGGACACTAACATACAAGGAAATGTATTGAATATTTGCATAAGTTAGTTTAAAAGCAAAAAATATTAGCGTTGTCTGCTTATTCTTCTCCCTTCGGGGCTTCCTGGCGTTTTAGGTAAACCGCCGTAAAGCACCGACGCCGAAGGACTTTTAGCGCGGGTCCCAATGTAAAGACGCACCGACAATCTGGTTATGTGAGTTAGATCGACCCGAGTCCTTATATGTAATCGTTCACTGGCAACAACATTTATTTACTTCCCAAGGAGGTTAGGCACAAGGCCAGTTTATCTTACTCCCACAAGGTAAGATGTGACCCAAGGTCGAGTCGGGAAAGCGGGACTTGAAAAGCCAGCGTCCGAGAAGGTGAGCACTCTGACCATTAAACATTGCCTGGGCAGCCCCGTCGACATTCCCTGATAGCGGCGCCTCAGGCAGTAAGCAATAAACTTACTCCTCCCCAAAGAGGGGAGAAAGCCTGGGAGGGTGGACCTCCTAGAACTGCACATGACAAACCCACAGACCGGCGTAAATCAAGCCCCGAAGGCCAAGACAATATCAGTCTCTGGAGTGCATCGAAACAGATACTACACTTTGATCTTAGCCAAAAGGACTGGCAACAACAGCGACAATAAGTCTCCTGAGTTTTCCAGTCAACCCCGCTTTTCCCAATAGTGGTTGCGAAGTTGCTTTTAGTCTCTCAAGTACCGTTTACTATGGATGTATCGCTGGAAACCGCCGTAGGTCTTCTTTGGAATTTTAGTGACAATAAGCCTCGTCTGGAGTTTAGTCCTCTTCGTGCTCATTCAAAAACATATGGGCGATGCTTTCCTATCTCAGTATTTCCATCATCATTCACCCTTCATTAAAATTGTGTGTGGCATCAACTTAAGCTGGTGCAAACGCTTTTTAGGGATGGGGATATCACTTATAAGATTTCGGGCAGTTTCAGTTCCTTTGGTATTGTGTGATGTTCTTTCCATATGTTTGTTCTATTTCTATTTTAACTTTCCTCTGGTTTGTCAGTGCTACATGGTTATAGTAGTTCGTTTTTCATTCCGTCAAAACTGATGAGGAGATACTGAAGCAGTTTGCAGAGAAATATCATATGAGTCTCAAAGCTAGCAAAGTTGCGTGTGCTTACCATTTCCATTAGACAGATAGAACATTACCTGTTGTCTATTGTGTTTACAAGTAAATAATAAATACAGGGCTTATTTCTCTCGCAATTTAAAGAGAATAGAAAGTGGACCTTGCCTTTAGTTTCGGCAGCATTGTAACTCTCGCTTCAATTATTTTGTCCTTTAGTCCTTAAATTTCATGAGCGATGTTTCTGACAAAAGGGGGAAGGATTGCTATTTTTCGGGTCGGAATCTATCCATATAACATTTATCGTTGGCTGGATTTTGACCTTGCATGTTATTTTTTGTTAGCTCCTTACATCACGTGGCTTCAGCCTTGTCTTGAGCGATTTCCATTTTTAAAAAAGTCGTCACGACAGTCTAACAGTAAGAAGTTTAGATTCGAGTTATTCGGGTCCGGAGTTTGAACCGTTCGACCAGCGCTGCGGTCACTTTTTTCCATACTGATGATTTTCGGTTAAAAAATGAAACATATATATTTCTGTGGATATTAAAAACATTTATTTATTAAAAATAATTATATATATAAATTGAGATATTTTACGAACCCCCCAAAAAACAAGATATTCTAAAAAGTAAAATCTGTAGTAACTTTTCATGAAGTCTTGTTTTTTTGTCGGAAACTATCTCAATTAATAATCACACTGATAAGTATTAGTATAGCAAACATTCTTGTATCCATTTGACTTTACTCGTGAGTCCGACTACATTACAGAAACATAATTATAGTTTGTTTAGTAACTAATTGAGTTATCCCCCTTTGCAAATTGGATGTTTGGAGTCTCTAACTGCTAGATGGCTCTGGTTGGGAGTCAGTTTGCATTGGGGTGGATTGAACATTATAAAAACTGTACTCTTTTTATTGAAGAGTCGTTATTGCGGTGTGAAGAAAGTGAAGTGGAGAGAGAGAAAGAGGTGCAGTTGGCAGTTGGTGGATAATACATACATTTTATTTTTCAAGAACTGTCCTCTTACAGATAGACCAGATTATATATTGGTTATGTTTTTAAAGAGAATTCCCAAAAGCGGACTTGTAAGAATGTGACAAATGAGACTACTATTAACAATACGAAGAAAAAAAGAGAGAGACAAATCTATGGCTTCAATTTTAATTTATATAGATAGTTATTCCGAAATAGCATTACTATTAAAGTTACGGTTATTGTATTCTAGCTTAGTTTTCATTATGACATCATAAGTTTTTCGAACAAATATTAATACATTTGTATGTATATGTTATATTGTTATTTGTACCCATTATATATATGATAAATAAGATATATGAATAAATGGAGTTGAAGGTAGTGAAGTGGATAACTGACGACCTGGGTGTACCAAGTTCGAATCCAGTCGATTCCATGATACTACTTTAACTACGTGGTCTTCTGGCAAACATTGTGACAATGGAATCAAACCGATCAACAGATTTGTACCATTGTGGGATTTAGGAATTTAATTTCATAGATAGGTGTGCACGAAAAACAAACATAGACATGATCACATATATGTTCATTATGTAGATACGCACTTGTCAAATCTAGTCATAGCGAATAATCGTTATATGACGGAACAGCTGTCTGTGGATGACTATTAAACTCTATTTTTATGCAGTTGTGTAAGTTGATATGTTTATGTAATTCTATGTATAGGATTCACTTTAAAACTAATAAACAGATCATTATGAATTTTAGAACACAGGTGATAGGTGGACTCGATCCAAATGTAGACTATACTTTGTTTAATTTTTGATATCTCTGATCTTTTTCGGATTTTAACAATAGGTAATATATATATATTTACAAATATCAACACAATTTTGGGTTTTCTTTTGAATTTTATGGGGTTTTAGAGACCATGTTTGAGGCAGAACCTTCTATTTGAAAACTCATTTTTTTTAGATTTGCACTGAATTTGATGCATTAGAAGAAATTTAGGGAATCTTGCTTAAGTAGTCACTATTTGATACGGGTATTGTGCTTGTATATATATATATATATATATATATATATATATATATATATATATATATATATATATTTATAACTTATGTATCAACATAACATTTTATGAAGAGACATAAATTTGTATGTATCAATTTTCAGTATTTACTTCAACAGTGCTCGATACGTAAGAAGAGCTAGGTAGTAAGTTATGAAAATATATTTATGGCAATTAAGCTACACAGAAGCTCCTGCGTTTTATCCCCGGGGGGAATCTTCAGGCTAAAATGAAACGCGGGAGTCTCTGTGTAGATTAATTGCCATAAATATATTTTCATAGCTTACTTTATAAGTATATATATATATATATATATATATATATATATATATATATATATATATATATATATGGGGTTATGTGCACGATAGTTCATGAAAAATGAAGTGTCGTGATGGACAAAATGTGTGAAAGATGACAGACGGAAAACAAGTCAAAATGCAAAAGAAAAACAAAAGCAAGAGATTTTGTTTTTGACCGGTTTCGTTCGTGGGGAACGTCTTCAGAAAATGAAGAATACAGAAAATAATTTTATTTTACATTGAACGCACACATAATGGATGAGGGGGAAAATGATCTGATTGGATCATGGGAGGAGAGATTAAGTGATGTTGGGACATGATAAGTAGGTGATACATTCTTCAAAGGCGGTGGGGGGAGGAAGGCGGCAGAGAATTTAGCTACGGTGAACAGAAAGGGTGGGGATGAAATTGACACATTGGAAAGTTAGCACCTACAGATTGATAAGAAATAAACAGGGATGGGTCAAGCTAATTTGTCAACAATAGGTTTTTAACGAGCAATTCATGAAAATGAAAAGCTGAGGTGTGAAAAATGTGGGAAAAAAGATAAAAAGGAAAGATAAGTTAGGAGAAAAAAAAATATAAATGGGTTTAAAAATAGAAAAATAAGAGAGATGTATTAAAAAAGGTTAAATTGTAAATGAGAGCTTGCAATAATCACAAACATATATAAAAATATATAAACACACACACACGCACATATGTAAAAGTAAACATATACACATATATGTGTGTATATATCCATACACATACATACATACAAAACAAAATTTTCCAAAATGTATATATATATATATATATATATATATATATATAAATATAGATACTTAGTCAGTGGCGCAGTGGTGTAATATATTGCATTGTTTTAGTGATGCTTTAGCTAAGTGTCTGCTTAGGGTATAGGATCCGTGTCTTAAGTTTAAGTTTGAAGGTGATGAAAGGAGAATAGTCGCGCTTTCTATGCATTTGCGACGTGAGAGATAGTGGTCGTACTTGAGGCGAGTTCAGTCTGAAAGGTCTAAATTGTGGGAGAGGGTGTTCCTACGTATAACTAGAGCATTAGTGGAAATGTCGTGCTTGAAGTCCCGCTTGTGTACGTAAAAGCGAGATCTCACATTTCTGGATGTTTCCCCAATGTAGAATATCGGGCATACGGCGCATTTTATCTTGTAGATGCCAGCAGAGTGAGAGGTGTCTTTGGCGGGTGGTTGGGAACGAGGTTTCGTATTAAGTAGATCTTAGACAGTTTTTGAAGTGGATGTTACTACTTTTATGGCGGGTTTGAGTTGTTTCTGTAGGGAGATAGATATGGGGTTATTGGGAAGAACTAAGTAAGATTTGTTTTGATCCGTTATTTTGTGAGGAGATATTTTTGTGGGGTCGGTCTCTTTTTTGTGGATGTTGGAAGCTTTTTGTTTAGCGTTACAATGATCAAAGCAGATCATTTCCCCCCTCATCCCATGTGTGTGCCTTGAATATAAAATAACATTATTTTCTGTATTTTTCATTTTCTGAAGACGTTCCCCACGAACGAAACCAGTCAAAAAATCTCTTGTTTTTGTTTTTCGTCTGCATTTTGACTTGTTTTCCGTCTGTCATCTTTCCACACACACGCATATATATATATATATATATATATATATATATATATATATATATATATATATATATATATATATATATATATATATATCATATCATTGTTATCCAAATACAGTATCTTTCGCTGTATCCCAGCTCTTATATACACTTATATAACCATCAGAAAAGCCTACTCTGTGGTATATATATATATATATATATATATATATATATATATATATATATATATATATATATATATATATAACTCTCTTTTCTTCTTATTGACTGACATGGAACAATATGCGAATTTCCTGCAGCTCATTACTTGCGAACGTCTCTGCGCTCCAGGCATTAATACATTCTATTGATCAACATAAACGCTTTCCTTTGATGTCTACAATTTCATCCGCAACTTATCCCTTTTCCACCCGACTGCGTGACTGGAACTTATCCTCGACAAAAATACATCTTTAGAATCCAGTAAGTTTGTCGAGAGAAGCATCGAACAAATATCGACAAGCTACGACATTTATTTGAGAAAAAAAAACCAAATATAATTTCTTAAACCGCATCTGTGTTGTTGGTTTTATGATTTTTTTTTTATTATTCAGTATGATGCATTTGGTTCCTAAATTGAATATTTTAAAAGTATACTTAAATCGCGCATGGTCGCTGATAGGTATACATTTGGTAAAGTTTATTTTTTTAAGCATCTTTAAAATTTCAAACTTAAAGAAAGAGGCAAAATGCCTTCAAAAACAATGTGTTAGATGCAGATATGTTTTATTAAAATCAAAATACTATATATATTTATATATATATATATATATATATATATATATATATATATATATATATATATATGTCAAAGGAAAATGGAAAGCCAACAACTATATTATTTACGTATTCATCAACGTTTCGTCTTTATTGAAAGACTTATACAGGATAAAGAAACAATGTAGAAAAATCATATGTATTAATTTTGAATTGCCAGAAAATTGTCCAACTTTCGGTATTGCTGTAAACGTGAAACAAGTGAATAATTAAAAGCGAAACATTAAAATCACGATTTTGGTAGAGCTGTTATCATCAGAAATCCTACCGAAACGTGATTTTAATTTTCGCATAATTACTTACACACACACACATATATATATATATATATATATATATATATATATATATATATATATATATATATATATATATATATATATAAACCGACGGTACTATTGTTGCATTGAATTTCTGTAATTTATAAATAAATATTTACGCTCTTAATCCTTCGAAATCTCTGATTTCTTAATTAATAGAGCACTCTGCTGGGGTTTTCCTGCCCTACCACACAGTATTTATATATATATATATATATATATATATATATATATATATATATATATATATATATATTATGTTTGTAAGGGTATCGCCAACTGCCATTAGCTTAAAAAAGGCAATGCTCATTAGGTAAACACTAATTCGAGCTCCGGCATTTGCAATGTTTACTAACATTGAGATATTTCTTACATTCAGTCAGTGTCGCATGATAGAATAGGGGTTAGCAGTGTGTAACACGCACATCAACTTCTCTTAATCAGAACAAAGCCATCTCAATACAGCTGATATATAAAGGGCTCACTATCTTTTAAGATAGAGCCATATATAAGTATCTCAATAATGCTAAATGTGGTTTACTTTAACATTTTATTGCAGGTTGAAAGTTCATTCAATCATCAGAAATCTTTTAATAAATTCCATTATGTTTGTACATTTGCTTTTCTATTAAAATAGTTCGACATTTTTAACTGCATTAAAGTATCAAAATAACCAACATTTATTGTTGTGGTATGTCCTGGAGTCTGAGTGACAACAGGCTTCCCGAGATTTCCAGGATTTTTCACCTCTTTTCGATAACCACCGCAAATAACCTTGCGGTATCGAAACAGCCGCTTTCCATTCATTTCTCGCTGGTAAGCATCATTGGTCTTCTCTGCGATCTCGGTGGCAATAAGCCTCCCCAAGATTTCAGCAATCTCTGCACTTTTCCAGTGAACGTCTGGTTTGTGCTATCCCTCCTCTCTCTTCTACTCCTCCTCGACCCTCTACAAATATTATGTCTGGTGTATTATTATTATTATTATTATTATTATTATTATTATTATTATTATTATTATTATTATTATTACTATTATTATTATTATTATTATCATCATCATCATCATCATCATCATCATCATCATCATCATCATTATTAGTATTATTATTATTATTATTATTATTAGTATTATTAGTATTATTATTATTATTATTATTATTATTATTATAATCATCATCATCATCTATTTATCTTTTATTATATAAAAAAGCTGGTAAAAAGGTGATTTTAAATTTATATATATATATATATATATATTATACACACACATAAAAGAGAGTTATATATATATATATATATATATATATATATATATACATATATACATCTATTGTTTCTTTTCGCCGATTACTCCGCCGCGGGACACACGCGTACCTGCCAGAGAATGTATGTTAACAAAAGCGTCAAATCTATTGTATTCGAACCTATCATGACGTCTGATTGTTTAGGTGTTTCCTCCACCCATACCTTAAACCACAACCACCACCATTACCCACCAAACAATCCACAGACCTACCACAACCAACACCACCCCAACCCACCAAACAATCCACAGATAAGAAATGGGAAAACAACACATTATTTTGCATTCAGTAAATGTATTCACTGAATTAATTCACTGACAATAGGCGAACACTTTTCGCATTGTCTGAATTTGCCCTTAAATAAATGAAAAGAAAAAAATCCTTAATTTCATCAGAATCAATAATTAGTCATGTTTTGTGCAAGATCTGCAAAACGCTAAAATTTACACGAATTGCACTTCATGCATTCAATTACCAAAATGGAGATTTGGTGTCTCAATACAACCGGAAGTGCATCATAGTTCTCTGATATATAACGTCATACTCTCTTGGCCTTTTGGCTAAGATCTAAGTGTAGTATCTGTTCCGATGGATACTGCACCCCAGAGACTGGTATTGTCTTGCCCTTCGGGGCTTGATTTACGCCGGTCTATGGGTCTGTCCTGTGCAGTTCTAGAAGGTTCACCCTCCCAGACTTCGCCTCTCCTCTTTGCGGAGGAGTAAGTTTATTGCTTACTGCCTGAGGCGCCCCTACCTGGTCATGCTGACGCGGCTGCCCAGACAATTTTTAATTGTCAGAGTGCTCACCTTCTCGGTCGCTGGCTTTTCAACCCCTACTTTCCCGACCCGACTTTGGGTCACATCTTACTTGTGGGAGTAAGATAAAACTGGCCTTGTGCCTTACTCCTGGAGAGGAGTAAATAAATACTCTGTTAAATAGTTTTCATCTTAAATATGAATACTTTCACGAGTCATCTCCCTTTGGATCTGGTGTCTGCCACGTTATTTCTGTGCGTATGTTTATAGCTTCCATATCGTGCGACAAAGCATCGCGGTAGAGCAGCACTCACATGTGTATACATTCCTGTCTAGTAGCTCAATCATTGGTCATAGTTGACCATGAGTTTTATCGCAGTTGTCGTTTTGGCTAAAGCCTCGACATGTGTGGAATTAAAGGTCAATGCAGAAGTGACAGTAGTAAAAATAGCATGTGTTTTCTGTCCATGTTTTCTGGAGCCTAAGCTTTGCTTTGTGCGTATCCACCACTATATGTCGACTTGCCTCAGCTTATCCTCTCCTGACTTGAGGAGTTCGATTAAGGTTCCTTGTGTTTCGATGGCAACGATGTTCTCAGTTTAACTCAACGATAATTTTATAATTGATTTAGATTTTTAAAATCAATTGTCATGATACATTTCAGTTATTATTAACACATCTGAAATGTCATGTATTACACGCACTTTTATTAGCTCTGCATTATGAAAGCAAGATGGGGTTTAGAGTTAGGGTTAAAGTTAGGATTTAAAGAAACACTCCCCGCTTCAGGAACAGGGTTAAATGTAAGTTACTTTTTATGTGTGTTTATGTGTTTGTGTTTCTATGTTTACTTCTGGAAACTACCTCTGGACTTCCGATGAGTTTCATAGGATTTAGGATTAGATTCATATATGAAGGATCCATTCTTTGTTGGTTATGTATGCACAAAAGTGTAGGAGAGTGCATCGAATATTTTGGATTTTGGAAATAGCAAAATGAATAAAGACGTGGTGATTTGAATTTAACGTACTATTGTGTATATATATATATATATATATATATATATATATATATATATATATATATATATATATATATGTATATATATATATGACTTATTTTGTAATATAGTAGGAAAAAATTCCAGCGGAGTGCACGATTAATTGAGAATTAAAATTAAAATCAAGATCGTAATAATTATTTATTTTTTGGTACAGAAAAATAAATACAATTAGACGCGTTGTTTGCTTGGAGTGTTATGCATATATTTTTTAGATTTGGTGTAGGGGACATTTTATTAAGTTAGGATTTGAAGATGTAAAAGATTTTAAAATATATATATATATATATATATATATATATATATAAAACAAATTATGTGTAGGTCACGTTGGTCAGTGTTTGCAAGTGGCGTATATTTGTCTGTTGCTGTTTTGAGGGTTAATAATGTGTCATCTAAAGAAAATCCTTACACCCATTTTCTCTCCCTATTTTCTTTAGAAGATACATTATTAAGCCTCAAAATAGCAACGGCCAAATATACGCTACTTGTAAACATTGACTCACGGGATTTATATAGAATTATTTTTTATTTTTATATTTTTTATTTTTTTATTTTTGTACATATTTAAATATTTTACATTTTAAAATCTTAACTGTTACTTTTCACGTCCCCCCCTTTGTTCATACTTTATTAAACCTCCCTTACACTAAATTTAAACAAACATACATAACACTCTAAGCAAATAACGCTTCCAAACGAGAGTGACACGTGACTTCACATTTCCGGAGCAGATGACAACATGAGCTGAAGAGAGCCGGATGGCTAAGTCATTCTGAGCTTGAAACCGACGGTACTAATGTTGTACTATGTTTTATTACTAATATATATATATATATATATATATATATATATATATATATATATGCATTTTGAAAAATCAAATACTTTATAAAGTAAATATTCATGAACACAATTGTGTTAAATTTACAAAATTACTTGTTAAATTTGTTTTACAGTAGATAAAGAAGATGCTTATGCATAATGATACAATGATACAATGATACAATGATACAAATTCTGAATTTTCCAAAATTCATTTGCTTAATAATTTATGGTAAATTCACCAAGTATAACAAAGTCGCCCCACTGCGTATCACATATCTACAAACATCAGTAAAACCATTGCATGTATGTTCAATGGCTAAACTACTATCTCTTGATACCATTATTGAATTCGACTATAACGGACGTTTAGACGTGTAAAGTTTGAGAAAACAAATTTTTTGGGGTGAGTGTTGGTTATTGGATTTTGCCAAGATTTCTCATGTAAGTGTTTTTACTGTATTTTCTCATGTATTTTGACTTGCAGTTACATTTGTTAAGAGCTCATTTCGAACTTTTTCTATCTTCTTCTCCCATGTCTTCGGATGGGAGTGTTTTTCTATCACAACTGAATTAACAATAATACGCAACAAAGTCTGTTTTTACTATTTCTCCTAGATTTCCTAGGTTGTTGTCAAGGCAGTTTTCAAAAACTAGATCTGTTTACTGGATACGTTTTATGCTTACAGAGTAATATGTTTTTGAAATAAGTTGCCAGATCAGATTAAGAACAGCAATAGCGTCGATAAGTTTAAGATGAGGTTAGATGAATTCAGAGAAAGTAGTAGGAGGAAAAAATTGAGGGGGGGGGCACTTTTGGGAGTTATCAAATGAAATATTTAACAGAATTTGATCTGAATATCGATACTGTACTAAGAGTTTTTGTGTTTTTTAAAAATCTTTAAAATTATTTTTTTAACAGTTGAATTGAGAAGATAGAATGAATTTGGAAATAGAAATAAATCAATTAAAAAAACAACAACAATATGAACGTATTCAAACGTATTAAAACAATTTTTATTTATGAGGCAAAGAGGAATTACAGATATTCGCCGATATATAAGGCAACAGAGATTGCTAGAAGAGAAGTAAGATTTGGTTGTGGTATTTTGACGATATATAAACATTAAGAAATTGAAAGAACAGAGGAAATTATGGTTATGGATTGATTGTTCCTTAGGTCATTGGAATACACTTATAATATCTATATATATATATATATATATATATTCTAGAGATGAAAGATAAGAATTAAAAAAATGTAAAGATACAATCTGTATTAGAACATCAAACCCTGCCTCTACGCTCTCATCTCAACATAACCCTCTTTACCTTTTGTCATTTGTTTTGATTTATTTGATGTATCATGTTCAAAGTTAAATGTTGCCGATAATATTTACAATTACATTGTCGGTTCTTCTCTATCCTCTGATGAAAAGAGTTTATGTTTGAAAATCCATGGATTAAGGATATGAAGCTCCTTTCTCTGAACTTTTGATGTTCTAATAATTTTTTTTATTCTGATCTTTCATCTCTAGAATTGATTGCTCTATTCAATATATTCAGCTTTATATCATCACGATAGATTATTATTAAACAATAATTCAATTATCTTTAATTTAATTCAACATTCATATATATATATATATGTATATATATATATATATATATATATATATATATATATATATATATATTTATATATATATATATATATATATATATATATATATATATATATATAACCTTTTGAAGGTAGTGTACATCATACTGGTATACAAATGTTATCTATATATTAATACGCTAAGGTGTACGTACGTGTGTCATGCTTCCGGCAAAAGCTCTGCGCATGCGTGCCGTACCGAGATTTTTAAAAACATTCAATTAGCCTAATTTCTGCAACATATTTTAATTATTTCCCTTTGGCGCAACGGTAAGCGACGTAGTATTTTTGTCTTTGGCCCGACTGGTTTATAGTTCGATCCCAACTAACTTCTAATATTTTATTTTCTACATTTCGAGGGGAAGGGGAAGAAATAATACATTTTTTTTAATCACCTGGTCAAAAAGTACTTTTTTGTGTTGCTTAAAACTTAAAACTATTTTTTGTTTTTATTTTGGCGTTTTTAGGGCATGTCTATTATTTTTTTGTTGTTTTTTGAACAGACGTTAAGCAATGTTTTTTTTTCAATGATAGTTTGAACTAAGTATTTATTTTTTATTTGCACCAAGCGCGGGTATCATTGGTATTTCTTAAAGTGTTAAAACATTTATTTATTATTTTTTGATGGTAAGGGACCAGTATTTATTTTTAAATGTTTTGAACGGACAATAAGCAATGTTTGTTTTTTTTTTTTTTTTTTCTCAGTGAAACACCGAGAGCGCGGTCGAAAGAAAGAGAGGGAGGGGGAGAAAATAGAGAAAGAGTGAAAACGCAATAAAAAACAAATAAATAAATCGCAAAAAGTAAACTTACTAACAAATAGAAGGTGCTTTGTTACATTGGAACCCGCGCTAACTTTGACCCCGTCGTTAGGGTCAGTGAGGGGTTAGGGTTAGCTATAAAGTTCAGGGTTAAAGTTAGGGTCAGGGTCAAAGTTAGCCCGGGTCCCAATGTAACAAAGTACACAATAGAGACGTAAAAATAAGACAATGGCAATGATATTGTATAGTTAACATCTGAGAAATTTTTTTTTTTATTTCAAATATTTATTTAGTTATATTGTCAAATTCGACAATCAAAAATGTCGTTCGCTTATTTTAGGTGAGGTGGTCGCTAATTTCAGACTTTATAGAAGGCTAAATTGTCCGATTACAGTAGAGGATCTCTTTACATTAGCGGCTAACCCGAGATGTAGGGGAGGGCGCCACTCTTTTCCTAGGACTGCTTCATTGTCCTTGATCCTGACCTTATAATACTGAGATTTTTAGTAATGTTTGTTTTAATCTTTGCTGTGACTCAACCGAGGATAGAACTCTGGTATCCCGTTCCATTAGCGGAAACGCTTACCAAATGGGCCGGTTTCAGGCTTACGGTATTTATTTATTTATTTTATTTTTTAATATTTAAAATTTCTTCTTCTTCTTCTTCTTCTTCTTCTTCTTATTATTATTATTATTATTATTTATATATTAATACGATAGAGTGTGTGTTATTTATTTTGTGTGTTACGATCTGACACTCCTATTTAAGAAGATTTAGTGAAGAGACAGCTTCTGCGCCGGCAACTGAGTAATATAAATAAATATATATACTTCCATTCCGTCACGCAAAATTTTTGTGAGTAAAATATGTGCATATTTCTAGCCACCGGATAATATTATAAACAGTAAATTATACAGATTGATGTAGAAAACACTGTGGAATTTCCACAGGGTCCCGCTAGTTAAAATAATTCTTTTAAACCTGCTGCAAATCATTGAATGCGCCATCTAAAAAATATTGTGCAGAATCACACAAAAACGGGTTTGAAAAATGGAGTGAGAAACTTTTCATAAAATTTCAGAATAAAAATACTCGGATTAAATTACTTCGATCAATCTTCGTTGATCGATCTTCTTTCCTGGCTTAAATGATTTGGCATTCTGTGGCACCGACGAGTTGCGTCGCCCTCGCCACCGCCATCCGAGTCTGTCGGCAGAACCGTGAGGAGATAATTCGTTGGAAAGCGTTCATTGGTCAATTCAACTTTAGAACGAAAAAAAAAAAGTGTATTTTTTTTTTTTCATTTATTTATTTATTCCTATTATTGATAGTTTCATAACTGTAGAATTATTATTGCCATCAACAATGGACGGATATGTATAATTCCATGGTTTCGTTAATACCGCTATAAATCATCTGATGGAGGCCCTGTTATGTGTGAAGATTTGGGCAGGAGAAATTGTCAGGGTAATCTGGCAACCAAAAAGAAAAAAATATTTCAGATAAAAAGAATTCTATCGAATTATTAAAAATGAATGATAGAAAAACATAAGGGAAGGGGGAGAAAAATAGAATAGAAACAAGGAACATAGAATAGAGAAAAAGGAACATAGAATAGAGAAAAAAGAACATAGAATAGAGAAAAGTAACACAGAATAGAGAAAAAAAGAACATATAATAAAGAAAAGTAACACAGAATAGAGAAAAAAGAACATATAATAGAGAAAAGTAACACAGAATAGAGTAAAAAGAACATATAATAGAGAAAAGTAACACAGAATAGAGAAAAAAAGAACATATAATAGAGAAAAGTAACACAGAATAGAGTAAAAAGAACATATAATAGAGAAAAGTAACACAGAATAGAGAAAGGAGAACATAGAATAGAGAAAAGTAACACAGAATAGAGAAAAAAGAACATAGAATAGAGAAAAGTAACACAGAATAGAGAAATAAATAACATATAATAGAGAAAAGAGAACATAGAATAGAGAAAAGAGAACATAGAATAGAGAAAACACATAGAATAGATGACGGAGATAGAATTAAAGAAACGAATGAGAGAGAGAAAGCATAGAGGTAAGAAGGAAACGAAGAAAGCATAGATAAAAAAGTTAATAAAAAGGGTAGAAAGAAGAAATTAATGGTATAAATATGAAAGGAAGAAGAAAGCAAAAAATAGATAGATTGAAAAAAAAGGAAGGAATAATGAGAAGAAATAATCAAGTAATAAATAATAAAAGAAAGATGTACATAAAGTAGCAATTAATGTAAAAAATAGAGAAAAAGAAATAAATATAAGAAATAAGGTAAAACAGACGAAAAAAGAAGACCTGAATGGAAGATAGAAATGAGGACAGAAAGAAGGAAGGAAATAATAACAGAAAAAAGAAAAAAATGGAATAAATAACGGCACAAGGAAAGAAAAAGTATTACTGAATAAGAATAGGATAGACAGAGGAAAATAAAGAAAATAGATGAAATAAATTAAGAGAGTAAGAACTAACAAGGTTAATAAGAAGAAAAATCAAATAAAGAAAGAAATAGACTGGGAAAAAGAAGAAATGATAGAAAAATGTATGAGATGAAATTAAGATAAAAAGAAGACAGATAAACAACGATAAGAAGAAACAGAAGAAAGAAAAGAATGCAGGAAAAATGGAATAAAGAAACGTAAAAGAAAGTTATACGGTAAAAAGGAAAAAGAAAAGTATGAATTAAAGAAACAAATAATGAATTAAATTAAAAAAATAATAATGAATAACAGAAAAATGAAAAAAAATAATGAATAAAAGAAATAAGAAAACATAATCAATAAAAGAAAAAAGAAAAAAAATGAATAACATAAAAAACAAAAAAAATGATGAATAAAAGAAAAATGAACAAAAATAATGAATTAAAGAAATAAGAAAACATAACCAATAAAAGAAAAAAGAAAAAAAAATGAATACCATAAAAAAGAAAAAAATAATCAATTAAATAAATAAAATAATGAATACAAGAAAAATCAAGAAAAATAATGAATAAAAGAAATAAGAAAACATAATAAATAAAAGAAAAAAGAAAAAAATGAATAACATAAAAATAAAAAATAATGAATTAAAAATAAAAAATAATGAATAAAAGAAAAATGAACAAAAATAATGAATAAAATAAATAAGAAAATATATGAATAACATAAAAATAAAAAAATAATGAATAAAATAAAAAAAATATGAATAAAGGAAAATAGAAAAAATAATGAATAAAAGAAATACGAAAACATAATGTATAAAAGAAAAAAGAAAAATAATGTATAAAGGAAAAAAGAAAAAATAATGAATTAAATAAAAAATAATGAATAAAGGAAAAAAGAAAAAATAATGAATAAAATAAAAAAGAAAAAATATAAAGAAAAATGAAAAAAATTAACGAAAAAAATTAAAAAAATAAAAATAGAGGAGTGTTAAAAAAACAATGAATAAAAAAAGAAAAAATGAATAACATAAAAAGAAAAAAATGATGAATAAAATAAAAAATAATGAAAAAAAAAATTAATAACATAAAAAAGAAAAAAATAATGAATAAAATAAAAAAAATAATGAATAAAGGAAAACAGAAAAAATAATAAATAAAATAAAAAAGAAAAATAGAAAGAAAAATAAAAAATTAACGAAAAAAGTAAAAAAAAAATAAAAATAGAGGAGAGTTAATATGAATGAAAAAAAGAAGAAATAATAATCAATGGGGATATTTTTATTTCATAATAATATGGTTTACCCCGTTTTCTTGAAACTATAGGTCCATAAACAGAACCTGCATACATAATTCTGCTTAGTATGCGTTTTGTCCGATTATTAGTCAATATTTTCGTTTTAATTCGCAGTTTCCTCTTTGCTAACTAATAACGAAGCAGAAGAAGGAGCGACTAACTCCAAGTAATAGCTCCTCATTCTTTGAAGCAAAATACCATAACATAGATAAGGTTGAAATATGCGTAGGGATATTTTTCGTAGTACACCGTGTGTCTGCTCCCTTCATATTAATACATACGCTTATCACGATAATGTCGCTAACAAAAAACCTTCAAAAGTTACGCTTTCAGATGACAAAAATACACAACATCCACAATCTTGTTTCATACAACATCTTAAAATATGCATAAAACACCTTCTATAATTTCTGTTTTATATACATAGGTAATACATATCACACAGTATGTTTTACTTTAATTTTGTGTACGTGATTTTTTAGGTTCTTACTGAGAAAAGATAAAGACTATATATATTCATCGTAGTAGAAGTTACTTGCTTCGCGCACGGGCGTTCCTCTCGCGCCGTTCTTAGCATAAAGACTGAGTCTGGCGTAGTCGCTGGTCAAGAAATATCAGTTAGCATTAAAATCTAAGTTGATTCGAGGAAGTCCGTTCTAAGTTATAAAACAATGCGAACATTTCAATGTTGATTTCTAATAATATATTTTATTTATATTATAGTGTCGTTCTTATTTAAATTTGATTTAGATTTAAATTATTATTCAAGCAACATATAATGAAAGAGATTTTTTTTATATTTGTCCAAACGTGTAATTTAATGATATTTGGGCATGTTTGTATACTTGGCTATTTGGCTAAAATGAAAGTGTTGTATCTGTTCCGATGAACACTACACTCCATAGACCGGTGTCGTCTTGGCCTTCGGGGCTTGATTCCGCCGGTTTCCGGTGTTGTCCTGTGCAGTTCTAGGAGGTCCACCCTCCCAGGTTTTGCCTTCCCTCGTACGAGTGGAGTAAGTTTACTGCTTACTTCCTGAGGCGCCCCTATCGGGGAATGCCGACGGTGCTGCCCAGGCATTTTTTGTAGGCCTGAGTGCTCACCTTCTCGGGCGCTGGCTTTTCAAATCCCACTTTCCCGACTTTGTGTCACATCTTACTGCTGTGGGAGGAAGATAAATAAATTGGGAATGTTCGCTTCTTGGAGAACGAATCAGAATCATGTTTGCTTAGTGTTCGTCATTATTTGTCGTATGCAGCAGAAATTGAATACCAGAATGACAGACTCACAGAAGATCGGAGCAACGGATTAAAAGAATAGTCATACAAACTTATCCTTTCCTAGGAATATCGGGCACCAAAAATACGTTAGAAAAAAAAACGAGAAATGAAGGAAACCAAATACAATCTGTATTTGAAACGTAAAAAAAGAAACATACATATAAATTTAAAAGAAAGAGAAAGAAAAAAGGCGGGAAAGTTTCATAAAAGAAACAGAATGTAAAAACAATACATGGATGGCAGCTCTGTGATATAGGAATTCATTTTAATACTAATGAATATTTTATATTTTACATTTGACGTTTTTAGTGATCACACGTTCGAGTATCGTTCCTTAGAGTTATCTTGCTTTTCGGCTTCCCACTTTAGGAGTACTGCTGCCTCATCTGGGGAGGTGCCGCTCAGGGCACTGTTTCTTGTATTAACGTTGACATTTCGTTGGAAACGATTTTTGTATTCTCTATACTACTCCATTTATCAGAGAAGCGACGTTTCTAGTCTTTCTCTGCTCTATTTTTATTTCCATGTCAGATGCTCGACTGAGCTCCAATCTCTAGTTTTTGTTGTAAGACATTCACAGCAAGAACTCGTACTACTACCATCATCGGAAAGTATTTAAAAAGGAAGTAACTGAACAGTTAGAAAGAAAGAATGGATTAATTAGTAATATACTTATAATATAGAACAACTAAAAAAAAAGTCAGAAAAAAGAATTTAAAAGTAAACAAGAGAAAATAATTCAAACTAAATAAACACGTATTTGTGAATAGTATAACGATTATGCCGTAGCTTTAAAAAGCTAAGAATTCAGAACTGGATAGTGGACGAGCATTAGCAATGTTAAGAAAATTAAAGACATGAGGGAGGAGGAGGAGGAGGAGGAGGAGTAGTAAAAGCAACAACTACACGAATGGCATAAGAATAAAAATGAGCATGAAATAAGAATACGATACAAATAAAAATAAGAATCAAAATCAGAATAAGAATAAGAAAAAAATAAGAATAAAAATAAGAATACGAATAAGAATTAAAATAAGAACGAGAATAAAAATAAGAATAGGAATAAGAATTAAAATAAGAATAAGAATGAGAATAAGAATGAGAATAAAATAAGCACTAACAAGAATAGGAATAAGAATAAGAATAAGAATAAAAATAAGAATAAGAATACGAATACGAATACGAATACGAATACGAATACGAATACGAATATGAATACGAATACGAATACGAATACCAATAAGAATAAGAATAAAAATAAGAATAAGAATAAGAATAAGAATAAGAATAAGAATAAGAATAAGAATAAGAATAAGAATAAGAATAAGAATAAGAATACAAATAAGAATAAAAATAAAAATAAGAATAAGAATAAAAATAAGAATAAGAATAAGAATAAGAATAAGAATAAGAATACAAATAAGAATAAGAATAAGAATAAGAATAAGAATAAGAATAAGAATAATAATAAAAATGAAAATTAGAATGAGAATAAGAAAAAGAATAAGAATATAAATGATAACTAAACAGCAAATGATGAAGTGAAAGACCATAAAAACAACGACGACAACAACATGAATACACAAAAAAAAGCTACCAATAAAAAACAACAAAATCTTATACATAGATGCGAGGAAAAGCAGATGAATACAAGTGAAAATAAGTTATCACCTTCAAATTCAAAAAGGCGAAAGTATCAAGGTAGGAGAAAATAATAAAAATAAATGAGCATTTAAAAGTAAAAGTTGGAAGGTTAATTTTTTTAACTTGAAAATGAAACTGAAAGTGAAAGTATGATTTATGGTGTCCATTTCCTATCGGCGTGAAAATCTATCACGGGTTGAATTCTTTCGAAAAAGACACAAAAAACGCACGATTATATCCTCTTACGAATCCATAAACGGACGTAAATCAGATGCCCATTACAACGGGATTGCTTTTATGTTATTTCTTTACGCAGTAGCACACACACACACACACACACACACATACACACACACACAAAAAGAAACACACACATATATATATATATATATATATATATATGTATATATATGTATATATATATATATATATGCGTGGGTTTCTGTACATTTTCTCCAGGTTTCAGAAAACAGCATCGATCGGAGAAGGGAAATTTAAGAATCTGACAAAAAAGGATGCATAAATTAAGAGACAGATAAGTTATGAGATCAACGTGAAAAAATGAAAAAGTCTAAAAGAAAAGTCTTTTACATAAGAAATACGTGAGGGAAAACGATGTGATTCCAAGTGTCAATTTAGCTCACACAATGCTTGTAACCATATATATATATGTATATATATATATATATATATATATATATATATATATATATATATATATATATATATATATAAATATATATATATATATATATATTTATATATATACATGTATATATATATACATATGTATACATGTACATATATACATATATTTATATATATATACATATATGTATATATATACATATATACAAATATATGTATATATATACATATAAATAAAAGTATATATATCTACATATATATATATGTATATATGCACATATATATGTATATATATGTATATATATATATATATATATATAGATAGATATATGGATATATACATATACATATTATTATATGTATATATATATGTATATATATATATATATATATATATATATATATATATATATATGACTGTATATAGAAAGAGCCTGTGTGTATGTCTCTTGTTAGCTGGTAGTGTGTAAGTTAAGTATGTGTAAATGTACTTATACTATCAAGAATGATATGGCATTACTCATGACATCACGTTCACATATCATATATATATATATACATATATATGTATACATATATATGTATATATATATATATATATATATATATATATATATATATATATATATATATATATATATATATTGATAGAGAAAGAGAAGTAAGATGAAATCATGTAGATCAACTTATCTCCTACTCGGGATAAGCATACGCGAGGCAAAGATCATAATCCCGCAGAAACCCCTTTTAAGGAAACTCCATAAATACTAGATACAAAATATTCATCCATAATACTGTCTGTAAAAATGTAGTTTCAATTTTAAAATTAATCCTTTTTAAAATTAATTTTCTAACGACTGGAACGGCTTTTTACATTCTGGGAAAATATTTTTTACTTTATTTAATGGGGAGAGCGACCTTGTTGTTATTAATCGGAGTAGACATAGGTCGAAGTGAACATTTCTTGAACTACTTTCTTAAGAAGTGTTTTTCTTTTTTCTTTTGTCGTGATGAATGATTTCTTGAACGAGATGTTTTGGTAAGCCTTCAAAAACACATATAAATGCTCTGTACCCTGTAATCGAGTATAATCGAGCTTATTTTTATTGGCCTAATTCCGGTTATTACTGAATAAACTATCTTCTAAGTGAAAAATCTAAATCTTTATATATATATATATATATATATATATATATATATATATATATATATATATATATATGTGTGTGTGTGTGGGGGGTGTATACTCATATACGTGTATATACGTAAGCAAGAGGATCATTGAATTTATCTTTTCATTCGCCGCCTTATGGTATTCGGTAAGACATCTGAGTATGAGAGTTCAATGTAGAAAACAGAGCAAGAATAAAATATAGAAAGAAAAAATTCACATACACATCGTAGTTGTCAGCACTATAATTTATTTCGACCTCTCGACTTCTTCAAAATGTTTGAAGAAGCTAGGCGGTCGAAATAAATTATAGTCCTCACAACTAAGATATGTATGTAAATGTGTTATATATATATATATATATATATATATATATATATATATATATATATATATATATATATGGGTGTGTGTGTATACACATATACGTGTATATACGTAAGCACAAGGATCATTGAATTTATCTTTTCATTCGCGGCCTTATAGTATTTAATGGATTTGCATGATAATGTTGCAATTTCCGATAATGGCCGTTCCATCTGTTAGAGAGGATCTATGCCTAATTACTTCTGACTTGGTCTCTGATGCCAGTGGACAACATAAACTTTGATCAATACAAATTGATTTACAGACATTATTACACATTTGGTGCCTCATGGTATTATCCCAAGGAATCATAATTCGTAAAATATATCTCTAAAGCTGCACGTTCAACTGACATGCTCTAATGTGTCGTCTAGGGTCGTAGAGGCACTACATTCTCAACATCCCTACCAAGACAATGCTTCTAAATTGTGTTGTACTTTATTTCACTCACGATTCCAATCTTGTCATGTGCACATGTGTTTTAGGCACCTGCAGTATCTGAGGAGAGGCGGTGTATAATTGTAACAAAATGTTGATATACAGGGTGATATATAAGTCACTTCACTTAGCTATTTAAAATGATTACCATATGAAGCACAAACATACTATGAACTTTTGATCATTGTTATCTTACTCTTTAATTACTGCTATTTGTGATTTTAAATTTGTTCGTTTATATATTTGTCTCTGTATATATTTATTTCATAATCAATCAAATATGCTACAAAGAGTCGCAAATTCCTTTCAAAAAAAGAATGGAGCTATGCATGCAGAACGAAGGTGGAAATTTTGCAAATTTTGTTGAATAAACTGTCTGTTTTGTATTACCGTATTTTATAACTTCAGAATTTCAAAAATAAATAGTTAAGTGACTTATGACTCACCCTGTATTTTAATAAAGACCTTGACAAAAAGTAATGATCATTGTTATCGTCAAGTTATCGAACTAGTTTAAAGAGTAAATGGAATCCGAATAACTTGTTTAATGATTGTATGATATAAACTATAATAATTTAGGAATATGAACTGATAGTTAGTAAATGAACTAGCATTTTTTTGTACAATCTACTTCGTTGCAATTGGGTGTTTTTGGATCCTTATAGTACGTTCTCCTCGATCCCACGATTCCTCTAATTAGTAGACGGAATTCACGTGTCGGATTTTTGAGCTGATTCAGAAGTCGACGTGCCTCATGATGGTTTATTATTCATTCGCCACAGAACTGTGAGATAACGTATCAGCATCCCATCGACCGCAAAGGTGGTAGAACGGTGAACAAAACCAGAGCTTTAAAATAACTGGGACTGAATAGAAATTAGCTTATCTGCTAAAGGGAAACACTTTCTGTCCTTTTTCCATACGTTTCATTTCAGACTTTCGCCCATGATTCTACTTCCTGTCCACGTATCTCTCCTTCTACTCTTACTTCTATTTGAATTGTCCATTCTCTTACGTAATTTGAACTCATGTAAAATAATTCAAATCCAACCCCATATTTACTGACACTTCTCTTATGTGTTTAGACAAGGAACCAAATGTATGAGTCAGTAAAATGATAATCACGTGTGAAATCAGTTTTGTTACATTCTCTCTTGCTCTTATCTGTGTGATTATGAAACAAATAATTTGTAAGATATGTGTATTTCTTGCTAAAAAGAATAGGAGATATATCAGCACGTCTGAGCAAGTAAGTACCCCTACCCCTAACTCTAACGTTAACCCTAACTCTAACCCTAACATTCAACCCCAACACCAACAAAAATCCTAACACAAACCCGAACCGTTACGTTAACCCTAAGCATTGCCCTTACTCTTATCCTAACCCTAACCCCAACCCTAACCCAAACCTTAACCCTAATGTTAACCCTAACCCTAACCCTAAGCATTGTTCTTACTCTTATCCTAACCCTAACCCTAACCCTTACGTTAAACCTAACCGTAACCCTAGACATTTCCCTTACTCGTATCCTAAACCTAACCCTAACCCTAACCCTAACCCTAAGCCTAAGCATAACCCTTACGTTGACCTTAACCCTAACCCTAAGCATTGCCCTTACACTCATCCTAAGCCTAACCCTAACCCTAACGTTAACCCTAACACTAATCCTAAGCATTGCCCTTACTCTTATCCTAACCCTTACCCTAACCCTTACGTTAACCCTAACCCTAACCCTTAGCATTGTCCTTACTCTTATCCTTATCCTTACCCTAACCCTAACCCTAACGTTAACCCTAATCCTAACCCGGAGCATTGCCCTTACTCTTATCCTAACCCTAACCCTAACCCTAACGTTAACCCTAACCTTAACCCTAAGCATTGCCCTTACTCTTATCCTAACCCTAACCCTAACCCTAACCCTAACCCTAACCCCCACCCTTACCCTAACGTTAACCCTATCCTTTACCCTTAGCATTGCCCTTACTCTTATCCTTACCCTAACCCTAACCCTAACCTTTACCCTAAGCTGTACGTTAACCCTTACCCTAACCCTAAGCATTGCCCTTACTCTTATCCTAACCCTAACCCTAACCCAAACCCTAACCCTAACACTAACTCTAACCCTACTCCTTACCCTAACGTTCACACTAACCCTAACCCTAAGCATTGCCCTTACTCTTATCCTAAACCTTACCCTAACCGTAACCCTAACTCAAACCCCGACGTTAACCCTTACCCTAAGCATTGCCCTTCTTATCCTAACCCTAACCCTAACCCAAACCCGTACCCTAATGTTAACCCTAACCCTAACCCTAAGCATTGCTATTACTCTTATCTTTACCCTAACCCTAACTCTAACCCTACTCCTAACCCTAACGTAAACCCTAACCCTAACCCTAACCCTAAGCATTGCCCTTACGCTTATCCTAACCGTAATCCTAACCGTAACCCTAACCCTAACCCTGACGTTAACCCTTACCCTAAGCATTGCCCTTTCTCTTATCCTAACCCTAACCCTAACCCTAACCCTAACGTTAACCCTAACCCTAACTCTAAGCATTGCCTTTACTCTTATCCTAATCCTTACCCTACCCTTACCATTACGTTAAACCTAACCCTAACCCTTAGCATTGCCCTTACTCTTATCCTAACCCTAACTCTAACCCTAACACTAACCCTTACGTTAACCCTAACCCTAACCCTAAGCATTGCCTTACTCTTATCCTAACCCTAACCCTAACCCTTACGTTAACCCTAACCCTAACCATAAGCATTGCCCTTACTCTAATCTTAACCATAACCCTAACCCTAACGCTAACCACCAATATTCGGGCAAATTATGTTGCATACTGGATCCTCGACTGCAGAAACTATTGAAGCAGAGAACAATATGTCGATCCAGTAGTTTCTCGGTTTGTCACCCTTTAATTTTTAAATAGAATTTTACCTACAAAACGCACAGATTTGATGGGCGCATGTTAAGAATATCTGTTTTTAATTTCTTCAATTATTTACTGTGGGGAACAGCTTTTTGGTCCCATACTCCCATGACGATGAGTAGACGCCGATTTTGCTTGATGTGGTAATTTTCAAGTTCTATCACATTACTAAGAGAGAGAGAGAGAGAGAGAGAGAGAGAGAGAGAGAGAGAGAGAGAGAGACCAAGAAGAATGATTTAGTTGGTAAGAATGTCTATTTAGCAGGGAAAGATTGTCGCTAATATTAGTCTCAGTTGCGAAACAATAAACCATCATTGTGCTTCTTTTTCATTATCCCCATCATCCTCGTTCCCTAGATTCTAAGTTAAACCGGTTATTTTATTTCTTCTACTTCTTTTTCTTCTTTTTCTTCTTCTTTTTCTTCTCCTCCTTCCTTTTCTTCTTCCTTTCCTCATTGTTCTCTCTCTCTTCTTCTTCTTCTTATTCTACTTTCTTCTTCTTCTTTTACTTCTTCTCCATTACTTTATCTTCTTTATTCTTCTTATTCTCTTACTCCACCTCTTTCTTCTTCTTTCGTTCTTCTTCTTCTTCTTCTTCTTCTTCTTCTACTTCTTCTTCTTCTTCTTCTTCTTTTTCGTCTTCTTCGTCTACTTCCTCTTCTACTTCTACTCCTACTCCTTCTTTTCTTTCCTAACTTTCTTCTTCTCCTACTCCTTCCCCTTTCTTCTTCTTCTTCTCTTTCTTCTTCTTCTTCTTCTTCTAATCCTCCTTCTTCTTCATTTTCTTCGTCTATTCCTCCTTCTTTTTCTTCTTCTTCTCTGTTTTGTATTTCTAGGATCATTTATTAAGTAATGTTGCAACATCTATGAATTCGTGCTGCATGATGAAAAGTCTCATATGTAATATGAGTCAGTCGCTTGATTTCTCAAGTTCATCTTGTCGATGTGCATGTCCAGCTAACGCGAAAAATCGGCGTGGAAGGCAATCATAACACCTTTTTGTTGTTTCCATAGCATATTTTTCAAACAACGCGTTGCATCTTCGTGATTGATTAATCAAGTAACATTTCGTGTCCAAAAGTCTGAACCGTATAGTAAAATGAATTCGACCGATGCCTTTAAAACGTTGAGTTTTGTTTCACACTTGATAGCAGATTTCCAGATTTCATTAGGCGTATTAATTGCATTTCACCCTTGGCCCATACAGGTATTGATGTCATAACCAACATCTGTGAATCCTCTAAGATTAATTGCATTTCACACCTGGCCCATACAGGTATTGATATCATAACTAGCATCAGTGAATCCTCTTAAATTGATTGCATTTCACCCTTGGCCCATACACGTCTTGATATCATAACCAGCAGCAGTGAATCCATTTAGATTGATTGCATTTCACACCTAGCCTATACAGGTATTAATATCATAACCAACATCTGTGAATCCTCTAAGATTGATTGCATTTCACACATGGCCCATACAGGTATTGATATCATAACCAACATCTGTGAATCCTCTAAGATTGATTGCATTTCACACATGGCCCATACAGGTATTGATATCATAACCAACATCTGTGAATCCTCTAAGATTGATTGCATTTCACACATTGCCCATACAGGTATTGATATCATAACCAACATCTGTGAATCCTCTAAGATTGATTGCATTTCACACATGGCCCATACAGGTATTGATATCATAACCAACATCTGTGAATCCTCTAAGATTGATTACATTTCACACATGGCCCATACAGGTATTGATATCATAACCAACATCTGTGAATCCTCTAAGATTGATTGCATTTCACACATGGCCCATACAGGTATAGATATCATAACCAGCATCAGTTAATCCTCTTAGAGTTCTGAAGCCCTGCAGAAGTTCGATTAGTATATTGTTCGAGAAGATCAGAATGCTGGTTGTGTAGGGGTTCATGTGCAGGTATTTGTGTCAGAAACATTCAGAAACAATCCAACTGTCTCGCTGCCTTTTATGTGCCGGGTTAATGTTATAAACACTGAGAGCTATATCATCAGCAGAGTCGAATTGGTTTAATACTTTAAGCTGTGTCAGTTTTTAAACTTAAATGTTATATATTTAATTAACTTTGAGTAATCATTTTTTTGTGAATTATTTTCAAAATTATTCACAGAATTTACAGACTGACTCCCGCCAACCCTAAAGACGATTTGTCTTTATATGTTTTATATATTTCTTTGTAAAAATCTCGTATAAGCATACGATTTAAAGATGATAATAAAAACATATTTTACATTTTAAAGTTAAAGTAACATTATTCCCTTTACTTTATTTCCAGACTTTCTTCATGAGGAAAATCGCGTTGTTCAAAGTCTCATCGGAATGTTAAGCCGGAGTGACAATTTTGCATTTAACTCACATAGCAAACTGATCATGGTAAGTTTGTTGTTTAAACGCCAAAGTTCATGATGGCAGTTGTACAACATTTTACGTAATTATTAAATTATAATTAATGTTGAATAAATGAACATCATAATCTATTTCTCGATCGCGATTACCTCAGGGTAAATGTTGGGGTAAATGGTATTTATTTTACCATGGGGTAAGCCTTATTATTTACATGGAATAGTCTTCCGTTGACTTGGAGAATATTATTCATAATCGCATTATATATATATATATATATATATATATATATATATATATATATATATATATATATATATATATACCTGTTGCATTAGCCGTTCTTTCGGTGTACCTGGTAAGATCCAACAAGAATGACAAAGAACAGTACGTGTTTGGTTTTCTTTATTTCCCATCACCAGATGGTTTATGCCGGCTACGCACAAACATATAAAAAATTCTTCTGACATACTTTTGTCTGATGAAAGTATTTTTTCTGGGGTCACAGACTTGGTTTCCGCTAGAAACTTGTTCATGTATACATTCGATCGGAAAGCAATTTGATCTGCATTGTCCATCCGAGCGTGAACTGAAGTAATTGTCCAACAAGCACTTTGATGAAATACAAGTTAGGGGATTCCATCACGGTACCAACTTTCTTATCAGTCGCAGTTTTCAGTCAGCGGACACGAAAGCCTAACAGCAAGACGGGCTTGGGTACCATAGCCAATAAAACTTCATCGGTGCCACAACATCTGTAAACTCCCATTCTTCCGGTACTTAGATACTCCTATCACCAAGCGCTCCGGCTCTTCGCGTTTCTGAAACCGCCGCCTTTCAAGTATCGCTTGCATTGCAGAACCTTCTCCTTTTTAACAGTTATCAAGTCGCCTTCTTTCTTTCCCGACGACCCACCCACAATGGGGGGACTCGTACACGATTCATTTTTTGCCACTCTTCATTATCGTACGAACATACACACACACACACACATACATATATATATATATATATATATATATATATATATATATATATATATATATATATATATATAGCTAGCCAGCTAGATAGATAGATAGATAGATAGATAGATAGATAGATAGATAGATAGATAGATAGATAGATAGATAGATAGATAGATAGATACATCTTTCGGAGGGTTTACTTTTCAAGTTGCTGAGTATTTTAAAATGTTTAAGAAACAACTTGGTCACTTCGAGCACTAAATATTTAAGATGATTTCAAAGAAAACATATACATATATGTGTGAATATATATATATATATATATATACATATATATATATATATATATATATATATATATATATATATATATATATAAATTGTTTCCAGTTTATCGATTAAATAGACGATAATATTCTAAGTTATAATTGTACGTAAGTTCTAATCCTTAATATGTGTCTGCTTCTGACTGCAAATATTCATCTGTTATTGATTGTATCGATAAGAGAATTGAGAGAAATGAAAAGGAGTGCTTCTTCCATAACAGGTGCGTAATTAGCTGAGGTGCTGAATTTGGAATATTTACTATTGGATTATCGATCTCTACATATCAATATTAGCATTAATATCGATTTTGCCATTGTGTAGCTTTACAATCTGCGAAAGGTCAACCTTATGTTAAAAAATCAATAAATGCAATGAATCGATTTATTAAATCAAATCCTTAACGCGTATATTAACAATAGCATCATCTTGATATCACCATATATAGGAAATGTTTGAGTTACAGATGAAATATAGGGATAGTACTCGACAATCGACAAATTATATATATATATATATATTGTGTTTGTGTGTGTGTATTTTGACAGCATATGTTCATTTAGGCAAATATTAAATAACACGGAGTGTCTTTGCTTGATGAAGCATATTGTTTTATTTTTCGAATTGTCTATTTAGTGTTTCGGTAAAATTGATGTATGTAAGTTCCGTGGGTTTCTTGTTGCATCTTTTTTCCCCCAGAGTGCGTATTCAGGACTTTTACAACTATATATCTAGCTGGCCCTGCCGTGGGGTGGCTCGGACAAATAATTATTATTGTAGGGTTAGAGAGTGTGAGATCTTGCCTACATTAAATCAAGTCGCCTACAAAAAAATCCCAAGGACAGTATGGTTTGCCCTATGAATTCTCCTTGATGCTGTCGCACACGTCTACCCATCTTCCGACGGATATGTTCAACCATTGGTTTGATAAGGGATCTATTCCTAGGAAAGTCACCAAAGAAGTGATAAAATTGCTGAAGAAAAAGGGCAGGCATGTTTGGGGAAAGATGATGTAACGTCCATAAATCTTCTTAACACAAAGTTAAAGATTTTGACAAGTTTTCTTGTGAATCGTTTGTATGCTGTTATAAGTTTGTTGATTAAACCTTATTAGTATTATTCTGTGAAGGGGAGATCGAGATAGGTTAGAAGACGACAACGAATCAGCTCTGATCAATTTAGATCAGTCTGAAATTTTGACAGTGTCGACCATCGTGGTCCGGGATCTGTTTTTAATCCGGATTTCCGCCAATAGATCCCGATTTTGCATCGCCAGCCGACTACAGTTGTGCAGGCAAACAGAATGCGATCGATATCGTTTGCTGTTTTTCGATCGGTACACCAGTGTTATCCGCTGTCGCCTCTTCCTTATGTTCTTGTGATGGAGCCTTCCCTTTGTAAGCTAAGTAACCGGGCGGCAAGACTCGCCCTACTCGGTATCACTCAACCTGCTTTTGCGTGCGCCAGGTTCTTCGCATATGCCGATGATCTCACTGTGTGTTCCGAACTTTCGAGACATGACACTTTGATAAAGGCAGTCAAACGGAACGAAGATGCTACAGAGGCCTTACTCAACTTCTGCAAGTCCAATGCCATGAATTGGGCTGTTTGTAGCGGCGGGCCGTTTCAACTGGGCAGATTGCCAGGTTCTGATTGTTGACGTTTAGTTTGAGTCGGATCTTCAGATTGAAAAGAAGTTGGCGGAAGTAGTGTCAAAGGTGGTAGTGCCTGTTAGGACTTGCCTTTCAATGGAGGTATTTCCTTTAATGCATCATCGATTGGCTGTAATTCCTCTTCCTGCACGCACTCAGGCGGCTCTAACGCATCTCATCTTCTCACTATTGTAGAAAGGCAAATAGCCGCAATTCTGCAAACATGTATTCAACGTCCGAATGAGGGTGACTTAGAAAGTCATCGAGATGCTAAAACACTCTCATTCCTGAGTCGAACTTTGATAGAGGATTCTGCGTAGAGGCCTTTGTATAGAAAGCGGCTGTTCCAACCTCATCCTTGACTATTGGGGAGAATGATCACGAAAATCAAAGAGTAAAACTCGGTTCTTAAACGAATATCGAGTTGAGCCGAAAGTACTACCGAGGGCTAGTGACCGTGAATGGTTTAGGAATACACTGTATAGGGAATTAGTGGGAGTAGCGCTTTTGATCCGCTTAACGATCGGCTGTGAAGATCAAAGGAGGAGATCCGCTCTCAGTATAGTTGGACCAAGGCCAGAATAATCTGAATCACTCTCAGTTTTCTTTGACCTAGGGATTAGTCCGGAATGTGTTACCCTTCATTCACAGATTTTCACAGCTAAATTAGTTGAGCATGCCTTCTTGAACTGCACGATGTTTCATGAGTTCTGGAGGTATGTCGACAAGGTGACGGCTTTCATCGTCCCCGAACAGTCGGCAGTCATGAATGTTACGTTTGTCGTTTTCAAAGTAGATCTTTTGTGGTTTAGGGCGAAACGAATGATTTTTCTCGTGATTCTAGCTGTAGTTAGATCAATAGTGTAGAAATCATGCTTAGAAATAAAAAAATAGTGTTGTACTTCCTTCTGATTACGATCTAGTTTTTCAGTTTAAGCAGCAGATTAAAGTTAAAATTAGATAAGATAAAAGGAGAGTTCACCCTGCACTATTTAATAGTAGGTGGATACATACCGTAACTATACTTGTATCCATGCGATAAAAGTTTGAGCTTGTGTTCTCTACCGAGGAATGGCGTGCGCCGACCTATGGTCAGACAAAGAAAGACCATCCGCAAGGTAATGCTAATATAATTATCTGTCCCCGTTTTTATTTTTAGTGTTAGAGATTCTCTTGGGCGGCCTCTCATAAATGCATATTCTCCTCGACCTGTACGAAATGACACTTATCTTGGACAGAACTATATATATATATATCCATTCCTTATATGTGTAACCTCTTTAGCCAGTCCCCACTCCCAGTGAAGAACTGAAAACAGCGATCAGTTCATACTACTATACCGATTTGACAAGCTTCTACTAACCCTAACCCCGATAAATATTTTATTTTGATCGAAATATATACATAAATAAATATATATATATATATATATATATATATATATATATATATATATATAAAGTGTTTTAAGGTTTATATTTTTTTTAAAAGAAGCATCTATTGTTAAATTTAATAAGGAATAGGTAAAATAAATACCTTTTGAAGCATTAAAGATGCGATATCAATTTAAAAAAAAAAATAAAAATAAATCCTATTTTTTTCTTCTTTTTTTTATTATAAACTTCCAATATATGACACACCGATGAGGCCAAGTTTTTGGCGAAATATCTGTATCACTTTAAACTAACAAAAAAATGGAAGTTTATAATAAAAAAAAAGAAAAAAAAATCGGTTTCGATGTATCTTTATTTAAAAAAAAAAATTGATATCGCATCTTTAATGCTTCAAAAGGTATTTATTTTACCTATTCCTTATATATATATATATATATATATATATATATATATATATATATAAAATTTCGTTACTGTTATATATAGTTTTAAAATTTCTGACTGGTTTAGGTTTTTCCCACCCCATCATTAAATAACATTTTCAATATTACTTGAAAATAAACATCATCGAAACCTTCTGGGAATATTTTAAGTATGTTAGCACGTAAAGTAAATGTGGTATTTTAGTGATTGAAACTAATTTAGAGAATAGACTAAGTGGACGACTCCCAACTCCCATCACACCATATCTCATTCGAGTCTTGTGTCGCATCTTTATGTTTTTTAAAATCATGTAAAATTAAAAGTGAATTATATTATCGAATTAAAGAAACACCTCTCATTAATTGATATAATGCCGCTCTCGACCTTTAGGCCGAGATCAGAGTGTAGTATCTTTGTTCTCTATCGTCTTAGTTGGCCAACAAGTTTAAAGCTTGATCACTTCTGCCTAGAGGCTCTCTCTCACTATACCCCTGTCTAACCCCCTTTTTTAAAGATCGAACCTTCGATGTTAATGTTCGTAGACTAGCGTTCTATCTATATAACTAGAATGAGCTGCCCGGGAAGGCATGATTATGACGGCTTATAGCCAAGAACGAATCTGTAAATCAATTATAAAAAAAATCTGTATACAACAAATTGGTTTATAGATTTATTACTTAATTACAGAAATATATATATGAAGAAATATATATATATATATATGTGTGTGTGTATATGTATATGTATATATATGTATATATAAATATGTATATATATATATACATATATGGATATAGATGTAAATGTATATATGTATATATTATATATGTATATATATATGTATATATATATGTATATACATATATGTATATACATATGTATATGTATATGTATATGTATATATATATATATATATATATATATATATATATATATATATATATATATATATATATATATATGGGAGCTCCAAGAAAATGGACACTTACCAATAATTGAATGGGAAATAGTATGACAGGCCAGTACATGTAGAAACTTAGACGACCCGTGTAGATTATGCCTGAATGAAAAATATGAAATCCTAAATTTTAAAGATCCCCGAAACCTATTAAACTCTAGAAATGAAATAGCAAACATCTGTTTACACAGAATAAATTTACCTTAGGATGATATATAATAAATAAAAAAAAAATAAATAAAAATAAATAAATAAATTCCTAAATAGAAAACTGAACAAGTTAAAATTTAAAATAGAAATACAAGAAACCACGTGTTAAAATAAATTCGCCCACTGTATTGACAAAACAAAGGGAACAGGATATAGGAAACTTCATTGTTAACAAAAAATAAGATAGGCATAGGAGCGTCACTAACAAAGTCTATGTTCGCGGGAAGCCCAACGATTGGCTAAGGGAACAACAAAGAATCTGATTGGGTAACTAGCAAGCCATGTATATAAAAACACCTGACAAAAATAACTCCATGCACTTAGCCTGACGATTCCCCCCGGGGATGAAACACGGGAGCCTCTGTGTAGCTTGATTGCCATATATATTTTCATTGCTTACTACCTAGCTCTACTTACGTATCGAACACTGTTGAAGTAAATACTGAAAACGGACACATAAAATGTATATCCCTTTATTATATTTTATGTGGATATATGAAGTGCTAATATATATATATATATATATATATATATATATATGTATATATATATATATATATATATATATATATATATATATATATATATATATATATATATCAATAACAATTTCTCATCATTACTGTATACATTAATTATCTCGATTCAGGTACAAATATATATATATATATTTATATATATATATATATATATATATATATATATATATATATATATATATACATATATATATATTAAATAAATAAATAAATATATATATATATATATATATATATATATATATATATTAAATAAATAACAATTGAGTGTTATTCCTCGTCATTACTCCTTACATTGCTTATCGCGATTCAGGTAAAAAAATCTTACCGCCAACCGGGAGCCCGGCTAATGCATAAGACGTATACGTATCGTGTTGCAATTCTCTCATCTCAGTTTCGTCCAGTATTTATATATCAACTACTCTAAGAGAAATGATGGATTTAAATCCAGCATATTGCTTTTATGGAATCGTCGCGAATGTTCTGAATGGGTATGAAACATATTTATTAACATGAAAACAATATCTCTTCGCTCATGAGGAATTGTGCCTTTTGAAACTTGAAAAATATTAAGTTTATGAAAACGTTTCAGCGTTTCGTTAAAATAATGTGTGATGATGCATGAATTGATTCAAAAGAATAAGCACGATGTTTCCGAACCAAGACCATTATCTTGCACGACATTACGCTCACGACCTGCAAGCTACCGACTTTTTAAAAACTTTTATTCCACTAAACAAAGCATATATCAAGTGAGACGTAGTGGCTACTGTTATTTGGGGTAATATTTATTCCTGGATACTAAGTGGGGAGTTGTGTAGTAATATGTTTGTCACATTACATTTAAACGTCTAAATGTTGGCACAGTCGAGGAAACAATGGACATGAAGGGGATCCAAAGGCAAGGTTCCTAAAAAAAACGCCAATTGAGTAGAAAGTGCCCACAGATCTGAAGACATTTACAGTGAAATTCCTGCGAGTCGGCTTGGTCAGAAGTATTCCTGCCAGTCAGTTTGGTCAGAAGTATTCCTGCCAGTCAGTTTGGTCAGAAGTATTCCTGCCAGTCAGTGTGGTCAGAAGTATTCCTGCCAGTCAGTTTGGTCAGAAGTATTCCTGCCAGTCAGCTTGGTCAAGGACATTTACTTTGAGTGTGTACAAGTGCAGTAAGTTCGGCAATGTACATTCTGTGGAACGACTTGAAATTAAGCACAAAAAATGAACGATGAAGATATGGAACAGGGGATGGCGCTTGTTAGACAAGGCGAATTTGCTCAAAGTATTCATCTCTTCTTTGACTTGAAAGATTTCTTACAGAATTCTTAAACATGATCCAATGACTCAAATCGAGACCCTTAATGAAATGGCTACATTTATCGAAATAGAACGCAGTCAGGTTGGACAATTCTTGCAATTTACGCTCGATGCGCTAAACCTTCCACACCGTTGAATTGTCGAGTCTCCCAGACTTTTCGGTAGTGTAATCTCTATTTTTCAAACGGGTGTTATGTCACTGTTTTCGATTGATTTAAACTATTAAAGTGTGCAACCTCCTTGTACTTGTCTCCAGACACATACGAGGCGTTACTATATGTATATATAATTAGATGTTTTCAATATCTTCTTAATTAATTAATTAATAAAATGCATATAAACTAAACGAAAACTAAGAATAGACAAAACCACGTAGTTTCCTTTCAAAACAGCTGACAAAGCAATAAATTAAATATCCTTGGTGCACCTCGAATGCTCGTCAGATCGCTCGAAGAATCAAGAAAATAGAACCCTCCGTATATTTGAATCAAACTTGCATGTATATATATATATATATATATATATATATATATATATATATATATATATATATATACATATATATGTATATATATATACATATATATACAAACATATATACACATATATATGTATATATATATATATATGTATGTATATATATACATATATATACATATATATGTAAATATATACATATATATATAAACATATATATATACACATATATATGTATATATATACACATATATATGTATATATATGTATATATACATATATATATACATATATATGTATATATATACATATATATACAAACACATATAAATACACATATATATGTATATATATATAGTCATCCACATACACACAGTTTCGCTGTATCACAGCTCTTCAATAAATCAAGCCGTGATTGAAACGCGACCGTCAAACTGACAGTGGGCGCCCCTACCCCTGCGCTATCATACGACACTAATTAAGTTATATCTCAATGTAAACATTGTCAAATGCCGGGAGCTCGAATTAGTTTTACCCAAATGAGCTATGCCTTAAAGTTAATGTCAGTTTGCGATATCCTGATATATATATATATATATATATATATATATATATATATATATATATATATATATATATATATATATATATATATATATATTTAAGAGTAAAATAAAAATTGAACATCTTGGACTTGGAACAGATCCGATTAAGGATATTATATCTTGTACACACAAAGTTTTACATATTATTTCTGTGCTAAGACATGTTGCTTTTTAATATATATATATATATATATATATATATATATATATTTATATATATATATATGTGTGTGTGTGTGTGTGTGTGTGTGTGTGGGTGCGTGTGTGAGTGTTATTGTTTTATGAATATATTTAACTCTTCGATGTCAAACAAGTTCAAATTCCCAATCAAATAAAGCCGCTTTCTGGTTTATTTTCTACATAGATTTCGACGAATATATATGAGATCTATGGAGAATAAACCAATAGGAAGCAGATAATATGCAAAAGCTTCGCGGGAATCCATGGTTTCCCATCATATGTTCAGATAGACACGCAGCGAAAAATAGGAATCTCGAAAATTAATACGAATTCGGAAAAGGGTTTTATTAAAAATTATACAACAAATTGAATTTCCTTTACATCTTCGCTGCGATCTCATGTGGATCATGGCGTAATCATGCCTCCTCCCTCATGATTCAGTATCAATCTAGAAATACCGGATCTCACTGGATTAGAAATAAGTTAGGGCAACAGAATAAATGTTTGGGAAATATTTCTGATTCAATATATGATAAGATGTAATATTGTTGGAGAGCCCTTAAAATAATGTAGTGAGTACATAATTATTAAACACTGAAATATATCCGCCAAAACACACACACACGTATATATATATATATATATATATATATATATATATATATATATATATATATATATATATATATACACTACATCGACAGTAAATGAACTTCCAGTCTGGATAACTTTTTTTCGCTTTTTTCGCTCTTGAACTACCATTCACCATTTGGATTATTCTTTAATCAATATCTTGGATGTCTTGCCTTGAGCTATTTTAGACTTGTTGACTTGGATGAATTGTATAGTTTCACTAAATAGTATGTGTTTCGCCGATATATTTGATGTTGTATATACATTTATATATTTTTCTCTCTATATATATATTTATATGTTTTTAAAAGTTTAATTTTTATTACCTGCAGTAATATCATTGCGGTAATGGTCCTCTGAGGAGAAGATTTTCTTTAAAAATTCATAAGTTAAATAACTTTGCCTGAACTATGAATTGTAATTAAATTTGATTCGTACCTAATTTTATTCTTTCACTTGATCTATTGCTATATATATATATATATATATATATATATATATATATATATATATATATATATATATATATATATATATATATATATATATATTAAATTCCCGAAACAGTTTTTCATGGTAAACAACTGATGATCCCTTAAAATAGTGTTAGAAATAAACTAATATGATAACTGTAAAAAATAAATTGACTTACATAAGTGATTTTCCACTGGAAGACTTGGGACTATAAGTTTTTATTATTTTTTTAATATAGTTTTAATGGTTGAGAAACTTCCGAGACTATATATATATATATATAAAGTAGAGAACTAAAAGCGAACTTTTAGGAAAGGTAAACCATATTGTGAAAAGTATACAGCTCAATATACCGGATAGAGCAGATAGATAGAGAGAAGATGTTGATCTTTGAAAAGCCTGGCTTAAGAAAAACAATTAATTTAATAAATTGCTTTTATGCATTAAGCAACTGAATTGAAAAAAGATCTGCCTCTGTCGCTTTTCTAATTCCTTTTCATCTATCTATCTATCTATCTCTATATATATATATATATATATATATATATATATATATATATAAAAACACATTTATATATTTATATTAATACATAGTTATTAGTTTAATTCCAATTACTAAATGCAGTCATTAATTGTTGTATGTTTTTGCAATGACAGAATTGTAGATTTTTTTACAATTGTTTCGTAACGTACAAGATTCTACGATCATAAAGCATTTACACGCTGGCTATCAGAAACCTAAAAGACCTCACAATTATAAGAATGTTAGATCATGCAAAAAGTTCAACGATAAGATGGAAAATAGTCATCACTCATGTTCAAGAAACCCCTGGTAATAGGATATAAATACAGATCAAGCCGCCATTATTAATAAGGGTGTTCTAGTTAAATTGAAGCATTTTATAGCTACTTGGGTGTTCAACCAAATGCTGGCCAATAGCAGAGTCCAAAGAATTAGAGGAGTAGCTATAAAATTGACCGTTTTGAGGTCTTGCATCGAGCGGATTCCAAGAACCATGTGAAAATATTGGAATCTGTCTCTATCGCTATTCGCAAACCTTCCTTGTGCCGGCAGAAGGAATTTGCCAGATCGCTAAATCTCTTTGGGGAACTTTGAACTCCCTCCCTTCTTTTTTCCCCTAACGTAGTGCCTTTTAATCGTTTTTAACGAAATCATTAAATTCACTTCTTTTAATCGCTTTATCGTTAATTTTGGCACATTCACTTCCCCGTTTGCTCTTTCTTTTGACGGTATTATTGATTATAAAACTATCAATTTCTCCTCACGATATGATAGTCGAAAAGGCCTTTGAGAGATTTCCGTGCATTATTTTAAAATGTATTTATAAGTTTTGTACCTCTAAACATTTATATACATATATAAATATATATATATATATATATTTATATATATATATATATATAATTAATTATGAGAGCATATGTATTAGAATATATTACTAGTGCCTTTTTTACTTTGCAGTTTCTTTAAGATTCAGCTCGATTATTGTCAATCAGTAAAAACAGAGCATATATAAGTAATGTTGCAGAGACGATATTTATATAAAAATTGAATGGACCGTAAAATATATCTTACAGTAATGTTATGTTTTTTGGAAATGTGAAAAAATAAAATACAAATAATAAATTAAAAACATGGCCAATAAAATATAAAATGACCCTCTCTCTCTGTCTCTCTCTCTCTGTGTCTCTCTCTCTCTCTCTCTCTCTCTATATATATATATATATATATATATATATATATGAACTTCGACATCGTACTTGAATAACTATAATTTCCAAACCGGAACTTTTCACTGTCTAAAATGTTTGAAAGTATTCTGCTATTCACCATACGTTGGTTTAACATGTATGACTTCCTTGGTCTGCTTATTTGGACATGTTTACAGTTTTTCATCGAAGATGATTTATTTTGTATATTTTTATATTTTCAAATCTGTGCTGAGCAGTAATATAATTTTACTGATCCCTATAATATCCGCTGATAAAAAGTATGCACTTTTGAAAATCAATGTATTAAGGATATATATATATATATACATATATATATATATATATATATATATATATATATATAACTTGTTTGATGATTTATAAAATATTGTACTTCATCCGATTTTTATTCTTTTCCCTGATTTTCTTATATTAGTGCTCTATCTTGTATATTGAGCATTGACTTCTTCAAAAACCGATATAATGTGAAGATAAAATGTTATCTTTATAATCAATCTACTTATATATATATATATATATATATATATATATATATATATTTATTTATTTATTTATTCTGGTACAGAAAAAATAGTACAACATTCGTACCGTCGGTTTCAAGCACGGAAGGTCTTACCCATCCGGCTCTCTTCAGCTTCTGTTGTCATCTGTTTTGGAAATGTGAGGTCACATGACACTCTTGTCGGGACGCGTTATTTGCTCAGTGTGTTGTGTGTGTTTGTTTAAATTTGAATTTAGTGTAATAAGACCGTTGAGATTTAAAACACGGGAGAAGAAAGAGAATTCAAAATTAAAGGGAATAAAAAAGGGGGGTAAAAAATAAAAAAATATATATGAAAAAATATATATATATATAAATAAATATAAAAAAACATATATATATAAAAACATTTCAATACTAAGAATAAAAGAATAAAAAAAGAGAAAGAGTATAAAAAGGTATAAAAAAGAAGAAAAAAAGGGGATTAAAAAAATAATAAAAAAATATATATAGAGAATAAAAATGTAGAGAATAAAAAAGAATGAGAGAGAAAGAAAGAATAAAAATAGAAAGAATAAAAATATAATAAATACAAATATAAATAAAAATAAAAATAAATTAAAAATAAATTTAAAGATTAAAAATAATAATAATAATAAAAAATAAAATTAAAAATTAAAAATTTAAGATTAAAAACAAAAATAAAGAAAGGGTTTCTCTGAAATTCCCGTGAGCCAAATTATGAATTTGTATCATTAGCCGTTATATTTTTGAAGGTATGCGTTCTAAAAAACCGTTGATGTGTAAGAATCTTTTCCCCAGATTGGAGTGATTTTAATGAAGAAATTCGGAGCTAAGGGAGGTAACTAAGTTGGAAATATGAAATATTTGAGTTTGTTAAAATGGGTTTGTAGATTAATCTAGTGGTTGATAAAAAATTAAATATTTTTGCATTTTGGTGAAAGTCGAAGTTTTTGCTCTTGGAATTTATGTGGATATAGTTTGTTTAAATGGATTTGTAGAGTAATCTAGTGACTGATAATTAAATTAAATATTTTTGTATTTTTGTGAAGGTCGGAGTTTTTGCTCTTGAAATTTAAGTGGATATAGGTTGATGAGGTATTTGTTCGTTTTTATTGTGTTTATATTAGTAGAGGGGGGGGTAATATATATATATATATATATATATATGATCTTTTGAAAGCTTACCAAAGCATTCCGTTCAGGAGCTCAATCAACATCAACAACACAGAAGATGTTCTGATTCTACAATTATTTAATATCATTTTTTAAATTAAAAAGTTTTTACCAACACGGGTTTCACTACGAAGCAAGTACTTGCTTGGCAGCTCATCTGGGAAAATTAAGCATCTTGAATAAGAGTTACAACAACAATACAATAAATTCGATCTATATATATATATATATATATATA
>OY744533.1:101768237-101825737 GCA_963556195.1 Sepiola atlantica | reverse complement strand
TGCATTCCAGTCACAAAACAAAATGTCGATCTCAAAAATAAATTGAATGGAAATTTGCATGCAATTAATTCTCGTAAAATTACAATTGTTCTTAAAGCAATTTATTTTAGGCTATTGCGTTTGAATTCGAAACTCATATAGACAAATATATACGAACATGCAAGCAAAGGTAGGCTGCATTTAAAACGACTATATGATTTTTTTTTTGCACAAAAAGGGTTTTTATCATAAGTATAACTTCACCGTAAGCTAAAAAACGTGTCGTTATTAAATTAATATAGACTTAGATATTTACTTTTCAGTATGTGATTTTTTTTTAACTAGCAAAATTCACAATTGAAGGAATTGGAGAGATAGACACACACACATATACATATACATATATATATTTATATATATATATATATATATATATATATATATATATATATATATAGAGAGAGAGAGAGAGAGAGAGAGATTCAACGTTCTTCATCATAACGAAAAGAGCACTGTTTAACAGTTTACATGTTTATATACAAGCTAAGAATTCTCCTTTCTCGCTTGTACCGATGACGCAATGTATGAGACTTGGAATGTCGAAAAATTATCGGGTTTCAATCTCAAGGTGCACCACATATGTCTAGCCATATTAAAAACTGTGATACAGCGAAACGGTGTTTTGCTCTAGATGATTGATATATATATATATATATATATATATATATATATATATATATATATATATATATATATATATATATATATTGGTAATACAACAAAAGATACAAGAGGCAACTAATATATTTAATTAGTGAACATCCGGATCAAAATGAAGCTCAATATACTGGATAGAGCATTAATAGCAATAGATTAAGTGAAAGAATGAAATCACGTGCGAATCAAATGTTATTACACTTCAATTTTTACTGTTATCTACTTAGCAAACAAATTACACGCCTGGATAACTGTTTTCGTTTTTGGACCACCATTCACCACGGATTATTGTTTAATCAACCTATTTGATATCTTTCCTGGAGCTATTTCGAACTTTTTGACTTGGATGAACTGTATAGATTTACAAAAAAGTATGTTTTGGGCCGATAGATTTGATGTTTTGTTTACCTTTATGTATTTTTATATATATTTTTTAATATATTTTCAAAGCTTAATTGTTATTTCCTGCAGTTATGTCATTGCAGCAATGGTCCTCTGAGGAGAATATTTTCTTTGAAAACTCATGAGTTAAGGACTTTAAAGTACTTCACCTGAACATTGAACTGTAATCAATTTTGTATTCGCACCTTATTTTATTCTTTCACTTCATCTACTGATATATATATATATATATATATATATATATATATATATATATATATATATATATATATATATATATATATATATATATATATAGTCTCGGAAGTTTCTCAACCATTAAAACTATATAAAAAAAAAATATTAAAAAAAAACAAAAAAAAAAAAAACTTATAGTCTCAAGTCTTCCAGTGGACAATCACTCATGTAAGTCAATTTATTTTTTACAGTTATTATATTAGTTAGTTTCTAACACTATTTTAAGGGATTATCAGTTGTTTACCATGAAAAACTGTTTCGGGAATTTAAATATATATATATATATATATGGAAAATTATTTCTGGAATCGTGGATAAGCAAGCAAGATACTAGTAGAAATAAGGACGCAAAGTTGAACCAAGATATGTCGGTCGATTTGTCCGACCATATTCATTTGGTAAAACTTTCCTGGTCTTCTCCTCTGAATCATTTTATAATTAAAACTTGTCATCTTTCTGCCATGTTTATTGCTGACAAATCATAAGCGAAAAGATACTAAAGTACGATACTCCGTTATAAATGTTGCATACAATTCATCATTACAAGACTAGAGCTTCTGGCGATTCAAACGGCCCATGCGCTTGTTATTATTGAAAGCGGGGGGTTAATTCAAAACATCTTTCAGAACGGCTGGAAATCTAATGAGTCAGGGGAGGTCATTCTGCAATTAAAAGTAGTTGATATTGGATATGGTTTTATGGTATGAACACATTTCTTAAACTATATTTATAATAGTTAAGCACTTTACATTGTAAAAGAAAGCTGCTTACTCAAATACGTATATTCTTATAAATTACCCTAACATAGGTATATTATTGAATTTTTATTGTATAATAACTGAATTATTAAGCATTATCTTACATACATAGGTGACATTATTTTCACACGTGAGTAAATGTCAGTAGTCTAAATGTGCGCTATTCGTTATATATATATATATATATATATATATAAGAAGAAGTAGTTTGATTGAAGGATTGTGTGCAATATGTATATAGATGAGTATTAGAAGGCTATCTCAATGCAATAAATGGAAATATGTCGGCGTTGAGAAGTAAGACAAAAACAAGTGATTTTACTTCATATCCATTTTCAAAGAAGAAAATGTTAATATTTTTTCCTATGTAGCAAATCGTACTTGATTAGGAAATACTTCAACACGGTGATGTAAAACGTTCACGTGTTTTTGAAATTTGACAAAGAGGTCTTCTTCGAAATATATTATAGAACACGGTCACACACATTACATCACAGTGTTGAAGTCTTGCCTAATCAAGTAAGATTTGCTATATAGGAAAACAATTATTAAACAAATGTTTTTGATGAAAAATATGAAGTAAAATCACTTGTTTTTGTCTTACGTTTCAACGCCGACATATTTCCATTTCTTGCATAGTGACAGCCTTCTAATACTCCCCTCTCTCTCTCTCTCTCTCTCTCTCTCTATATATATATATATATATATATATATATATATATAACGAACATATACTTTAATAACGAATAGTATACTTTTAGACTATCACGTTATTTATATATATATATATATATATATATATATATATATATATATATATATATTGTTAGAGGAGGATAGCTGTGTAAAGAAAGGATTTGCATATACATTTTACTGGATCGAAAAACAGGACGGCGAATGACACGACCTTGGAGTGAGTTTTGCTCTTTAGAAATGGGTTGTTTCTAAACTCGAGACTTTCCCTTGTGGTCTTAATAAGCGTATTATAACCTTACGTTTGCCTCTGTCTTGTAAGAGATATGCAACTCTGATTTCTGTGTATGCTCACCTGAGCTAGTAAGATCTTTTTATGAAGAGCTTAGAAGAGTTAACCTCACTGCTAAGCAAGATAACACAATTGTGTTGTTGGAGGGTTTCAATGCGAGGGTTGGTAGGGAATATAAAACATGGCGTCCACTCGGACGTTATGGAGTTGGAAGTATGAATAAGAGCGGGTTGTGTTTACTGCAAATGTGTTCAGAATGAGATTAAGATTAACTAACACGTGTGTGCGCCTTAAACGAAATTACCAGAACACATGGATGCATCCACGATCCAAGCAATGGCATTTGATAGATTACGTAATCTCCCGTAGACGCGCTCTAGAGGACATCTGCACAGTTCGAGTCAAAATTATTGCCGAGATCATTGTCTGGTGTGTGCTGGCATGAGGTTCGTAATTACGCCGAAAAGACGATTCGGCAGCGTCAAGTGTCCTCGGAAAATAAATCTTGCCAGGCTGAAGAATTAGAAAACTGCTCTAGAACGACAGAATATAATGCAACAGATATCGTTTAATGGTACGTGAGAGTGGTTTAAGAAGTGTGTTTATGAAACAGTAGTAGATGTTCTTGGGCCAACGAAGAGAAAACATATAAACTGGTTTGATGACAATAATACTCACATCGATCAACTACTACAGGAAAAGTACGAACTTCATCAAAGGCGGATTGATAGCTGCTTGTCACCTCAGGAGCTGAAGTTTGTTGAACAATCATATATATATATATATATATATATATATATATATATATATATATATAACGAAAAGTGCACTTTTGGACTGTTGATATTGTCTCACGTGTTAAAATAAGGTCACCTATTAATGTGATCAACTTACAAATTTGGTTCGCCTCTAACAATGAATGGTGTTAAGCAAAGAAGAACCCAGATCTTTGTTTGCGCGACATTGGGAATTGATTAAAATAATAGTCCGAAGTTGAAAAATATTAACAACAAATGTGCATGGTTAGTTTCCTATTACACTTAGATATTAAAATAAAATCACAAGCAATAAAGACGCGCATTTACCATGATGATTTTCCGACGGAATGAAACATGGATGCTTCTTTGTAACTTTCTTAACATAGATATATTTGCATAGTACTAGTAAGCACTACTTACGTATTGAGCACTGTTTTAGTAAAGAGTCAAAATGCATATACAAAATACAGCAGATACACTTATAATAGTGTATGTGCATGTGTATGTGTATGTGCATGTGTATGTGTATGTGTATGTGTATGTGTATGTGCACGTGTATGTGTATGTGCACGTGTGTGGAATAGTAATTAATAGAAGTTCAAGTAGTTTAGCACTCACACAAGGATTCATTTCACCCCTAGAATAGAACATAAACAAGTTAAACTAATTATTACTTAAGTATTATTAAGTATTACTTCAAAACTCCCCAACACCTATCAAACATGAATATATTATTAATGTAACTAGATAAACAGATGCACTAAAAGCTGAATGCACTGATGAACAACTTGAACTTTAATAAATATGTACACAACGATACAAAAGGATCCTGTCATCAAAAGTTATAAATGTGTCTAGAAATTCTCTTTTTCAACGAAGCCGCCGTTGAGCCTATGTATTCGATTTAATTTATATTTGCTATAGGTGAGTAATTCTATTGTACATTTATACCCTACTTACGTCAAGATCAATTTATATATATATATATATATATATATATATATATATATATATATATATATATATATATATATATATATAGTGAATGCTTTTATTCAAACATGTACACGGTCAGCTACACTGGCATGTCGATGTTATCGATCTACAGCTCTCAAGAGCTGAGGTCTCATCAGGCAGAGAATTATTTTTTGATCCAACCTGGTTGCTGAATTCCAGGGAGAATGAAGTCAAGCAAAAAAGAAGAGGAAAAAGAAATAAAAGTCATGTGACCGATTTAAAATATATATATATATATATATATATATATATATATATAATAAAAATAAAACAACACTGTTTCGAATCAAAATACATTTCTTCAAATGGATTTACATATCTGATGAAAGCGGACGACCACTTGAAACGCGTTATATAAAATCATAAAATGATAAAACAACAGAATTATAAATCAATGTTGAAAAAAACTTTTTACAAATGTTGGTAGCCTTACTCCTTTACATATATCCTTTTCTCTCGTTTGAACTGCACTGATACTGTACTACCCTCTTTCTCTCTCTCTCTCTCTCTCTCTATATATATATATATATATATATATAAACTTTTTGTACCTTGTTGTTTATAAGTTATACCATGTTTTTTTCATGTTTACTTGTAAGCATATTTAAAGAACATAAAGTATATCATATTGTTTAATTAAATAATACTTATTTGCGATGTTTATTTTCAGGCGATTATTTAAAAATGTTTCATATTAGAAGTCATCATACCCGAACTAAGTTGTTTTAATTATTGCTCTGTACGTTATTATATGGCCAACATATTGCCAGTAAATTATAACTGAAAATTGAGTAGAAAAGTTTGATTTTAAAAATCTGACAAGGTAACTGCTAGATATATACATGAGTCTAAACAGATATACAAATTTATATTATATATATAACACACTTGAAAACATACGAATACACGAGGTTGTGTAAGTTTAACTTCTGAAGTTGTGTTCTTAAAGAAAATCTAATTATTTTCTTAATCCGATTTGTAAATAATTTAGTCTTCGGTTTTTTTAAATTTCATTTCATCTCTGAAATAAATTCGAATTTCATTATTTTTTCATATCTCTGACTTTCGTTTTTTTTAGTTCCATTTGATTATTCTCAGAAAATATTTCGGTTTTTCAAAGATTAAATTTAAATCAAAAAAATTACTGGAATATACGTTTCAGAATTTTGTTTCTCTCACTGTATATATGTATTGCTGGCTTTTTCTCATCTCTATATCAATATGAATATACATACATACACACACACACACACACACACACACACACACACACACACACACATATATATATACATATATATATATATATATATATAACCTTAAAATTTACCATGTTCCTGTGTAGCTTACTTGACGTCAGTTCATCTTTATACCACTACCCGCACTGAAAAACTGTGATACAGCGAAACAATATGCATGTGCATGACTATATGAAGCTCCCTTTCTTGGGTAGAGCTTATCTGTAAGAATATTACCAACGGCCATTAACTTTAAGGCATAGCATATTGACTAAACCTAATTCGAGCTCCAGGCACTTGACAATGTTTATATTGTAGCTATGACTTACATTCAGCCAATGTCGGATGATAGCGCAAGGGTAGAGGCGCCGACTGTCAGCTCGACGGTTTAGTTTCAATCCCGGCTTGAGTCGCTAACTGTCTAGACGCACTCACATTTAGACCTTTTATGCCTAGCATCTCTGTTCAAAAATTCATATTGATCATTTCATTAGTTTAGGAGTGATCACTGTACATACACATATATAGACACACTATTATAATTTATTGTTAAGAGTCAGGTATTCTTTTCTAAAGAAAATTATGCACCGCATTTGAAATTTGTTTGCTAGATTACACATTCATTTTTGCAAGCTAGTATACATCACAGAAAAGTCTTTGATTTTAAGCCAATTAAATATTCCTGCTCTTGTCTCTGCATCACTTACAACTGGGAAAGTGAAACATACAGAGCTGAAGCAAGTGTCTGATATACATCGAATCTTAACTTCTATTTCATCAGTAAATATTTTCAGCATCTGGTGAACATATGATAAAAAGAGTGCAATTTTTTTTACAAACATATATTTTTTGTCTACAATTGTCATTTATTGTTTAGAAAATCGTTTGTGTAGGTACTACTACTATCAAATAAACGGGGAGAAGATTTGCAATACGAATCCGTATTTCCTTTTGTAAATATCTGATCCACTATATTATATATACTATCAAATATATGCTCCCTCCGGTCACATATCTTTTCTAGGCTGCCGCGTCAGAAATGAACGCTCACCCGTAAACCGATGGAGCCCCAGTCATTTTTTGGGGGTTGTTAGACATTGATTTTCTTTGTTTCCGTCCAAGAATATTTTTAGTTAAAAATAAGGCAAAACAAAAATTTCGACCCCACCTTAAATTTTTAACCCTCCTCCATAAATATAAATATCTTTAGTTAAAAAAAAATGTTGCCCATATTTTGTTATCCTCTCCCATGCATAGAAATATTTTAGTTAAGAAAAGAAAAGGAAAAACATGTTTTACCTCCCCCCATACATAAGAACATTTTTAGTTTCAAAAAAAAATTTTAACCCACCCCCATAAATATATTTTTTACCCTCCCCCATACATAAGAATATTAATAGTTAAAAAAAATTGACTCGCCATCCTTAAAAATATTTTTTTTACCCTCCTCCATACATAGTTAGGAAAAGAAAAAAAATGAGTAGGTTCCTCGGTCATATCAAACAACCAGTTTTGTTATTCTTCCAAAATGGTTACCCATTTAGTAATGGGCGAAATATCTGTTGCTTAACTTCAATTTACGACAAAACAGCTTGTCTTAACAACGTAATGAAAATAAAGTATGATAATGGGAAAATTCCTCTCACAATAACGCCACTTCCGGAAGAATGAGTCAGCAATTAATTCTTCCAAGATGGTCACCTATTTAGTAATAGCCGGGATATGTATTGCTTAACTTTAATTTACAACAAAACACCTTGTCTTAACAAAGTAATGAGAATAAAGAATGATAATGTGAAAAAATCCTCTCACAATGACGCCACTTCCGGAAGGACCGGAAGGATGAACCAGCAATTTATTTTTCCAAAATGGTCACCCATTTACTAATGGCTGGGATATGCCTTTCTTAACTTCAATTCACAACAAAACACCTTGTCTTAACAACGTAATGAAAATAAAGAATGATGATGTGAAAAAATCATCTCATAATGACGTCACTTCCGGAAGTAACGGAAGGATGAGTCAGCAGTTTATTTTTCCAAAATGGTCACCCATTTACTAATGGCCGAGATATACCTTGCTTAACTTCACTTTACAACAAAACACCTTGTCTTATCAACGTAATAAAAATAAAGGATGATAGTGTCAAACAACAGAACAGATACTACACTACCTCCAAACCTCTAAAAAAAGGAGGAAGTCATGCCTGGGAGCATGGTATCATGTCAACAGAACAGATACAACACTAACTCCACACCTCTCAAAAAGAAGGAGGTAATGTCTGGGAGGATTGTATCATGAAAACAGAACAGATACTACACTACCTCCACACGTTTAAAAAAAGGATGAGGTAATGTCTGGGAGAATGGTATCATGACAACAGGACATATACTACACTACCTCCACACCTCTCAAAAAAGGAGGAGGAAATGCCTGGGAGGATAGTATAATGAAAACAGAACAGATACTACACCTCTCAAAAAAGGAGGAGGACATGCCTGGGAGGATGGTATCATGACAACTAAACATATACTACACTACACTATGCCCCTGAATTGAGCATTTAAAGATAGTACAATAGTCTAACATAAACCCTGTGTATCGCTTTATTGCAGGTCAATATTTTTTAAATTTTGAAATTGCTATGAAACGCAGAGAAGTGAAATTTGGTACAATGGAAGAGCATAACAAAGTGCCTTATTTCCCTGATTTTTGTGGAATTTGAACAAATATTTTGAAAGTTATGCTAATTTTTCTATTTTCTGGTAATTTTAAGTGTGTAGCACTTTATTGCAAGTGTCTAAAAATGTATATTTTCGGTAATAAAACAATATTCTAACTTCATATTTCTATTTATATGAAATAAAGAACATATCCAGTAACAATATTAACCAAAAACAAGAACGAATTTCACATTATTTTGTTTAAGGAAATATTTATTTATCAACATAACTCCCATGCTTCAAAATCACTTTGAATAGCCTCTTGTCAACTGATGATGTCAATCGGCGGATTTGAGATGATGTGATGCTATAGGAAACTTCCAAAATCTTCCTCGAAAGTTCATCCTTCGACGAAAATTGAACACCTCCTTCATAAACTTTCATCTTTATTATTGACCAGAGCTGCTCAATTGGATTTATATCTGGAGAACAAGGTGGCCATGTCATCAAATTTTCTCCACTAATGACTAATGACTTAAGGTAGGATGCCGTAGCCTTGGCTGAGTGGGATGGCGCATTGTCGTGCATAAAAATCAATTTGCGGTGACGCGCCAATGGAAAGTCATCAAGCCATGGTGACAAATGCTCATTTAAAAATAAAATATAAGACTGGCTTGTCAGTTTGACACCTTCTGGCACTCGAAATGCTCCAATCAGTTCATCGCAGATTATTCCAGCCCAAAACATGACACCTCCACCTCCCTGTTGACGACGGAATCGATGAGGGGTAGGGAATCCAAGAGGACTCCAAACTTTGGCCCACCCATCTGGTCCATCAAGGGTTGCTCTGGCCTCATCGGTGAAAAGAACATTTTCAAAGCTGGTTTTCATGTATTTCTGAGCCCAAGCCAAACGTTTTTCATTATGAGTTTGGTTTAAAACCGGTCTTGCTATGGGCTTAATGCTTCTTGCAATTTCGTTTAAGACATTGCAGCGTGTCTTTCTGGACAAGGAAGATATTCCAGCCTTGTCAAATATAGCAGCACTGTTGCTGCCCGGCTGCTTGATAAGTTGACGGCGAATCTTTCTAACATCACGAGCAGAAACTGACTTTCTTGTGTTTTTGTCCTTCCTTGGTTTGATGTTTGGATTTTCAACGAATGAAGACAATGTTCTTCGATCTCTTCCAAGCTCCTTGGCTAGATCTACGAGAGATAAACCTTCTGCAAGGCCTGCAACAACACGACCTTTTCACTAGCTGTCAATCGACCCTTTCTAGGCATTTTGGGAGACCTGCAAAAAAGTGATACACACTTTAAATTAACAGAAAATAGAAAAATTAGCATAATCTTCAAAATATTTGTTCAAATTCCACAAAAATCAGGGAAATAAGGCACCTTGTTATGCTCTTCTAGTGTACCAAATTTCACTTCTCTGCGTTTCATAGCAATTTCAAAATTTAAAAAATATTGACCTGCAATGAAGCGATACACAGGGTTTAGTATATACTATACTATTTCATAATAAGTACACTAGTCTTAAATAGTATAGTCATAGCCTCAGACAGACAGACAGACATACAGACAGATACATGGATTCCATTTATATATATATATATATATATATATATATATTAAATAAACAATATTATTTTTACCTTTCGCTCTCATCAGTGTAGGGATGATAATCTGGTACGGTCGCATTCCGTAAGCAAGCGCTGTAACTATTAAGCCACGGGATATTACCACATCTTCGCATCTTCGCTCACATATTTACATATTAAATAAAAAATATTTAAAAAATAAAAAATACCAAAAACACAAAAAATTAAAAATATTAAATTAATAACCCCCCGTACATGTGAGCGAAGATGTACGTACATGCACGCATGTACAGATGTGTATAGTTTGTTTCCCGGCGCGCAAGGACGTGTGAAATAACAATATATTAGAATTTAATGAATTTACACTAAATATAAACACAAATATAATATTAATATTATTAACACACCATTAATAAAGAGACTAATCTAATACCACTCAAACGGAAATAACAGATAGTACCCATCATTCCGTTTATAATTTTTTTTTTTTTCGTTTTTTTTTTTTTTCGTTTTTTTTTTTTTTTTTTTTTCAACACTACTGGTTATAAACGGGACATATCAACGAAACCCCGCTTCCCATTAAGATCTAAAGACAAACTATATAGCCGCTCCTTTCGTATTTTTCAGACCAGATATAACAATAACATTACAAAAAGAACAGAAAATACGAAAAACCGATTCAATAAATAATAATAATAAAATAAATTAATAAAAAAATAAACAAACATGTTAAGTCGATAAAAACATATTTGAATCACCTCTTTCATCTCCATATCGAACAATTAATCCGATACATAATTTATTCCCAAAAACGACAACGAAAAAGCACACTAGTTTCACAGGCCCAAACGGTAAACTATGCAGGCAACCCTTTCGTATTTTTCAGGTATAATAATAACATCACAAAAGAACAGATAACTAAATAAATAAATAAATAAATAAAACTTGCTATCAGATAAATGAATAATAAATAAAACCTCCTAAAAAATGAAGCCCCCCCCCTTGAGCCCTAATTAATCGCTTCCCACACCAGATTTTTTTCGGGAACACCCTCAGAGAGGCACCGTTTTTTTCTGTCATTGTTTACGCCATTCCCTGTCAGGCGTGCCTACAATCCTTTCAGCTTGCCGATGATTCCACTGGGCACGAACATTTACTAAAGATGTCTAAATCTGCCCTTTTGGATGAAACCGCGGTACATTGCTGAAATATGTAATAACAGTATCTAAATAAATTATATATATATATATATATAATCATTATTTCATGTATCAACATAAAATGTTATAAGCGGATATCATTTGTTATGTGTCAACCATCAGTATTTACTTTAATAACTTACTATATATATATATATATATATATATATATATATATATATATATATATATATATATATATATATATAAGCAATACGAAAATTAGATTCTAATGACCATGTCTTCATTCATTCTTTACGGTCCGTTTCATGATCACTTGAAAAGCAAAATACAAAGTTATATATCATGAATTCCCAATGAGTGTGAGTCATCAGAGGGAAATGCCAAAAGAATCAAATTAATGAAGCATGTATATATGCAGGTTTATTAGAAAATTACTTACTGTCTGCTTTAAAAGTCGGCGCACTGTTCTGAACAGAGCTAGTAAAAAATCCGTATATACTTCTAAAGTAGATTACCAAAAATAAAAAGTAGCGAAGAAAACAAAATATTAAATAATACTAAAAAATACAACGAAAAATGAAAAATAAAATAAAACAGAAAATAAAAAGATTTTTTTTTAAATACGAATAAAAATTGGATCATTAATAATTACTTCTAATTAACTTCCCCGATAAACAATGGGAAGTAACCTTCGATTTTTTAATTAGGAGTTATTTCCCTATTTTGAACTGTCATCTAATTATATCTAATACAATTATAAAAATTTCTCTTATTATTTATTTTAAATTTAAATAAATATAAAAATGGCTTAGTTTAATTAAAGAATAAAAGATGATACCATCTATTTAAAAATGCCTCGAATACTACGAAGTCATAACAAAATAAGATAGTTCTTAAATCTATTAATTACAGACAGTAATTAATAGATTTAAGAACTATCTTATTTTGTTATGACTTTGGAGTATTCGTGGCATTTTTAAATAGATGTTATAATCTTTTATTTCTTTAAAAAAATATAGTACGCTTAATTCAAATGTCACGAGTGTAATTTTCAGATTATATTTTTATTCTTAACCTAGCAGAAATCTTAAAAGGGCAATTATTTTTACTAATGCCTAAGCTGTTCATGTTGTTTATTTATTAATTTATATATATATTATTATATGGTAAGGTTCTACTGGTACAAAGATCATATTTTTAATGCACTACAGCTATATTTAGTTGTTTTGCCGATAACAGACAATTTCAATTGTTATAATCTGTTCTGATTCTGTAATTCTCTTACATTTTTAGCTAATGAGATTAGGTTAAAACAAACATACGATTTTATTTTAAATGATCATACGTGATTCATGTACCTTAATTTAAAATCACCAACCGTCGATCCTATGTATGCTCTCGTATTATTTCCCTCTATTACATTTATAAAATGGGTCTGTAATTAGATATGTTTCTCCTCATGGACATTAATCTACATTTTCACAATTACATTGTGGGCTTAATTTGTAGTAAGAATAGCTAATAAGTCAACATTCATTATTCGATTTATTTTAGTAATAAAAAAAACTATTATATTTGTTTTAAATTGAATGATGTCGAGTATAAAATTTTTACAATGTTTAAATTAACTTTCCCTGATAAACAATCGCTAGAGAAAATTAAAAAAAATAATAATTTTGTAGAATTCTACAGAAGTATTGTTTATTGTATCTTTACTGTAACTGAGAAAACCATATGAAATTACGTCGTCTATTTTTTTTCTTATTACTACAATCATTGGTGATACCTTTATTTGTAAATATTTTTGTTGTTTAATTTTAGTGCATGTTTGGATTTTAATATATGTAAATTATCGATTAAATCTTCGTGTCTTTTTATTTTGCTAAACTTATATGATATCATTTTGTATGGTGAGTATTTACAAATGTAACATCCAAATTATTTTTTGATGCACTCTTAAAATTTGTACTTGTCCTATATCCAAATCTTACTTCGTTATACTATTTATTGTCTTATTGAATATATGGCACTTAAGGATTTGCTGGATATTCTCTTAAAAATGTTGAAATATAAGTGCGTTTGCCCAAACCGTGAATGGTTATAGTAACGACTATACAGTAAAACTATATAATAAGTTCATGGTTAGGTTTAAAGTTGTTTTATCATAAAAGTGTTTAATCCTTAATAAACTAATAATTTCAGTATTAGTTCTAATCTTTTAAGGAAACAGTGTAAATTTATTTTTAAATTCTAAATGCGTATTATTACAACAAACGAAGAATAGTGCATCATCGTTATATAAACCTTCAGGCTTCCCTGTATATATATATATATATATATATATATATATATATATATATATATATATATATATATATATATATATATATATATATATAATAATTATATATATATATATATATAATTATTATATATATATATATATATATATATATATATATATATATATATATACACACACACACACACACACACACACACACACACACACACACACACACACGGCACAATTACGTTGACACACCGGTTCCCGTTAGATCACCGAAGTTAAGCGGCGTCGAGCCTGGCCAGTACTAAATGGGTGACCATTTGGGAATACCAGGTGCTGTATGTGCTCTCTGCTTATCTCGGCATTGTTTCCAGTCGTCTTTTATTACTACTTGCTATTGGATTCAAGCAATGCCGACTAAGGAGAGCGGTTGTTAGACATTGCGCAACCCTTGCAATTACAAATTCACGCGCGGGCAGCCCCAGGCGGGGCACTCATACGTCGAAATCGACGGGAGAGTGCATCATATATATATATATATATATATATATATATATATATATATAAGTAATTAATATAAGTAGAATGCCTGTGTCGCCATCGCCGCTTATAAATGTATTTAAACTACCACAGTTTATCAGCTGTTCAAATATTGGCCGCGAGGTTTAAGGCGTTGGATTGAAGTTGAAAAATACTTATAATCCAGGGTTTCGAACCGAGTGACCGGTAGTGAATAGTCATACTTCTACGCTGAAGAGTCTTGATTGAAAAGAGACGAAACGTATACGTCCGTAGATAATAAACAACAACAAATATTTTTCATATAAACATATATATATATATATATGAATATATATATATATATATATATATACGTAGAATTATGTATATTATCATCTTGGGTCTTTTTATCACTACATTCTGGCCGATGTAACCTTCGACCTTCTTCAGGTGCCCATTGTCGAACTCGAGAATCTTTCTGTCAAACTCGGGAATCTGGACGAAATTTAAGCCGAAACTTTGTGATAAAAACACCTAAGATGACAACAGTAGTCCGAATATACCAAATTCTACAAATTATTAACCCTCATCTAAAAATACGAAATGTATATATATATATAAATATATATATATATATATATATATATATATATATTAAACATGTCATAAATATAACATGTGGTGTTGTCGACAACATCATTTTAATGTGATGTATTATTTTGCTGTCGTGCCAGTCTTTCTATGTCGGTTTCTTGATGATAAAGGAACAACCTTAATCGGTGATTGTCTACCGTGCGATTCCGATTGTCTTCGCTGATTGTATGTATAATTATGAAAATTATCAAAATACAAAGCTAGTTTGTCTTCAACGCCACCTTTATAAATATATCTCTTCTGATCCTTCTGATCGAAGCTTGCGAGTAACTTTGGATGATGCCTCTTAATTAGTTTACCATATCAAAACTGGTACTACTCAGAGCTATATTCTAGGCCCAACAATATATCTTCTCTATATCTGATCTTGCAGAGAATATTATTCAGAAAATTAACATCGATGCTGATGAGATAACTCTCTATTTATCAGGGGATCTGAGTTCAGTTGTGGATTTGGGAACGAAATAACTTGTTTCGTTTAATCATGTTAACACCCAGCTCGTGTCTTTTAATCGTCGGCGTACCCGTATTCTTCCTGAGAGTCTAAGATGGTTCTGCTGTTGAGGATAAATCCACCCTGAGACGTCTTGGTTTTTCGTTCTCATTACATTTTTCCTGGAAATCGTATATTAGATCAATTGCTCTTTCTGCTTCTCGTAAAGTCGCTTTTCTCTATCGCTCAAAACAGTTGCTATTCTGTATCTTAATAAAAATATCATCAGACCATGTATTTAGTACTGTTTTCATATTTAGGCTTGGTGAATCTCTGTTTTATTTGACGGTTCCTGACAATGTACAGACATTTACGTGTAATTTGATTTGTCCCACTCTTTCCTCTGTGCACCCTCTTACTCACAGACGTGATGTTTCTTGTCTTTTTAATTTCTATAACTACTATTATAGAACATGTTCTTCAGAATTGTCTCATCTATAATATGCTATTTTTGTTCCAGCTTGTTTGACTCGTTGGTCTATTGTCGTCCATCAATTCGCTGTTTTTAAAATTCATTGTGATACACATTCCTATTTAAGTAGCGACATTCCAAACACTGGAAGCTTGTGGAATCCTCTTCCTGTGGACTGTTTTCATCCTTCCTATATCTATTGTCTTTTAAAGCCTAAGGTCAATAGGCATCTCCTGTCTTTGTGATAATTATATTTTGTTCTTGGTAGCTCCTTACATCGAATGCCTTGTCCAGAGCAATTTCCATACTATATATATATATATATATATATATATATATATATACAATTATTATAAATTAAAACAAACATGTATCCATTCATAATAAACATTTATATAAGGGTCTATACACTCATTGCTTATACATATATCGTCTATATGACTGATAAAATACATACAATATGTATATATATATATATACATTTATATATATATATATATATATATATATATACACATATGTATACATGTGTGTATATATATATATATATATATATATATATATATATATATAAACACATATGTATATGTGTGTGTGCGTGTGAGTGTGTATGTGCGTCGGATGTATTTAAAAGTACTTCTGCTCAATAGGATGTTATTCACATTTGAAGAAAACTAATTTATTTCAGAAAAAATAAATGCAGAAAAAATAGTTCAATCTACATTTTTATCAATTGAAACGAAAAAAAAAAGCAGGTATTGATTATTCAAATAAATTATTTCACATATATTCATTTTAATCAATACGCAGCCACACATATATGCGGTATTAATAATTCATATGTTTATAATATTCTCATACATATTTACATATTTGGGAATATATAAATATATATATATATATATGTATATATATATATATATATATATATATATATATATATATATATATATATATATATATATATATACATACATATATATGTTAATTTATATATTTATTTTGATGCATATCTTGGAGTTATTCGCTCACGGGCTTTTAATCTCAATTTTGTGTTGGATTTAAAAATTGTAATTAATTTTTCAATGATATATATGTATACATGTATATATGCGCGTGTGTATATGTATTTGTATTTGCTATATGCGTATACATCTGCATACGTTAGCTGTATTATTATACACAGAGACTCTTGCACTATTTATTCATTTGTATCTAACTTTATATACAAGCAAGCGTTACCTTGCCAGTTATCAAAAAAATAAAATTTAAACAAGAAGTTCTAACGAGATTGTTTACTCAAATGATTTTATCTCACGAAGTTTAGTTATGATTTTCATTAATCTATATAATCATATGCTAAGATAATGTAATGCTCGTACGTACGTTATCACCGTTCACGCTATTTAGAATGATGGATCCACCCGATCACCGAAGATCATTTCATCTGACGTCGCTGCTGTTTCGTACGTGATACTCGAACTAAAATACATTTACTTGGTCTTCAGGCAAGAATAAAAGTGTAGTATCTGTTCTGCTTAAAAGTGATGCACTAAAATTATAGGATTTATATTCACACCAGCCATTTCTAGAATGAAAGTATGTATTAAACTCTTTCAAACATTTTAAAGATAAACTCCTAGAACCATGTATATTTTAAAACTACATTACCTAAGTAACCAGTTGACTTTCCACGGGTTTCGCTATTATAACAATATTGTCCACACCTGAATGTACTGTTTTATTCTTTGTGTATTTTATTCTCCTTTTGTTTGGATAATATGATCGTATATCGTAGTAGCTGTTGTTATTGGCGCACGTATGTGTGCATCTTCGTCACTGTCGCCCAATTGTTAGAAACAATAATGGCAACTTGTGTATTACTAAATGTTAGTATATATATATATATATATATATATATATATATATATATATTAGATTGAATGTTTATTTTAATATGTGTTATCGCATTTTGAAGTAGTGTTGTAAGTTCATGTTCCTTCAGAATGTGAAAAGATGCAAATGCGAGCAATATTTTTCTATACATTGGAACATAGTCACAAAACGTAAAAAAACATGGTCACAAAACGTGAAAAAACATAGTCACAAAACGTGAAAAGGCGACTTGTAACGTTAATAGGAGATTCGATAAGGAGAATGTCAAAGACAGTGAAGCTAAGAGTTTTTTTTTGATAATCGGCATTGTGATTCCAACTGTGAAAGAGAAGAACGCCGTGAGTGTCTGTCTTCATTTGAAATCGATGAAGACATGGTCAAAGCAGATCCAAGTTCAAGTGTTTAAGCACACGCATGAAAAGTTACACGTGAGTCACCAGGCCGTTGTGGATTACCTTTAGCAACCGGAAAAATTCAAGTCTTCTTAAAAAGAGAATCTGAATCAAAACAAAACTAAACGTTACACCTTTAATCTGTGTTGTAATAGTATTTATATTATTTATACTAGCAGATATATGCTCCCTCCGGTCGCATATTTTTGCTACGCTGCCGCATGAGAAATGAACGCTCACACGTAAACCGATGGAGCCCCAGTCATATTTCTGTGGTGGTTAGATATTGATTTTCTGTGTTTATGACCAAGAATATTTTTAGTTGAAAATAAAGAAGAAAAAAAATTCGACCCTACCCCGATTTTTGTTCTACCCTCGCCCATAAATAGAAAGACCTTTAGTTTAAAAAGAAAGAAAAAAATGTGTTGTACCCCCCTCAATTTTTTTTATATTACCATTCATAGAAATATCTTTTAGTTAAAAAAGAAAAAAAGAAATTTTTTTGACCGCTTTCCCCCAATTTTTTGTTATCCCCCCCCCCCATACAGATAAATAGTTAGCGTGGGTCCTAAAATGTGGAAGCACCAAAAAATCAAATACAGTGAACACAGTGTGTGTGTGTGTGTTTGTTTAATGACCTTTTTTAAATTAAACAATTTGATTCTACAATCAGTTGTATAGTTTTCCAGTACAATGTGTTAGTTTATTTTGTTGACATTAAAGAAAAAAAATCATATCTTTTTTTTTAATAAATAAAACATGGAATAATAAATTCAGTTGAGGTCGTGTAAAAATGATAATATTGGATATGAAAGTATTAAGAAATCAAATACAGTAAACACGAATAGGTTTTTAATTCTCGGAAAGAAAAAGGTTACCTGAACAGAATTCATTATAGTATGTGTGTGTGTGTGAGGGGGGGGGGTATGTATGTGTGTGTGTGTGTGTGCGTGTGTGCGCGCGTGTTTTTATATAGTAATTTTTAAGTCAATTATTATTTTAAATAAAATTTGATTTAATAAATTAGTGTTTTAAAACAATAAGATTAAGAAAATAAAAAAAGTTAGGACGGTTTTTAAAATGGGAAACTGACACGCTGAATGACAGCGTTGTTGTTTACATATTTAACGTGCCGACAGCTGTTTAATCAGATCGCCATTTTACCGGAGGGAAGGGAGGACACCACTAATTAAACCGCCAATGACTTTGCAATTTTAACGGAACTTGCCATTGAAAAGGTTTAGAAACACGCCGGTTATGAAGAAAATGGCTTTAATTAATTGTATGAATAATTTTTATTAATATACCCTTATCGGATAATATTGTAAATACATATGTAAATTTGATAATAGCAGTTATAAGTGTATATTTTTAAATATTAATTTAATTGAAGGTTTAAAGGAATAACTTATGTAAATAGGAAAATCCATCTGGTGTCTGTACAACTTTTAATGACAGTATATAAAGAATTTCGAAAAGATTAGTTCCAGTAAAATAGTCATACTGGAGTTTCGGCTTCAGACAGACAGACAGATACATAAACTGCATTATTAATAGATCTCATATTTTGATTTGTCGGCTCAAGCGGCCACAGGTTCTGAGCCGACTGCTGCCACACGATCTTTTCCATATATGTTGTACTTGTGTGATGTTTTCTGCAGAGAAATAATCCTGATGAAGTCGTATAATAAAGAAGAAACGTTGATGAATACATAGATAATATTTTGGGGTTTTCCTCCTTCATGCACTTATCCGATGTTGCCATAAAACGCACTTAAGAGATACGAATGCATATTAAATTTTGATCAATTACGTTTGTGTGTAAAACGAGAGATGTAAACAAAAACTCATTGAAGTACAGAAATAAAAAGTTCTTAAAACCAATTGTTATGGTTTGGGATTAATTCCCTATTGTCTATAGAATGCAAATATTATATATAGTCTAAAGAAGCTTTGAGTAATTTTAAACAAACAGACAAAAAAAAGGAAAATGCAGTTTAAATTCCCACAGAAACTAACTCAATCCAAAATAGTGCAGACTTAACATATATATATATATATATATATATATATATATATATATATATATATATATATATAAGCGCTAGAGGAATGGGCCACGCAACAACGCTAAGTGCCCTACTCCACAGCTTAACACCGAAAACCGAAGAATCGCTCGCCGCGTCGAGAAATTGACAAGAAAGATCTTGAAGAGAGAGAACTCCGTGGTCTTTAATGACGCTTGCATAAAAAATGACTTGCTGCCTAACTATACACACACACACACACACACACACACACACACACACACATATATATATATATATATATATATATATATATATATATATTACAAATAGAGAAAGATGGAGAGAAAGATGTAATCAAGAATTAAGGTGTATAATTTCATGAGAGATTACAATCATTATCCATTTCCATTAACCTGCTGCTGATGCGAACGTTCGCTTTCATATATACTGACTTACTTCCCTTAATTTAACACGTAAATACAGCTATTTATTAATATGAATAGTTAAACAGATGCACCGGGCTTAGATTATGTTTATATTCAGTCAGCCGCTTCTAACGTTTACTTGAATATATATAAATAGTTATCTTTATTACATATCTCAGGGGAACACGTACAAAGATATTTATACATATACACATATATTGAAACACAGACAAAGCGCATATTATTATATCATGTGTTATATATATTTGTATACTTTTGGTTTTATTTGTTTATTTTGGGTTTTATTTGTTTATTTGCACTCAAGTAAGCGTGAAGTAAAACAGTAATTGCTATTCTTTAAGTGTGTTGTTTAGTTAGTGTACAGGTGGCTATTTAATTGAACAACTTGTGCGCGTCGTGCATGATTCGCTCATTGCAAACTAATTGACTGTAATAATGTGCACCCTAACCTAACTCTCAGCTTAACCCTAACCCTAACCCTAACCCTAATGGGAAATGGGTGTACCAACAATCACATCCGCTATGCATCAAATAACGACACGTGCACTTGAAAGTATACAATGAATCGTTTAAAAAACAATTCCATTTCAATATTAAATTACCGTATATTGATAGATTTTAGATACTCTATTCACAATTTGAGTCCAGTAAAATGTTAGTATGTTTATACTAAAACTGCTTTACTCAAAGTTTGTTTCTCCAAGGTGTTTTTCACATGTATTTTGATCACAGAAGATAAAATAATCCTTCGTTTTTTTATTTAGTTATGTTTAAAAAAAATCTATTTTTATTGTTCTACTTAGTCGTAATTCGCAATTTACTCACCACGTCTCCCATCTCGTACTAAGATTCTGCCATTGTATGTTGATTGAGATTTGTTTTGTTTTATACATGTTATGCCTCTGTCACATTTTTTTCTCTTTCTCTTTGAAATTAAATATTATTAAAATAACTATAAAACATGATATGGATAGCCCATCACCAAAAATAGGGAATATCACCACAATTAGTAATATTAATTGATCTAAGACTTGAGATAAAATAGAAATAAAGAGGAAGAGAAAAGGTGAACGAGATATCGTCTTTTTTATTTAAAAAAAAATTAACTGCCTCTGTTATCACAATGTTTCCTGATACAAACAAAATATCCCGAGTTCAATATATATATATATATATATATATATATATATATATATATATATATATATATATATATATTAGGGTAGGTCGATTTTACACTTTTTTTTAAATATTAAAAAAAGGCTCGTTCCGAAAGTTGTATATAGACCTATTAAATACTCATGCAAAAAATTAGATCAAAAACTTCAGCGGTTTTTTGAGCGTTTGGTATCAAAAATCGTAGACAAGAATATACTGAAAATTCCTCGTTTTTGCAAGATTTGCTTGAATATTGGTGTGAAAACCAAATAATTTTAGCATTTAAAAGCAGGGAATGTCCTTTTATTTTATAAAAATGATATGAATTAAAGAAATCTTCAAATTGAAAATTTGCCCCCCCCTCATTTTCAGTATCTGCTTTTGTAAACTACCTTTTAACGTTATGAATTAAACAGTAATATTTGAATTTAAAATACTCATGCAAAAAATTAGATCAAAAACTTCAGCGGTTTTTTGAGCGTTTGGTATCAAAGATCGTAGACAAGAATATACTGAAAATTCCTCGTTTTTGCAAGATTTGCTTGAATATTGGTGTGAAAACCAAATAATTTTAGCATTTAAAAGCAGGGAATGTCCTTTTATTTTATAAAAATGATATGAATTAAAGAAATCTTCAAATTGAAAATTTGCCCCCCCCTCATTTTCAGTATCTGCTTTTGTAAACTACCTTTTAACGTTATGAATTAAACAGTAATATTTGAATACCTAAAAAAATGATTTTTTCTGTTATTAGTGAAAATATAACAAGCAAAGAAATAAGGAAAAATCTAACACTATTTTAATGAAGCTTAATATAGAGAGTCAAATTGCTCCATATAAGACCCCTTAGACAAAAATGCTGGTCTCAATTTCTGACTCAAAACTTTGGCTGTAATGTGTTGATGCCTTGCTTCAAAACCATATACAGTATGTGAAGCTTCTGTTATTAACTTAACTGCCCGTTCCACACCTTGAGAATGTGAGGGCAAATCTGGCAAGTCAAGCTTGGTTCCATTCATCAACGATTCTCAAAGTTCAGATTCAGTAAAATCTTCCGTCATTGGTGGTTCAAAAATGCCGCATAATTTTAAATCTATTAATTGTGTCCAATGTGTGGCATTAAAATTAATAGGTAGTATTCTTTTTAATCTTTTTCTGGTTGACTCCTCACTCCTGAAAGAACAAATTAATTAATTGAATTATTAAAAAATTCCAATCTGTACTGCTTTCATAATTATGGTGAAATTAGATAAAATCTTTAAAAATCATTCTATAAATTGGAATAAATAATTGAGTCAGAGATATATGAATAAATATTACTTACCTAATGGCCAAAATTCTTTTTAAAGTTTCTTCTCTTACTTCAATCTCCTCAGATTTAACCATGGAATATAGAAAGTTTTCAGGCAGTAAACAAAATGTATTACCTTGTATATTTCTAAATGTGATATCTTGGATTTCCTGAGGCTGCTCCTTAATCCTCTGGGTCATATTAAAAATGTGCACTTACTGATTGTGGAATTTACTATTTCTTTTAATTTCAAACCAAAAAGTGGCATACACATTTACAATAAAATTTACTACATAGTGTAGTTTTGTTGTGTGCCTTTGTGGGTATGCACCACGAGTCCATAAACACATAAGCCTGATGGCCAAAGTTAACCATCTTGCTTGGTTTAAAGGACCAATTTTCCAGGAAGCATATCTAGAGTCAACCTTACCTCTAGAAATACCTACTGTGTATTCATAAAGGAGTCTTTGGTCAGAACTAAGATCATGTATTTCATCAATTTTGGAAAATGATATTTGGGGTAAATCATATCAATCATTTGAGCATAATTTCCCCAGAGGGCTACTGAATGTTGTAGGGCCCTTTGCGCAACCACCTATGTTTTTAAAAAGGCTCTGAAAGGTAGTTCATTATGATGCAAAGAGCAACCAATTGTGTGAAGAGTTTTAAAAAGTTTTTTTTCTAAAATTGCAACCATTCCACCATCGCAACTTGTGTTGGTATTAGTGTTGTCAACAAGTATAGCCTTGATACTGTTCTCACTGTGGAATTCATGCAAAACATCCACCACTTGATCTGCATGAACAGCACCTGTTGCACCACTATTCGGAAGAACTCTATGTGTCAGATATTTACTTTCACATGGTGTTTCTTTTGTAAAAGTTAAATGGTGTTCTGGTCCCTTAGTTTTTTTCATAATTCTCTGTCTATTTTCATCCACAATTTCCTTATACATCAATGTGTCCTTATCCATTCTCCCATCAACTCCAATACATATATTTTAGGTGGGGTAAAAACTCCTGGCTGAAATAGTTTTATTTATCTACCTCCAACAAGGTAAGATGTGACACAAGGTCAGGAAAGTGGGATTAGATAACCCTGCGCTATAGAGGTGAGCACTCTGGCCATTAAAAAATTGACTGGGCAGCCCCGTCGGCATTCCCCTGTAGGGGCGCCTCAGACAGTTAGCAATAAACTTACTCCTCCCCAAAGAGGAAAGGCAAAGCCTGGGAGGATGCACCTCCTAGAATTGCACAGGACGGACAAGCCCCAATAGACGGGCGTAAATCCAGACCCAAAGGCCCGGACGATACCGGTTTATTTGGTGGGGTAAAAACCCCTGGCTGAACTAGATTTTATTTATCTACCCCCAACAAGGTAAGATTGACAAAAGGTCAGGAAAGTGGGATGAGAAAGCCAGTGCTCGAGAGGTGAGCACTCTGGCCATTTAAAAATTGCCTGGGCAGCTTCGTCGGCATTCCCCGGTAGGGCCGCCTCAGACAGTAAGCAATAAACTTACTCCTCCCCAAAGAGGGAAGGCAAAACCTGGGAGATGCACCTCCTAGAACTGCACAGGACGGACAAGCCCCAATAGACGTGCGTAAATCCAGACCCAAAGGCCCGGACGATACCGGTTTATTTGGTGGGGTAAAACCCCCTGGCTGAACTAGTTTTTATTTATCTAACTCCCACAAGGTAAGGTGTGACAAAAGGTCAGGAAAGTGGGATGAGAAAGCCAGTGCTCGAGAGGTGAGCACTCTGGCCATTTAAAAATTGCCTGGGAAGCTTCGTCGGCATTCCCCGGTAGGGCCGCCTCAGACAGTAAGCAATAAACTTACTCCTCCCCAAAGAGGGAAGGCAAAACCTGGGAGATGCACCTCCTAGAACTGCACAGGACGGACAAGCCCCAATAGACGTGCGTAAATCCAGACCCAAAGGCCCGGACGATACCGGTTTATTTGGTGGGGTAAAACCCCCTGGCTGAACTAGTTTTTATTTATCTAACTCCCACAAGGTAAGGTGTGACAAAAGGTCGGGAAAGTGGGATTAGATAAGCCAGCGCTCGACAATTCAATATATATGTGTGATAATTAAACAGACAATCAACACGGGAAATCAAATTCGCCCGATGAATTTTCAACCGGTGAATACCATAAAAAATATCCAATAAATAAAACGCCTATGTAAACAAATAATTATTTATATATAACATTAAATATCATAGTGTTTTATTCCTTTTTAATTTGAATATGTACATTTAATTTCTTAAGAAAAATAATAATAAACTTTAAAATATTTATTATTAAGTAATGTATTACTTTTTTTTGTTAAAACCCGGGTTTAATTTAAGGCGACACATCTGCCGGTGAAATCTCGGCAGTGAGAAAAAATCTCGATTTATTTGATCTTAAAGTTGCAATGCTCAAATAAATACAAAATTTTGAAGAAAAATATTTCTTGTGGTAACTTTTGACATTATTTGGCAACTTTCTTCGAGTGCGATAATTTACAGTTTCAAAATCGACCTCCCCTAATATATATATATGCAAACATTGTTAACAGTAACAGATTTTGCCTGTTTAATTATACCTTTTTTATTTTTTCAATTTTTCTGATGGTCTGTTTTGTATTTAAATAAAACAGAATAATGATTGTTTCATAGCTTTCACAGGTCCCAGTCGGCATTCCCCGGTAGTGGCGCCTCAGGCGATTAGCAATAAACTTACCCCCCATTTCAAAGGGTGAGAAGGCAAAGCCTGGGAGGGTGTACCTCCTAGAACTGCACAGGACGGACAACCGATAATCCGGCGTAAATCCAGACCCGAAGTCCCGGACAATACCGGTTTATTTAGCGGGGTAAAAACCCCTACAAATTTATTTCAAGTAGGTGAATCAAACAAAAAGTTACGAATAAAATATGGGAAAGGGTCAGGTTAAACAGTAATAACACATAAAGAAATTGATACTAAGCTTGACCGTGGTATTATAAGCACACCCAAACCTAGTGAATTAAGTAAAAGAAGAAAAAATTGTTTTCATCTCATGTCTATTCCTCGTTTTGCTGTAAAGAATTTTACTCCTTATGAAGAGTACAACCGAAACATGTATACACATATGTAACTAACAATGTTTGTATGAATGTAAATGTATACCAAATATATATATATATATATATATATATATATATATATATATATATATATATATATATATATATATATGTGTGTGTGTGTGTGTGTGTGTGTGTGTGTGTGTAAAATATATCAACTCTTTGAATGCATTTAAATTTTAAAATTTTTAAAAGTTCAGAGACCAGTCATATGCAGATTAAAAAGAAAATAATATGTTAATTTAAAGAGATCTGCATCTTACTGGTCTAATAACCGTTTTGATATATATATATATATATATATATATATATATATATATATATATATATATATATATATATATATATATATATCATGAAAGTTCTTTGGAAGCATCTCAAGTAATTTAGGAAATTTAAAATAGACAAATAAATGCCTTTGGAGACCACGTTTTTAGATGCAATATTTTATAAAAATCATCTAAAAGTTTTTCATTTTTATTACATGTTTCTCATTGGTTTAGAATGATAAGACATTCTTCTTCAGAGACAGAGGGTCTGGATCAATTTTAAAGTATTACCATAGTTTACGTGTGATGGTAGCTTAACTCCTCAATGTTGAAAGGGCTATTTTCAGACTTCGATGCAGGGTGGTTAGAATGAGCAACGTTTTTTTTGTTTTCTATTCATTATAAAACGTGTAATATATATATATATATATATATATATATATATATATATATATATATATATATATATATGTATATGTTAGTTTATTCTGAGAAAACATAACAATAGTGGTTTTAAAATAAATAACATTTATTTTAATCTAAGCTTTCGAGAATTATAATTCTCCTTGTCAAAGAGTGTTTTTCTTTTTCTTCTCCTTTTTCTTGATCGTCCGATGGCAATGGACTTCTGGGTTAGAAAATTACGTTATGCCTGAAGGCGAGACTGCGCCCATATATATATGAACAAATTGCAATTACAGTGAGTTTACCCTACCTGTAGGAACATGAATTATAAACAAGGGGCTCAGTAAATACATGTGAAAGTTCAAGCTATATGACTGGTGAGAGTTGAGCTTCATCGAATGATCATATTGTTCACCTTGACAATCATGTTCAAAAACTGCAGACAGTAATTTTATCGTTAGAAGAGTTCTACCCGGCCGAGTTTAATAGAAGTGTATTAGAATTAGAATGGCAAAGCAACACATTCATACAATATGACAAAGCAAAAACTCAAGAAATGTTATTCTAAATCTGTTTACATTGAACGATCAAATAAGCATCCTTTTTGAACAACAGCTTATCATCTTATCTCATATGAGCCAAATGTCAATGTTATAAATATTTGTACTATTCTCTTACTCTGTTGTGTGTTGATTGAGTTATTGACAAAATTATGTTTCCGAAAATACAATTATTGTTCAGAAAACCTGAAAATGAGTTACAGCACGTTAATTAACCGAATAAAATAAAAGACAAAAAATAATTAACATGATTTGAAATTATTTCATCGTAATAAATAGTTTAATTATATATTATTTCATTTTTACATTTGCATATATTATATAAACATTTTTACATTTGCATATATTATATAAACATTTTTACATTTGCATATATTATATAAACATTTTTACATTTGCATATATTATATAAACATTTTTACATTTGCATATATTATATAAACATTTTTACATTTGCATATATTATATAAACATTTTTACATTTGCATATATTATATAAACATTTTTACATTTGCATATATTATATAAACATTTTTACGTATTCATTTTCTTTTCATTATTTAAAAAGTGTCTAACTGTAACAGATCGAGGTTCTGCTTGAATTTATACTAAAGTATACACTTTTGTAGTGTACATACATTTATTAATATTGAAACGTGTTATATATATATATATATATATTTCGAGTAGCTTTAATAACAAGCAGTACAAATAGCTATATGCGCGATCCGACCACCGTTTTGTAAGATCACTCTAGCTTCCTGGTAAATAGCAGCCGCTTGTCGCTATTTACAGTTAAAGTTACTCTATATTTACTAACTAATTGACGATGGCCGTTTGGATAAGATCACCGACTACGAATCAGTGGCGATTTGTGTTCGGGGTTCGCGCCTACCGACCGTCGGGAATTAGTTCCTAGACTGAAGATTGCGTTAGCATGAAACATCGATGTCTCTAGGTATTTAAATAATTAATATTTATTTATTAAAATATTATTATATATATATATATATATATATATATATATGAATCTAAAAAATACGCGTATGCATATACATGTAAGAAATAAAGAAAGGAAAACAATTTAACATAAGAAAGTAAAAATACAAATATTCTGTACATTTGACCCTCATATATATATATATATATATATATATATATATATATATAGTCATCCAAGTAAAGTAAACATCCACACGATAGTTATCCAAAGAATTTCACCCGCCCTAAAAAATGTGCTCACTATCTTCTCAAATATGATCTTGATTATAATTCTGCCGTATGAGATCTCACTTTATAACAGCTGTTGATCGATAACATCGACATGCAACTCTCGCAGATTAGGTGCATATCTGTATACTATATATATATATATATATATATATATATATATATATATGTAGAACACCCCATTTCAATTAATGGTAAGGCAGATCAACCGTACGTCTTGAATATATGACATTTAGTAGAATCAAAATCATGTAATTTATTTTTATCAAAATGATAAAATGGATTGCAGACATAAGGTTCAATATCATCGTTATGATAATAAAAAGTGATTAAAACAAATCTGAACGGATATTCTTGTAGTCTATATATATATATATATATATATATATATATAGAGAGAGAGAGAGAGAGAGAGAGAGAGAGAGGAGTATGTGTGTGTACATGTGTGTCTTTAATGCAGTGGTATCTGTGTATGTGACTGTCATACAGCTTGTCAAGAACTAAATGAAACCCGTGTCGTTTTCATACTCGGAAGCATAAATGTCACCCTGTGAAGGAGACATGACCGACGATCAAACGTGGAGGCAGTTCACATTTGAAGATTACCAAATTACGTGGCTGTTGTTGACCACACGGGCTGTTCTTGGTTTCAGGCCAAAGGTCAGATGATTGGTCAGATGTTTATCTCCACAAGATGAAATAGAAACTATGAAATAGACGCACGTGTATTGTACACCCAAGTGCACATATGCATTTCTATAATAGCGGTTATCAATCATGATGGAATGCATTCAATGTTATTAATATGATACATTCATAATCTGATCCCCTCTCTTTCTCTCACTCTATACTCTCTCTCTCTCTCTCTCTATGAATATCGCATATATATATATATATATATATATATATATATATATATATATATATATATATATATATATAGGATGAAATATAAACCAAAGTAGAAACTTTTAGTAGATGGAACCCATTGTGAAGATGATTAGCTCAATATACGAGATAGTGCGTCTGGACTCACCTATATTTTGAGCACTTTCTCCACACTGCTCCCACGCAAAGAGTTTTCTTCACATTCTACAATTCATCTGACTTCTTTTCAACGGAAATTTACCACCCGGACAATTTGCATATATTTTTCACGGAATTTTTCTTTTCATTCACTGCGTTTTTTTAACAAAAATTCCTTTAATAATAATTTTCATATTTTTAAAATATTTGAACTTTGGTTTTTTCGAAAGCCAACTTATCCATCTGTATTTCTCCTCTGATGATAAGATTTCGATCTTTGAAAAGCCTTGGCTTAAGGAAAGAATAATAAACATAAGTTTATTACTGAATACACCTTGCATTGAACAATTGAAATTTGAAATAAATTTGGACAATCGTCGCATATTTATCACTTTTTTTTCTTCTATCTCTATTTATATATATATATATATATATATATATATATATATATATATAATATTTATAAATAAATATTAATTATTTATTACCTACAGACATCCATGTTTCATGCTAACGCAATCTTCAGTGCAGGAACCCAATTCTCAATACCCGGCGGGCGCGAACTCCGATCACAAATCGCCACTGATTTGCCGTCACAAGCGTTAACCCCTCGGCCATAGGGAATTAGCTAATAATTAAAGAGGAATTTAACTTTGTTAATAGCGAGTCGGCGGCTAATTTACACGAGCAGTTTAAGTGATCAACAAACTTTATTTGGACCTTGCATGAAGGTATCTGTACTGCTTGTTATACAACTCACTCAGAGTGCCCGGCCTTTAATGAAGGAGGCTTATAATAATATTTATAAATAAATATTAATTATATATATTCACAAGCTTTTTTGCTGTATCACATCTGTTCATTGTGGCCAGAAGAACGAGTGTTTCAATCCAAGATTCGAAAGCTTACATAGTTGTTATGATTCGGAGTTCCTATGGACTTGTTTCCTCACAAGGGCCGAGTGAGACACAAGTTCGGTTTTTACATGGGGAAAATTCAGTTCTCTGAAAAGAAGAACTCTAGTTAGGAACAAAAGTTAAAAAAATCGGTAGAAACATTTCTTATTCAGTGACCGACCAAGGAAAACATGGATGAAATGTTGTCTCGGGACAGATGCAACACTTTAGTTCTAGCCAAAAAGGACAAAAATTATTCTAGTGAATCATTTACTCCAATAATAATTCGTCACAAGCAAAGATACATTTAAAATGTTTATATACGTTAAATATGCATTATGAGCCGCCTAGATTTGTCTATTCTTTTATGAAGATCTATGCATAACCGAGAGCAACAGGCGGCAATTGCAGTTACCACAGTGCTATAAAGAAATATAGAGGCTATTTGCTATAATGCGAAAAAGGGCTCTCTTATTCTAATCATCATACGAATATAATTTTCTTTAAAATATTCACCTCAAAGATAGCATTACAAATTTTTTAAAAAACGTATAATTCATAGGATAAAATTAATGGGAATAGAAAAGAAAAATAACAGACAAAAATAACGAGAGACAAGGGAGACATTGATTTCGGCTGATTAGATGAGTCAAATCTAATTGCCTCTATTTCCATTGCCACAACATCAGGGCAGAGTCATATACAAAGTCAATGTTAAATGTGAGAAAAATCTTGCTACCCCATCAAGAGTTTCTCAGGTACGTGATAATGTTACAAATATGTTAAATTTCTAAATATTACTTTAAATAAAACTATGAGTGTGAGGTATACGAGTATATATATTAGTTTAAGTAAGTATTTTCAACCTATCTAACATCGTTATTTTTGTTAATTTTTCAGATTTTATCGATATGTTCAAGAGGACAGTTATGGTTAGGGTTAGAGTAAGGGTAAGCGTTAGGGTTAGGGTTACCATGTTCGTGGAGTGAAACTTTGTGTATCTGTGTCGTTGGCACGGAACTACAATTCTTTGGTGTAAACTATAGTTACATACCCCTGCATTAAGGCGTTTTCCCACCGGTTGGTTTAACGGATTTTATCGTAATTAATTATCTCCAGAGAAGTAATTATCTGGACTTATTTGGGACGTCATGCTGAAATTTGAACGCTTTGTAATAAAGAAGTGAACATTCAATGTTTATAATATGTAAGTATAATTCATATTTACATTCTGACAAACATAAACACTCTAGAGAGACAGTCGTGCAAGGTAGACAACCACCGACTGCTAAATTATACCTCTATCTCTCTTTTTCTCTCTCCCTCTCTTTCACTTTCTTACAGTCAACGGTTAGGAGATAGAAGAGTATACTCTCACAAGAGAACGAAAGAGACAAAAATTCACATGCTGTAAAAAGAAATTAAATACTAGTGTCAGTGGCTGGTTGCATCGTATTCACAAATTTACTGTCGCTAAATAACAGTTAATTTAACCCGTCAACCTTTATTGCTATAACACCGTCAGTGCTTCTATTAACTAATTGACCCTCTAACAGATAGCTAACAATTGAAGTCGGGTGTAATCACTAATGCAATAATACAAATCTCTCGATGTACTTGCCTCTCTAAAAAGGCAAAGTAAATTGAAAAACTTTCAATGTGGGGACAGCCGGTTTCAAGAAAGGAGCGCCTATTATTGTACTACAAAAAAGCTCAGAATGTTCATCCTAATTAAGACACAATATAATTGGAATATAAATGTATTTACTTACTGCAAGCGCCGGTGGTAGAGTGTGTGTGTGTGTGTGTGTGTAAAGAAAATATAACTATGTGAGATATTTCCATTTAAAAGTAGAATATCTCTTTAAAATTAAAAAAAATAACGGGTCATAGTTTTTTTCGCTATGCGTATCGTTTAGAACAGGAGGTAAAAATGTACAAAAGCAAGTCAGCTGTGTCTATATGTGAAAAGTCATTTTGTCTATAAAATGAAGATATGTAATTATGAAAGCTCTGATTGTGTAAATATAAAGCCGTTTGTATTTACAAAAAACAAGTTTGCTTTATATCAGTACTTCTGTCGAAAAAAATGTCAATCCATCAGGGTGAGCCAAAAGTAGGTGGACAGTAAAAAACCATTTATTTAGAGATCACTTATACGTACAATTACATGTAATAAAACAATTATATTAATGGAAATTAAATGTTATTTATCACCTCAAGTGTTGAAACTGTTTTCCTTCTTGATTTACACAGCTTTGAAGTCTGCCTCTTACGCTTCGACAAATATTTTCACACAAATCACTCTAGGCATGAATTTCTTGAAATGCATATCTTATGTAATTTCGTAAATCACTGACACTTCTTGGTTTTTGACTATAAACTTTGTCCTTGAGTACTCTCCAAAAGAAAAATGTCCATCGAGGTCAAGTCTGGTGAACGTGCCGGCCAATCGATTGGGCCTCTTCGACTAATCCATTTCAATGGAAATGTTTCATCAAGATACTCACGAACTCCTTTGGAATAATGTGGAGGGGCCTCATCTTGTTGAAAATAAAAGTCATGTAAATTAGGTTGTTTCTGTAACTGGGGAACAACGTTATTCTTTGAATTTCGAGATACATATCTCCTGTGAGTGTTCCGTCCAAGAAAATGGTCCAAAAACACAAGAACTTGAAATACCACCCAACCCATTGACACCAGGCTGATTTAGCTGCTGTTCTAATGTTAAATACATGTTCTCACTAAACCAGTAAACACAATTATGTCTATTGATATGACCGGATAATTTAAAAGAAGCTTCATCACTTCACACAATGTTATCTAAAATTCCTGGATTTTCTTCAATTTTGTTCAGCATAATTTCACTAAATTGCAGTCGCCTATCTGCATCATTTTCCAATAAGCCATGAATTAGTCGAAGTCTATAGGGTTTCAACCCAATTTGCTTTATTATTCGCCGAATATAGGTTTGTGATATGCTCAATTGCATAGAAGCTCTTCTGGTGGATTTTTTTGGACTTTGAGGAAATGCATCGGCAAAACGTTGCCTATTATCCCCTGTGCAGACTGTTTTGTGTCGACCAGTTTTAGGAGCATTAAGGATTGAGCCAGTGGCATCGAATTTGTCACGGATACGGTAAATGGTTTGTCTTTTGGGGATGGAGTACCAAATGTTTCAACCCACTTTCTCCTTACGGTTTCAATCTTTTGAGATTTCCAATACTCTTTAAACACCCATCTTCTTGAATCTGTATTTAAATTATTTGACATTATCGGTTCTCTTAACAATCTGAAAAAAGAGAAAACAGATTAAATTAAAATTACAACACAATTTTACAATTTTAATTATACAACACATTAATAACACAAATAACATAGTTATAACAAAGTTATAATAAATAATAGCATTAATATAACTGATACATGAACCTATTCCAAATGCTGTCCACCTACTTTTGGCTCACCCTGTATATATATATATATATATATATATATATATATATATATATATATATATATATATATATATATATATAGTCTCGGAAGTTTCCCAACCATTAAAACTATATTAACAAAAAAAAATTATAGTCCCAAGTCTTTCAGTGGAAAATCACTCATGTAAGTCAATTTATTTTTTACAGTTATTATATTAGTTTGTTTCTAACACTATTTTAAGGGATCATCAGTTGTTTACCACGAAAAACTGTGAGCCAAAAGTTTACATAATGGGTTCTCTTAAAAATCTGAAAAAAAAAGAAAACAGATTAAATTAAAATTACAACACAATTATACAATTTTAATTATACAACACATTAATAACACAAATAACATAGTTATAACAAAGTTATAATAAATAATAGCATTAATATAACTGATACAGTAACCTATTCCAAATGCTGTCCACCTACTTTTGGCTCACCCTGTATATACATATATACACACACACACACACACATATATATATATATATATATATATATATATATATATAGAGAGAGAGAGAGAGAGAGAGAGAGAGAGAGAGAGAGAGAGAGAGAGAGATATACGCGTATATGCAAATATCACATGAAGTTTGGTGTGTGTATATATTTATATGTTTGTATTACAGGATTCACTCTTACGCTAATAAACTGACCCTTATATACTTTTAAACACAACAGCTAGACATAAAGTGAGTGAAATATGATTAATTTAAAGTCCATTACGCTTCCTGCAAAGGAGACAACAAGGTAATATAAAAAATGGTTACAAAATTTTTCTGTTCGTGAAATTAATTTTACCTTTCCAGCTATGGGTATTCTTTTATCTTTATAATATTAAATATGTGTCTATGTTTATATATCTCTATGTAAAATAATTATCTGGTACACTTATTAACCGACTATTATGAAGGCGCAAGAGGTCAGAATGTTGGCTATATTAATTTAATTTTCCATGATGCAAAGTGGTAAAAGGTGGGTGGAAACACCTGTTGAAAATTTAGATTAGTCCGGTTTTTGTGAAATTTTAAAAATAGAAATTAGATATAAATTAATAAATATTCATGAAACTAAAGTATTTTTGGTATATTTTTAAACGCTTTTAGGGAGAGAGGAATTAATGGAAAGTGAGAGGAATTGAGAAAGAGAGATTGAGGAAGACAGAGAAGAATTTAGGGATAGAGAGATAGATTAATTGAGGGATAGAGAGATACGAAGAGTGATTGAGGGAGAGAGAAAGGAATTGAGTGATAGAGAGAGAGAGAAAGAGTTGAGGGAGAGGGAGAGATATATGAATTGAGAGAGAGGGAGATAGAGAAAAATTGAGGGAGAGGGAGGGAAAGAGGAATTAAGGGAGAAGGATGTATCGAAAGATATAGAGAGAGGAAGTGTGAGAGAGAGATCGAGAGAATTGAGAGAGAACGTCTAATGATACAAAAATATTCTCCATGATCTCATTTAAATTTTGACAATTAACAAAAACAAATAAATTGTCCGCATGAATAAATAAAACACTGTTTGGTTAATTTGTACATGTACATGTATACTAAAGAATAAAAACTGATATTCTACTTTTTTTAGGCGATTACATGTAAGCATCCAGAAAAACTTGACGATAAAAATGAAATATTAAATATTAAAAAAAAAATATCTCAGAATTTAGAGTGTGGGATCATCGGTTTCACATATAGATTTAACGTAAACTGATCACCGATTTCCAAGCTAGCAGTTTGTAAGCAGTTAGCATTTTAAGGAAAAATAACCATTTGTGGCGCAGTCGATCGAAGCTCCAACTGTCTGAAAACCATTGAATGTCTACATCAACACTTGCCTGTTTCACCACAGTGAGTAGCTGTGATACTGTGAAAGAGTCAGTCTGTTGATTAGGGATAGGATTAGGGTTAGGGTTGGCAGATGACTAAAACTATATATAAAACTCAATGTGTGTATGTTATGTGCTATTGAAATCGATATGTTAACAGAACGCTTCGATCAGTTTCAATAAGAATCAGTTAAATATTTCACAGAATTAGATTACACTATTGATAATTAGCTTGGATTCTATTTGGATACACTCGGTGTAATTAGCGATTTGTTCCGATAAATAAATGAAATATAATAGAATGTGTAAAAATGAAATTGATTTAAAAAAATCTTCTTGTTTCATGAAACAAAAATAAAATTAATAAATGATATCTTAACACTTACATACTTAGTTTATTGGTACTTTTAAGAGTTTAAATACACGAACTTGTTTAGATTTGTTTAAGATAGTTTCCTTTTTACAGCCGTCTGTAAGAACAAGTAATTTGTTTTATAGAACACACTATCGCGCTAACAGTTTCTGTATTACTTGACCTCATATTGCAAATCGTATTTTTAATATTCCTTCCAATGCCAAATTTATAAACATAGGTATATTTTAAAGTATTTCTGACTAATATTGCATCAGCATAAACACGGACTGAAGACCTGGGTGTTCCAAGTTCGAATCCAGTCGGTTCCCCAGTACCACTGTCACTTAGGGATGTTGGCAACCTTTACGTGGTCCTTCCCGTAAGTACCCGATGTGTTATCCGAAAGATTTCTAACTAGAAAAACATCGGGGAAACTAATGCATACACCAGAATTATCTGAGTCACACGAAAGAAGAAAAAGAAGCACACATGTAACGTCGCATGAATACCACTAGTATACATATATACAAGTGCGTGTATTTATACGTATTTAACATTCCTGTTTCATAAAGTATATATATATATAAATTCATATTTGTATATATATATATATATATATATATATATATATATATATATATATACTTATATGTATATATGTGCGTGTCTGTTTATAGATATTTCATATTAACAGTGGCCTCCAGTCACAATTCTGCATTGAAGTACGTCTCTCTTTCATATAATAATTATATATAAGTTGAAGTGTGTGTGCGTGTTCATACGTATGATTCTCGTATGTATAATTTCTCTACAAATATATATATATATATATATATATATATATATATATATATATATATATATATATATATATATATATATATATATATAATTCTTTTGATACAGAACACTGCCTCTTAAAGAGTGCCGTACTTTAAAACGCAGTTTTGGATGGAACGGGTGTGGGGTTGCGGGCTGGCAGATTCACCGCTAATAGTGAAGCTTTCTGTTTCCAAAGGCACATATTTGCTTTCTGCGCACCGACAAAACGTTGCACAATGTGACGTGAGAGTCTCCTTCAAAGGCTGACGTCATTCAGTGCTTCAAGTACGACCGTGCTAAATGTGAGGAGCCCGTGCGCACTTATTCGTTTTTCCATAAGGAGGAACATTCTCTCATTAAGAGAAGCACATTCTACGACGAAAGTCGAGTAGTTTTAAGATGCGACTGAGAACGACATTTCGTTGCAGTTCGATTTCAACGCCACAATTTCGTTTTTTACATCTAACTTTTCTATTTCTGTCATTTTAATAATACCACGTAACGGACAAAAAAATTTCGTGCGCCGTTTTAAAATAATTAGACTGTGAGGAAAATCTTACGCATCTATCTTATAGTCCAGAGTTTGTTCTAACTGGTGACTGTTTATTTAGCCGTGGATTTGTAGAAAACACGGTTAATTCTTCTAAACAAATGCATTGTTTAAACAAATATACGCGTTTGAACCTAACCTATTAATATTAATCGGATTTCGCATTTCATACCTTACTGACGAAGGAGGAAGTGACTTCGAAATTTATAATTCCAAGCTTAGGGAAGATATTAATACGTGCTTCTAAATATCAAACCTCCACAACACAGAAAGTAATAAAGAAAGCAGCGAGTTGCATTTTTCTGTATTTAATTATTTATTTTTGTTTTTCTCAAAGGTCGTTATGTATTTAATCACAAGAATACGTAGATATTAATTTAAAACTAATGTAAACAGACATCTCGCTGCTCAGATCCCAATTTAAGCTGAACCACCAATCCTTCTCCCCTTTTCCTTTTTCTCAGTAGCCCCTTACGTTTACAGTGGCGTCCTGCCTGGTTTGGGGTGAATCATGTAAAAAATTAAAAAAAAAAGAAAAAAGTTTACCATAACCCATATTTCGTGTTGGCCGATCTACTCGGACACCGGGACCAACGTGTCCAACAACAGCCTCCTGCCGGATCTGCTACACGGGTCAGATACCTTATTGAATACCAAGGCCTCGTAATTACGCATCTCGCAGTGTGTTAAGCAAAACATGGGTTCATTATGCATCGTAGACATTCCTATTTTTCTAAATTTATCTCAATAGACAACGTGTCAGAGATCTTTATATTACTTGTTATGCCTTAATTATAATCTGCAACACAAAGATCATTCCCCCCCCCCCCAAATATTACGAATAGGATAAGCGTTGTTAACACTTAATATCTCGAGGTAATTTAAGAACCAATATTTCTAAGGGAGACGGGATTTTAATTTTGTTTCAGAATGCTTACAAAATATGTTTTGGTGTAAGTAGAGTAAACTTGTTTTTACATATGTGGGTGTAATTAATAGCGGCGAAAATGTGTGGTTATATTGCTAGCGTGTATTTATGTTCGCACTAAAATATATCAAGCAACATCAGCAGCAAACTTGAAGTATTAGCAGGTTTTTAAACCAAGCGATAATTTGTTTTAGTTACTTTAATTATAAAAAGTTATAATATGTTAATGACTTATGAGGAAATACATTGGTAAGCACTAAAATATATCAAGCAACATCAGCAGCAAACATGAAGTATTATCAGGTTTTTAAACCAAGCGATAATTTGTTTTAGTTACTTTAATTATAAAAAGTTATAATAGGTTAGTGACTTATAAGGAAATACATTGGTAAGCACTAAAATATATCAAGCAACATCAGCAGCAAACTTGAAGTATTAGCAGTTTTTTAAACCAAGCGATAATTTGTTTTAGTTACTTTAATTATAAAAAGTTATAATATGTTAATGACTTATAAGGAAATACATTGGTAAGCACTAAAATATATTTGCCGTCATTTTGTCTAAGTGGTGTAATTTTTTACATATATTTGTAATTAGTATGAGGAATATGTGTAATTATTAGGGGCAAATAAGATTGTTAATATTACTAGTGCATCTTCCTGTTCGCCAAGCAATATCATATCAAGCAACATCAGCAGTAAACTTCAAGTATTAGTATTTTTGTAAACCAAGCGATCATTTTTGTTTACTGATCTGAATTATAAAAACCGAATGCACATTGATAGGAAAAAGGAAAGGTATGTCGTAATTTTGTACAGAATGTGGGCTCTATATTTCATCCCCAACAACCCTAACCCTTACACATACCCGAACTCAACCAAAACCCAAAGTAAAACCCAAACCCATACCCAAACTATAACCCTTATCCATACTCTAACACTTACCCATACCCTAACCCTAACCCTTACCCTAACCCTTACCCTAACCCCAACCCTTACGCTTACGCTTACCCTAACTCTAACCCTAACCCATACCCATACCGTAACCCTAACCCTTACCCTATCCCTAACCCTTACCCTATCCCTAACCCTAACCCTAACCCTAACCCTAACCTCTACCCTATCCCAAACCCTTACCCTAACCCTTACTCTATCCTAACCCTAACCCTAACCCATACCCTAACCCTAACTCATACCCTAATTCTAACCCATAACCTAACCCTTACTCTAACCCTAACCCTAACCCATACTCTAACCCTTACCCTAACCCTAACATTAACCCATACCCTAACCCTAATCCTAACCCACACCCTTACCCTCGCCCTTACCCTAACCTTAACCTTGCCAATATATAAATGAGAGTCTAAATTATCCAATTATTTGTTCATGTTTTGTTCTCATGACATATCATTATTGGAATTGTGGGACAAAAATAACTCGGATATTAAATTGCGGCGAATCGACTTGACATTTACATTTTAATGAACTCATTATTTGCGAAACATGAACAACATTCTCTATTACTTTTTAATTATGGTTATTTTTTTTTTATTTATTTGCTCCTTTTAATTATATACTTTTTAACGCCATCTATCAAGAAGATTCGCTCAATTTCCGTCGAGGGAGTCTCGATCATTTTAATCAATATTTCTCATTAACATCTTGAAATCATTCCGAATATCATAATTAATAATGCGTGTCAAAAAGTCATACATGGGCCAGTTCTTAGTCTAGCGTCCACAAACAATATCAGAGATACAATTTAGTACTTTAATTAGTATCATTAATTGTACCACATCCGACATCGGTGGGGTTCGTCAGGATCAATTTGATGCAATAGATGTGTAGTCTATAAATGCGAAAAATTAGTATTGATATTTTTACTATTTAATTAAATATTTCCCAGTCATAGCAGATGGAAGGAGAACCTGCTGCCCCCATGGATTTGATAAAAGGTTTCCGTATGAAATTCCGTCCAGATTCCCGAGTTCGACAGAAAGATTCCCGAGTTCGACAAAGTACACCTGAAGAAGCTCGGAAGTTACATCGGCCGAAACATTGTGATAAAAACACCCAAAATGAGAACAGTAGTTCGAATATATAAAATTCTATTAATTAATTAGTATGTTAATTTTTGGAGTAGTAGTAGTAGTAGTAGTAGTAGTAGTAAATGTGTTAGAAAATGCAGCAGCGGTATAACTGAAATCCTATTATGACACGGTTATAATCCAAAGGTTCTTCTTGCCAAATGGTCTGCAATTATCACCAATACTTTTATAGGCTCTAAGTGTTAATTGTGACCATCAGTAATATAGTGCCCGTAATATAAGCAGCAGTATCATGCTGAACCGGGTGGTGTATGAGTCATGCCAATGTTGCAATTCTGTCGAATAGTTTTGCTACAATTAAATGGTCATTATATTTTAAGAATTAACAATAACCATGAGCCGCTGTGAAGCTATAGTATTAACAACTTCTTTAATGGAAATCGCTCCAGTGAATACATGAAGCCACTAGATGTAAGGAGCTAAAAAATATACTTCAAGGCCAAAAACTAGCCACAATAAAGGTTTGATGGATAAATTTTGACTCATAAAACAGCAATTATTTCCCCTTTGTCAGAAAAATCGTTCATGAAATGTGATGACTAAAGGAAAAAATAAGGGGAGCAGGAGTGACGAGGCTGCCGAAAGTAAACCGACGGTTCACTTTCTACCTCTCTTTTGATATGTATATATCTTAATGTCAATTTCTGTGAAATTTTCTCGAGATAGATAAGACTCAACATTGGAGCACGTCTAGTCGGTCGTCAGAAATCAATTATAACTCACTCACACTGTTCTTGTTTGCTTTCTTCTCTCGATAATATTTCTTTACAAATGTTGTAATGTTATGATGTTCGATGTGCGAAAATCGTTTCATCTGTTCGTTCTCGCTTATCTCGAAAAGTGAAAATATATACTGAAACGTTATATTTGTTGTATAACACACTCTTAGTCAGCTTTATACTATACATTATATATATATATATATATATATATATATATAATATGTATATATACATATGTATATATATATATATATATATATATATTCATACATATGTCAATATATATATATATATATATATGTATATATATGTATATATTAAAAATAACCGAGAACTCATGTCTGGATATTTTTGTATCGATCCCTTCCATTTTCCCGATAAAGTCCTAATCTCAGATGAGAATTGGCTGATGAATATGCCGTAATTTTCTTTTAGGTCTAAAGTACTTTCTGACCCATCTGGGTCTATCTTCAGTGGAATAATGTCAATCAGGTAAAGACCTGGAGTGAGTTAATAGTTAATTTTGGCGGGAAAATTTAAATACGAAATTATATTTATTTAGTATTTTTAACATTTAAGGTATTTACCTGATTGACATTATTCCACTGAAGATTATCTCAGATGGGTCAGAAAGTAATTTTACATAAAATAAAACAAAATAAAGGCCAAAAAGTAAAGAGTCTTATGTTGAGATGCGAGTCTAGAGTTAGGGTAGACGCTGTCCAAAAACACGTTTAAAATTAAAAAACAAGAACTGTTGTCATATTGGAAATAAATGTTTGAAAAAAAATAATACTGGATTTAGGAATCAAACTGTTTTTGTTAAGAGGCTGATAGTCAGACAGCAATTGGTAACGTCCTGTTTATCCTGTCGGTGCAGCAGTTTGGTACTGGAATTATCCGTTTCACAGGGTTCAGAATGAAGTTTATCAGCTAGAGTTCGGTATATATCAAAGTGTGCATTTCGAAAACCTCTAGCTCCCTGGTTGATCAGTGTATCGATAGGTTATATATCTAATTAAGTCCGATATATATATATATATATATATATATATATATATATATATATATATATATATATATATAATATAAATATTAGTATATATACATATATAGATATGGGAAAACATATGTTTGTGCATATCATTTCTATTTCATTAAATACCAACGTTTTCATAGAAAAAGCTCGATGTAGCGTATATAAATAAACAATATGTTGCTACATTCCAGTGACTTAGACAACCTTTCATGATCATCTTTTACTGTTTTGATATTAAGCTGAAACTGTATGATGAACTTGCCATACAGGCTGAGTACTCTAGTACGTTCAGTTCATTTAATAACCATCTTCTAGAGGTTTGGTATCAAGTAAAGCACGTAAGCTCTTAAATGTTCAACTGATAGTTTTGGTGGAAGCTGTTAAGATTAGTAGTTGCATTAATAGAGTATTTGTAGGTATTGTTATAGATGACACGCCTGATTTACGTGACTTCGCGTCGAAAGCGATCGGCCATGTCGCGGAAGCGCCCGAGCGCAGACGGAAATATATCATTGTTTCCTTCTTTTATCTAATAAAAACATTGACAACATTTTACTCTCCACCCATTTTTTTCACAAAAATAATGATTTTAATCCATGTACTTTTTTCTTTTAATTTATTCGTCTTATATTATCGTCTGCCAGTCTTTCAGTTAGAGTTTGGCAGTTTGATTACAGGGCTGTGTTATGGCTAAGAACGGGAGCCCTAACCCTAAATGGAACCCTAAATGGAACCCTAAATGGAACCCTAAATTGAACCCTAAATGGAACCCAAACCCTAACCTTAACCCTAAACAGTAACCCTTAACCTAACCCATTTTCCTTTCTTTCTTTGTTTTAGATTTGCAAGAAGAAATAAAAGAAAAACAGCGAAACAAATGACAATGAAAACATTGACAAAATTCCCCCCCACAAAAAATATAGTTCTACATATTTTTATTGAAAAGTGTTCATTTGACAGTCCCCCACCTTACAGTTTTATCTTTTTATCTATGTATTTTTTCTTTGAATGTATTCGTCTTATATTATCGCCTGCAAGTCTTCAATTCACGCTTAGCGTTTTCGTCTCGGCAACTTTCGGGCGTTTCCGTGGCCTGCCCGATCGTTGGCGACGCGAAGTCACGGAAACTAAGCGCGTCATCTATAACAGCACCTATTTGTATGTTAGCACGTTTTCCTTCATATCGTAATGAACTTAGTTTTGTTTCTAGGGCTTCTAATATCATCACTTTTAGTTACTGATTTTCACATTCTAATATGGTTGTGTTATCTACGAGAATCTTTCTTTTGGGGAGCGGGGTTGGGGTATACACCTTGAAATCCAAAAATTCATTAAGCAACTAAGAAAGATCAAAGACAAAATATGCAGACATAAGGCATATGTACTATTTACCCTAACATAACTAAAATAAAAAATGGCGTTCAAGTAACAAAACGAATTTGAAAAATATGATCAGCTGAAAAGTGTGCATGTTTGAAACTGCCTTAAAATGTTAGGGTATGTTCACTTAACTGTGTATTATCATCATTAAGAGCTTGTTGAAAGGAGCATATGTACTATGTTATGTTTGCTTTTGTTATTTATCTCAGTTCCGATCTTGATAAGTTGAATAACATGCGATTATTATATACACACATATACATTTATATGTAATAATATAGAGAGATATTTATGAAAAACATCAAATGTTGTATTACAGCGCTACTTATATTGTACACAAGTCGTTTATTAGATTAAACTATTTATTAATTATTTTATAGCAATGACTTTAGCATATTTTACTTAAATATAATTAGAATAATACATTTGAAAACCTTAATATTTCTTGAATATACAGCGATATAGCAGAACATCGGTGACATGAAAGTAAATTCGCTTGATTTAAAAAATGAAATGCGATATCGGGAGCAACAATATATATATATATATATATATATATATATATATATATATATATATATATATATATATATATATATATATATATATTGTTGCTCCCGATATTGCATTTCATTTTATATCATGTATATATATATATATATATATATATATATAGTGCAACGTAGCAATTTAAAACTTATTACAAAACAAAATTATTCTTTTACATTTGGGTTAATTACTCTTTTACTGCTTGTAGAACATTTATTTCGTTATTCAGTTTTAGAAATAGATATTTTAACCTTCAGAAAAGTATACTACGAAAAAATGCAATATCTGGTCAATAATAAAATATACTGTACCATTTTCATCAGCAAATGTTTAATTAAATAAATAATAAAATGAATGTGGAACATTTTAATAAGTTATTTCATCTTTTATAGTAAAATCTGAGTGTAAAAAACTTACATAATTACATGGGTTAGGGTTAGGGTTCTTCAGACGTTCTAGTTCATATTTATGATTTGAAGTATTTCGTTATCCTTTTTCAACCGTTCCTCTTAACATTAAAGAAATAGTAAAGAGAAAAGTAATGGCCGAAGACTGCCGTAAACGTATTGTAAACCTTCGTTCATTAGACTTGGTTAAATAGTTAGTTAAGTGTCTTTTTGAGTTCAGTTGGTACGATAGTTCGTTATTGGGAGATGTATCATTCCATGTGTCTTCAAACAAATCTCGTGTCGTCCTAGAAAGATCCTGGAACATACGGCATGATCATTATCGAGGGAAAAGGCAAAGTTACGTTGAAATACATCCAGGGAGAACTAGAAGGTAGTTGAATAAAATAAAACACAGTTAATATAAGTCGATCACTATCTCTATATGATAACTTTTTTAGAATCCTAAGGAAAAGATTACTTAAGCGAGAATATGTTCGTGGTAAATTAAATTTTGCAAACGAGTATTGTATTGAACATTTCAGCATTTTCAGAAAACACTTCGATCAAAATTTTAAACATTTGGTTGAAATTTACTGGTAAAGTTCTAGAAAAAGATTCGCCGAAGGATTCTATAGAACTAGTAATATTTTAAGCAGCTTAATCATTATTTTTTGTTATTGCCCACGGTGTAGGAGAGTTTGAAATGAAATAAAGGCGCATCAAGGGTTTGGTTTAGGGTTAGGGTTAGGCTTATATTATAGAGGAACAGTTACGTAAGTGTGTATATTCTCTTAGTTTACAAGAAGGTGTGGTTCTTTAACAAGACACCAATCCTAAATATACTGCAAACCTTTAACAAAGCAAACTCAAGTTAATAAGGAGGCTTAGAATTCAAAGAAGAAACTAAAGGATGTGTTTTGTGTAAAAAAAACATTCAATACGTTTCAAGGGAACTAAATGGCTGCATTTACGACACGAAATATTAATAGATAATTTAATACATTAATTGTAAACGGTTGCGTTATTTGTGGTATATTTTATTGATTATTTGTTAAAAATCGAATTTTGTGATTTAGAAGCTAAACATATGCATTATTACCTGTAAAGATCTCAGTAATCTAAATAAGACATACATAAATAAACCTTTTTTGTAATGTGCTCTACGTTTGCGTGCCACTATATTTATTTATATATCTATATATATACATATTTACATATATATATATATATATATATATATATATATATATGTATGTATATATATATATACAGGGTGGGCCAAAATAAGGGTCCTATCTTTAAATTTGAATAGCTTGAATTTGAATAACTTCCACAAAATAAAAGTTAAACTCACCAAACTTTATGTGTGTGTAGACTGACCCTTCCGAGATTTTTTGAAATAAACAAAACAAATTTTAGCCGAAAAACACTTCTTAAAACTTACAAAAACTAAAGTATTGTTTTTTACACTGTTTTGAGTTTTTTAAGCAAAAATAATGTTTTCTAAATGAGGGTACGTTCCTTAGGGCTAATACGGCTCATGCTTGCTTCGGAAGGGGTCCTTTACTTATTCTAAAAAAAAATTTTTTTTTAAATCAATAAATAAAAAAGTTATGAATTTTTAAAAATAGGACCCTTATTTTTGCCCACCCTGTATAATCTCGGAAGTTTCTCAACAATTAAAACTATATTAAAAAAAAACAAAAAAACTTATAGTCCCAAGTCTTTCAGTGGAAAATCACTCATGTCAGTCAATTTATGTTTTACAGTTATTATATTAGTTTGTTTCTAACACTATTTAATATATATATATATATATATATATATATATATATATATATATATATATATATATATATATATATATTTGGTAGTTTTGTTTTACGGCATATCAACCCTTTTTGGGTTATTTAATGCCGAATCTGGTCTTGTTTTCTTCTCTTTTTTGTTTCTTTCCCCTTTTAATATCTGTTTCTATTTAACCCATAGTTGGGACCCTAACAGGTACTACCACTCCGGGTCAGGGTGGACCTGGGAGCAATGGTAATTAAGAGGAGGCTCCACATTCCCCAAAGTCCGTAAGCCGGATCTCACCATCGGATGTAGTTTAAGGTCATATCCAGGACCGGGATAGGGTAGGAAAAATAAAAATAAAAAGGGGAGGGAGAAAGGGAGAGGGGCTGTTGTTTTTGTTTTTGGTTTTGTAGAACATAATTAAGTTTTACAAAAAAAAAACAAAAAAAAAACGTCAATGTAGGTGAATTTCGTCTCAGGGAGCCACAGGGCAGCCTGATCTGGTATCACCAGTATATATTTGGATTTTTCACTTAGAAGATAGATTATTCAGTGATGACCGAGATTATGCCAATAAAAAACAAGCTCGATGATACTCGATTACAGGGTACAGAGCATTTATTCACTATCTCTCTTTCATTTGAGTTCTTTTGGGACTATTTTTTTGCTTTTTTTGCTGGTTTGGGACTAATTTTTATTCACTATTTCTGTTTATTTTGAGTGCTTTTGGGACTAATTCTTTGCTGTTTTGATTAGAAGTAACAATGCTGCCGAAATTTTGCAAGATATTTTTCCAAGACATTTTCTATTTTTCCCCTTTTTATCCTTTTATTCTTTTCTTCTCTTCTAAAGTGACCCCACATTGTGTATTGTCGCTTGTTGTAAATCTTATTCCAGGTACTTAATTTCCCTGATGATCTGCAAAGCAAGGACCTGCTTGGTAGTGAAACAGGTGTAGGAAAAAACTCTTTAATTTGAAAGTGATAAATAAATAATCTTTGAATGAAAACGTATTTTGTGGTGTGGATTGGGCTCCTGAAGGGAATCTTTTGGTAAACGTTTAAAAAATCACAGACACACACACACACACTGACACACACACACACACATATATATATATATATATATATATATATATATATATATATATATATATATATATATATATATATTAGTAGTAAGTTTTTGAAAGGCTGTGTGCAATGCAAATTCCGGGTAAGATGCAAGTTGTAAGGAACAAAAAATATAAATCGATCGAATACGAAATATGACTTACTATTTATTTTTCCTAAAATCTTCTATAACAGCAAGAGGTTTTTTTAGCTGTTCGTGTTATGTCGGGGTTATTAAAAATAATTATTTAATATTTCAGGAAAAGAGACTTAAAAAGAGACTTAACCTATATATATATATATATATATATATATATATATATATATATAACCTTGAAAAGTGTCGATTGAAAGACATCATGGAAATTTTATTTATTTTTTACCTCCTTTTTTTCTTAATACTCGTTTGAAAAAAATACCCATTGAGAAAAAAAGTGACGAAGTGATTCATCTTTGTTCCCCTTCTTGTGGTTCTTTATTTCTCTTTTATAATATAAATCATTTAAAAAAATCTTCACTATAGATAATAATGGCAATGCGTCTAACATCATTTGACTGTTTATTAAAACTTTGTTCCTACAAAAATCTATTCAAATATATATATATATATATATATATATATATATATATATATATATATATATATATATATACATGCATACATATACGTGTGTGTGGGTGTGTTGTACGGAAGAGATGCATACGTACAAAGAGATTCTTATAAGACCAATTCATATATGTGAGAGTACTTAGAAAGTAAGAAAATACGAAAGAAATAGGAAAGCGGAAACGACGAATTATGTTTAGGAGTAGAGAAAATCGATTTACGATAGAGCAGAACTACGTCCATTTTGTCCGAAGTTTTGGGGTTAGGAAGTATTCTTTCCTGATCAGATGGAATTAAGTTATTTGAGCTGATCAGATGAAATGGGTCACCACCGAATCTTGGAGGATGCAAAGGGAAGGTAAACCTTTAAGGGAATACGAAGGGAATGCACTTTCCTCAACATAAAGTATGAGAACGACTAAATACACGATGTTACATTATATATATATATATATATATATATATATATATATATATATATATATATATATATATATATGAAGCAATCCAACAACAGATATAAGCGTCAACTAATATCTTATAATTAGAGAAACATCCGGATAAAAACTGAAGCTCAATATACTGGATAGAGCATTAGTATTATAATATAAAATGAAGTAATAAAATAAGATGTCCATCAAATTTTATTAGGATTCAACCAGAAAATCCGGTCGAATCGCTGGGGAGAGAAGATTACTTATTTTGTTCGCTCTGCTTGCAAGATACGACCGGGATTCAGTCTTATTTTTGCTCAATTCGGATTTAACGGGCTTTCTAATTGAACAACGAACTTTGACTTGATTTGGGTTGCCCATATCAGGATTTTGGAATTTTAAGTGAGTTTATTGAACTTTCTATATAATTTGATTTATTTATCATTAACATTGAATACTTTTCACTTCATCGATTATTGACACATTTCGCGACTGGATAACTTTGTCAGCTCCTTCAATTTCACGTATATTGGCTGCTATTTATAACTTGGAGTAATCCTCGGTGAACCCTCTGAATGTCTTTCCTCATTATGTTTTTCAATTTGTATGACCTGGATGGATTGTATGGATTCAACAAAAAGTATGTTTTTGGGTTGATATATTTGATGTTATGTATTTTTATGTATTTGTGTATATAATTTTTATATATTTTCAAAGCTTAATTTTATTACCTGTGGTGGTATAACTGCGGTAATGGTCCTCTGAAGAGAAGAATTATCTTTGAAAACTCATGAGCTAAGGACTTAAGGATACTTTGCATGAACTTTGCATTCTAATAAAATTTGATGGACACCTTATTTTATTACTTCATTTTATATTATAATATATATATATATATATATATATATATATATATATATATATTACTTCACAAGACAAAGAATACTGAGAAGAAGATTCAGGTACATTCTGCGGATTGAGTTTCTAGCGATTGCGTGAAAACGAAGGTATTGAAGAAAGATCATACTATAGTTTCAATTAACTATATATATATACATGCATTTGATATATATATATATATATATATACATATATATATATATATATATATATATATATATATATATGTGTGTGTGTGTGTGTGTGTGTAGTAAGATAAAGTCCCTTTTAAGATTTGAACACAAAAAACCGGATGTGGATCACTAAATCTGTATTGAGGTTTGACATGTTGGAGTAAAACAAAAAAATGTAGAGTTAAAGAGACGATAAATTGTGAATGTTAGAAATGAGTTCCTTATAGGATTTTTAATACTAAAAAGAAAACAGGAGAGATTTAGATTCAGCAAGTATTTGGAGAAGATGCGATGTGTAACACAAATTAAGGAATGGTTCATCCGATTAAAAAAAAAACTTACACTAGCTGATAGAGACCAACGTTCTGGCAGGCCCGCAAACGGCTCAGAGTGAAGCTGTTGTTGAGAGGGTGCGTAAAAAGAAATTATGCGGAACGCGACGGCGGAGATGAACACTATTCCAAAAGAGGACTTCCACAGGAGTTTCCGGCAGTGGATGGATTGGTAGGCTAAGTGTGAGCAATCATAAGGATATTACTTTGAAGGGGATTCGGGTTCCAATATTTTTCTGGTCTTAGGTCAGATACGTTTTAGACAGGCTTCATATATATATATATATATATATATATATATATATATATATATATATATATATATATATATATATATATATATATATATATATATGGCATGATGATTCTACTCATATACTGACTTTTCACAAACTTCTAGCTCTGGATCTTATTGGAATCAATTAACTCAATACTACATGCACATTAGCTTTTTCAATATTTGCATTGTTACTATTACTTTTTGACCATTCATGAAGGTCTATTTGTACTATTTTGTTTGGAGCATATTCTTTATAAATAAATTGTGTCATGCAAATGTTTAATTTAATGCCTACTAAAACTGTGTTATTATTTTTTCTTTCTCAAGAGTAGAGTATTTTTTGAAAACCCATGGATTAAAGCCTAGATTATTAAATTCCTTGCTTGAACACCTGATGCTTTAATAAATTTGTAAACTATCTAATTTCATCTTTTTTACTATTTAAATATTCCCCCCTCTCTCTTTCTCACTACCTCTCTCTCTCTCCATCTCTCTCTCTCTCTCACTCTCTCTCTCTATATATATATATATATATATATATATATATAGAGAGAGAGAGAGAGAGAGAGGGAGAGAGAGATGTTGATGTTTCACTGAGAATATTCAGTAAAGTCCGGAACAAACCAATAAAAAACAAACTCGCTGATCTCCACTTATATGGTACAGATCATGTTGAACTTTTGAAGTTTTTTGTTTGTTTTCCTACGTAAGTGATTTCAACTAGGTCAATATCTTGGGGTATTATCACTTGTTGAGGTCAATATCTTAGGTTTGTATCTCCACTGATAAACTGCCTAGCAAGCACCTTGTTAGGTAGCGAAACACGTATAGGGAACTATAGCTTTACACAATAAATACATGATAAAATAAAAGATTTTTTCGCTGTGATGAATCCTCTCGTGCAGAAAAAGAAAAAATATCTTGATAAACTCTACACACACATATATATATATATATATATATATATATATATATATATATATATATATATATATTTCTATGGACTTGCATGACATTTTTCTTAAAATTATTATCCACAGGAAGTCTTACAAATAAAGACGAAACGTTGATGAATATATAAAAAAATATCTCTTGGTTTATCCTTTTTCATTTCCCATATATATATATATATATATATATATATATATATATATATATATATATATAGAGAGAGAGAGAGAGAGAGAGAGAGAGAAACTAACTAATATAATAACTGTAAAAAATAAATTGACTTACATGAGTGATTTTCCACTGGAAGACTTGAGACTATATGTTTTTTTTTATATAGTTTTTTTTTTTAAATAGTTTTAATGGTTGAGAAACTTCCGAGACTATATATATACAGAGAGAGAGAGAGAGAGAAAGATAGAGAGAAAGAAAGAGAGAAAGATACAGACAGACAGAGACAGAGAGATAGATAGTTATAGAAAGATATATAAATATTTTAATAGAGAGAGCTAAAGAGATATAAATCGAATCAGATATAGAGAGCGAGTACCGAGTAACCGAACGCGCCACATCTAAACTTGTGTCGGCCATGTTTCTCACTCTCATCGAGCTGACCATTTATTCCTATCTGTTCCGAATTCGATTTGACATCAAATATTTGCATTCCTTGTTCTTAATGAGTCTGCTGCTGCTGCTGCAGTCGCTGCCGTGAATGTTAATGAAAGTGAATAAGCGCTGCGGTCGTCGGATCGAACTGCCAATCGATATTCATCAATTATCGCAGGCGCCTTTGGACAGCAGGTGCTTTCGAAAAAAGAAAATGCACGACCATCGAAAGTGATGGATTCATCGACCAGGTGGGGAAAAAAATCGACAACAAAAAGAAAGGTGCATACAGAAAGAAATAAGAAGTGAAGAAAGAAAAGGTGAAATAAATAATGGGAAAGTGATGGAATGAAAGAAAATCTCGTTGTAGAAAGGGAGGGAGGAGAAGATGAAGAAAAGAAAGAAACAGTAGAAGAAAAAGAATAATAATAAGAAGAAGAGAATGAAGAGGAGGAGGAGGAGGAGGAGGAGAAGCATCACAACAAAAAGAGGGGGAAAAAGAACAACAACCACATCAAGAATAGCAAAAAGAATAATAATGGATAGACAGGGAATAAAAATGAATATAAGAATACTGAATGAATGTGAGCAAAACTAAGCGAAATAAGAAATAAAGAATAGAGAGCGAAGAAGAAATATGAAAAAAAGAATAACTAAAAAGAAGAATACGAATTAAGAAGTGGGAAAAATTAAGGTCGGAAAAATTGACAACAGCAGAAATAAATAATGGACAAGTGAAAGAATGAAAGCGGGTGAGGAGAAGAAGAAGAAAAAGAAGAAACAAGAGACGAAGAAGAAAAAAAAGAAGTAGAAGAAAAAGAAGGTGGATGGGGAGGAGGAGGAAGAGGAGGAGAAGAAACACAACAACCAGAAGAAGAAAAACACAAATAAAAATAAAGACGAATGAGTAAAGAAGGGGTAGGCAGGTAATAAGAATGGATGAGTGCAAAAATAAGCGAAATAAGAAATAAAAGACGAAGACGTAGAAGAAAAATGAAAGAAAGAAAGACGAAACAGAAGAATACAAGTAATAAACGATGGAATGGGGCAGAAAGGGAGCTTGAATAAAAGGAGGAACAAGAAGCCGGATCAGAATGAACAGAATGTGACTAAGAATAATGAAAAAGGAAGAACATGAGGATGAAGAAGAATTAACAGAAAGGGACGAATAATAATAAGATATATTGACAAACATTAAATGAATAAAATGAATAATTACAAGATAAATATATGATAAATGAGTGAAGAAATAAACTCTTGTCAGAAAATAGAAAAAGAGACGACGAAAAGGAGGAAAAATAGAAAGATTAATAGAAAAATATTTGAATCAAAAAGTACTACATACGTCCACCAATAATCATGAATACCTTCGATTCAATGAAACTCTCGACACTAATCGTCAATAGACATAAGGGTTTACTGGATTCATACCAACAAAACAGGAATTGGAATCATAGTATTCACTTGGAATTTAAAAAGAAATAACTTACCACTGTGTGCAAAATGTAAAACTTCCAGCCTAAATATTTTTGAATATATCTCAAGACCTAGTCATTAATCAAATATCTAAATATAACTTATATATATGTATATATATATATATATATATATATATATATATATATATAAGTCGAAGCCATTATCCCATTCATGTCGCGTCCTTTGAATGAGACAGACTACTTATGATAACGCCATAACCATTTATTTTTTTGCTTGTTCGCGTCTACAGCCATGCCGAATATTTGGACACTTTCTGACAAATAAAAATTAATATTGTGTATTATGTTTCTAAATTGCCATACGAGGGCATAACACAACGTTACTAACAGAGCTTTTACTTAACCCTACCCCATAAGAATGATAGTTGAAGAGTTTAAAGTACATACTAAGAACCGCCCTCGTGGGTATTCGGTCTCTCTGTACAAGGGTGTGTCAGGAAAACCTGGCATAGGGATAGTCACCTTACAAGTAAATCCTGACCAAATATTAAAAAAACATAGTATTTAAAGCCCAAATAACATCCAATCGACATAGTATACATTGATTAGTACGAGACGAGAAATCGTGCACTTCTCAAAGTAATGTTACCTCAATAAAAGCACTTAGCTTGCTACTCCACCAGACTATACGAATTCTTGTCCTGGAATCCGGTAATATAAAGAGACCACAAGAAAGATAGTCTATAACATAGTTAACTGGTGATGAATTCATATTCGTGATTTCATTACTAACTGAACGTTGGAGAGGTAAACGAGAAGATTAATGGAATATTCGCATATCTATGTATCTTACAAAAAGATCAAGAAGGGGCCTTTGTATTTATGAGATCTCTGACTAAAGTATAATGAATATATATATATATATATATATATATATATATATATATATATATATATATATATATATATATATATATAATTATATATATATACTCGACGGTACCCGAGTTCGAGTGGTGGATACCATCATATGCAGCATCATATTAAGGAGATTTTTCTGAAACTGGAACGTTCATGTTATCAGCCAGATGTAAGTTAATAATCTTAAGCTACTTTTTAGGCAAAATATCTACACAAACAAAGAGGTATTCTCTTTTATCATATATATTATACAGACTCCACACTTCTCTTTAACATATCTAACACCAACATCCAACTCCAACCACCGCATCTGACATGTAACAGTTCCAACATCATTTACTACATCTATTGTTCCATTTGTAACAACGGATGTTATGTTGGGGAGAGACAAACGCCGTTCAGTGCTCGTTTCAACAACCATAAAAATTCCATTCGACAAGAATCTGATTCCGTAGCACTAGCAGACCACTTCAACTTACCTGGTCATACAATAGACAACATTAAATGCCTCCCGATTGAATATAATACCTCCCAACAAAAATACAACAACAAAAAGAGATTCAATGGATTCTTCGGTTTTATACACACAACAATATTCTTAATACGAACTTGGTCTCTTGAACCCATATACATATTTTCACAAACGCCAATGACATATATTAAATAAGATTATATGATACTCCCATAACTATAAATACAGTCTCGCAAACCATTAATATAATATTATATAATTTCACCTTAAACTCTATATTGCCATTCCTCATAACTTTATTTATTTTTATATATTTTGTACATTTTAAATTTATGGTACCCCAGTATTTTATCTATCTTTATCTGTTGTTACTATATGATTTCTTTATTTAGATCCATTTTCTATTATAATTATTATCATTATTATCATTATTATTATTATTATTATTATTATTATTATTATTATTATTATTATTATTATTATTATTATTATTATTATTATTATTATTATTATTATTATTTGTTATATTATTATTATTATTTGTTATATTATTATTATTATTATTATTATTATTTGTACTCACTAATTCTTCACCTCTTTTCGATAACGATGCGATATTGATTTCTCGCTGGTAAGGACAATTGGTTGTCTTTGGGATTGGGTGGCAATAAGCCTCCCCAAGGTCTCAGCATTCTCTGCACTTTTCCAGTGATGGTCTGGTTTGTGCTGTCCCTCCTCGGTCTTGTCATCTTCCTCGACCCTCTAATAATATTTTTCTGGTGTCAGCCTACGCCGGCACCATTTAAAAAAATGTATATATATATATATATATATATATATATATATATATATATATATATATATATAAATAAAATAATTTTTTTTTAAATTCCTTAATTTTTTCCTTTTCTCTTTCCTTATTTAAACATTTTTTTTTTTAATTCTTTTAATTTTTTTTTGGGGGGGGGGAGAGGGAGGAGCTTATAGTGTTTCTTGTAATTTCTGTTTCTTTGGTTCATTTTTATGTAGTGATAGCTGAAACCAGTGTAATTTATGGGGGGGATCATGAAGTGCTGATTCTTGCAATTTATGTTCCTTGGTTATTGTTGTGGTGTTCTTCGTGTGGTTTTGTTTTCTCCCTGTTGTAAATTCCTTGTGATTGGTTAGCCTTTGTAGCTTATGCGTGTTGGTTTCCGCATTCGAGGATTTTCCTTAAGATTGCAGCTGTTTTGATCATTGCCGTCCTTTGTATGGTTTCGATGGTCCCTTTGATTCCAATTTCTCCCAATCTTTTCTCCAGGTGTTTTGGGATTGTTCCTAATGCTCCTATGATTATTGGTATTATACTAACTTTCTTCATGCTCCATATTCCTTTCAGTTCTCTGGCTAGTTCTGTGTATTTACTTCGTTTTTCTGTGTTTTTGATCTTCAATCTGTGGTCTGCTGCAACGGGGAAGTCTACGATTTTACAAGATTTTTACTTTTTGTCTATTATAATAACATCAGGTCTCCTTGGTTGTATGAGTTTATCTGTTTGTATATCCATATCCCAAAGGAGTTTGTGTTTTTCGTTTTCCAGTACTGTTTCTGGTTTATGTTTGTACCATTTGTCTGCATATTCGAAATTCAATTGTTTGCACAGTACCCAGTGTATTACTTTCCCAACACAGTCATGTCTGTTCTTATATTATTTTTGGGCAAGTTTGCTACATTCACTTATTATATGATTTATTGTTTCGTCTCTTTGTCCACACAGTCTGCATTTATTGTTTTCCTGGGTGTTATCTTTTTAAGCTTTAATGTAGTTCGTCCTAATCGCATTGTTCTGTGCAGCCATCAGTAAAGATTCCGTTTCTCTGTTCAAGTTTCCTTTTCTTAGCCATGTCCAGCTATTGGCGTTGGTTTCTTCTATTGTGAGTCTTATGAAGCGGCCATGTAGTTGTTTTTCTTCCCATTCTTATTTTCTTGTCTGTTTGTGTCCAGTTTCGATGTTTCCTGCGTTGTTCGTTGGGACGGTATCTCTTGCTGCGGTGATCAGCCTTTCTGTGTACTGGTTTATGTATTTCTCCAGCTTTTTTTATTGTCGTCCACACAGTGTTCTATACTTACCAGTCCTCTTCCCCCTTCATTTCTCTTCACGTAGAGTCTGTCTGTATCATCTTTTGAATGTGGTGCATTGTGCATAGTCATTAATTTTCAGGTCCTCTGGTCAAGGTGCCTGAGTTCTTCTTTAGTCCAGCGTATGAATGGTCCAGAATATCTTATTTGTGATACCGCCCAGGTATTTATTCCTTTGATTAGGTTTCTGCTATATTATTTTGTTTCTAAGAGCTTTCTTACTCTGCTCAGGTATTCCTTTCCAATCTTCCCTTTCATTTCTGTTGATTTGATTGTGTCTGCTTCCAAAACTCCCAAATATGTATAGCTGTCTTGTTAATCAAGCGCCCTCGTCTGCTCTTGGTTGGGTAGTTCCATGCCCTCAGTCGTCTCCAGCTTTCCTTTTTTAATCTCTAGCAATTCCCACTTCTCGATTCCGAATTCTATTTGAATGTCCTGACTGAAGATTCTGGTCGCCTTCATCAGCTTTTCCAGTTCTTTTTTGTTTTTTGCAAATAGCTTCAGGTCGTCCATGTACATGAGATGGTTTATTCGTTGTTCTCTGCCTGTGAACTTGTATCCGACATCACATTTCCTGAGTATGTAGTTGAGTAGCATCATGGCTATAATAAACAGTAGTGGTGATAAGGAGTCTCCTTGAA
>OY744533.1:101648237-101765737 GCA_963556195.1 Sepiola atlantica | reverse complement strand
TTGAATAGTACAATAGACGAGATATTCAAACCTTCGTCAAGCAACTCATCAAGGAAGATGGAGACTCCGAAATAACAACCAGCATTTGTTTATTTATTTAACCATTCTCCTTGCCAGTTCAGGAATTGCGTAAGTATATGTTGCGCAACCCTTACTTTACTATATCAACCCGTCAAGCCAACATTACTTGGCTTTTCCATTGTCTACTGTAGCTTAAAAGGGCCATTTATTTATTCATAACGATATTTATTTCGATGCCTTCGCGATAATCTCCATTGAAAGTAGTCCAACAACAACACCATATTTGGTGTCTTTCTTTCATTCCAGTAAATATTGTCTTCAAGGCATCATTATGTTCCAAATTCATTTTCTCTGCAAATCTATTTCGTTTATTGTTTAATTTCTTCAATTTCTTTTTGATATCGACGCTTGCAAAAGTGTCGACGTTAAATCGTGTCTCGGAGTCAATTATTTCTTGCTCTTGTTTATGAATTACATACTTATCCACTTCCAGGGAATTTTAACAATTTTCTCATTATTTTCCCGAAATAATGTTTTTTTTTCTTCTTTTGGCTGCATATCTTCATGCTCTATTTATTCTGTCTTTACGGTCAATTTCCGTTCTGTTTCTGACGCATTTAACATTCAATGTTGATTAAGCACGTTCCTTTCCAGTGTTTTCGTGTAATTCCATTTATATATTTCAATGTGTCCATTTAGCACTGCTCTCTATATTTATCTTTCTTTTTTGCTCCGTAAATATATATATACATATATATATATATATATATATATATATATATATATATATATATATATATATATATATATATATATGATTATTTTTATTTGCACAGACATGTACAAAATCTGCGACTCTGGCATGTCGATGTTATCGATCAACAGTTATTATGAACTGAGATCTCATCATCTGAGTTAGAATCCGATCTAAACCTTAGATCATATTTGGAAAGAATGAAATGGAGAAAGAAAAGAAGAAGAAACGAAATTTAAAATTTCCCCATTTCATTCTTTCCAGATATGATCTAAGGTTAAGATCGGATTCTAACTCTACCTGATGAGATCTCAGTTCATAATAACTGTTGATCGATAACATCGACATTCCAGTGTCGCAGATTTTGTACATGTCTGTGTAAATAAAAATAATCATATATAAATGCTCTATTTAAAATTGAGCACTTTTTATAAACCCGGTTTAAATTCTTTGGATTACTACCCTGTGTATGTTTTACCTGGATTATTATCATATATATATATGTATATATATCAAACCGGGCCATACCTATAAAGTAAAAAAAATGTCATACTAGTGCTATGTATTGCTTATACCCGCCCTGGAACGAGTATTTTACATATATATATATATATATATATATATATATATATATATATATATATATATATATAAACAAATGTTTGGAGTTACAAAATTCATATATAGTTTTAAAAATGTTTTTTGGAAAACTCTCGTCAAATATATCAACAAAAATAAATAATACTTATCTAGAGGATCATATTAATTAGTGTATAAATAAACAGGTGGTTGATTTCAAATCTCTTAATATCTGTAATCCATTTAAATGCTATATCTATGTTGAGGGGGGAATAGTAAAATACTGGGTCAGCATATTGTTGGAAGGATTATAAATTGATTTTACTCTGTTTCCTAGCGCTTGGTGTTTATTACAAGACCTGCTTTCTTTCTATTCGCAAGGATAGTGTGCATTTTATCCATTATAGTAATATTGAGTACCGTTTTCAATGACAGTGCGATGCTGGCTATGTTAAGCGTGCTTTCTTGAATGTGCAGACCCGCATAAACAAGCATGTTTCATACAGGATTAGACAGTGAAGGGCAGGATCCCTTTGCCACCCTTCCTGTGCGACTTTAGACTCTGATATTGACAAGCATTTGGTTGAAAATCCAAGCTGTGCCAGTAACTATATGTTGCAGCATTTTAGGGCGCTAAATAGAGCGGATTCGTAAAACTTGTGTCAGAGTTTGTAATCTGTGCTAATTCACGAACTATCTGTCGAGATTTATATAAGATAAATTAAATTTGTCTAGCTTGTTTAAAGTTTAAAGAATAATCATGTTCTAATGCATAAGAGAATAGTGCATTTGTTTTTATTTATATCTCTTTTTTCTTCAACAAGCCCAGGAATTGAAACAATACAACATGCATTACAAACTATTAAGAAAACATTAAAACAACCAAAAATTAAAAATGAGTGCTGATTCATATAGGTCTTCGCTGAGATTCATTTAAAATGAATTCAGTGAGTCTAACTTGTTTAAAGTTAGAAGAATGATCATGTTCTAATGCATGAGAGATTAGTCCAGTCAGGAATTCTTATTTCTTATATAGGTTATGTTCAACAAGCTATTTCGCAAATTGCGTTGAGTTTTTTAATTATTGCATGGGACAATATACATTCCTGTATTACATTTGGGTGTTTAAAAAAAGGTGTTGTTGCTTGTTATGGTGTTTGTATTGTTTGAATTCATAGTTTATATAACGTGTTTCAAATTATTCTATGATTAACTTTAGTAGGTAAAAGAAGATGGCTGTTCATGGGAGAAGTGTTCGGTGTATATGCTGCAAAAGAGTGTAATGCATTTCCTGTAAGATATGCAAAATATTGCAATGTTTTGAGTGTATTTGTCATGTATTTGAATTTTCCTTTTTAATATTGTGAGCTACAAGTTCAAAATGCACGTAAGTAAAACATTTATCAGATAGGTTTTGATGTTTTTAATAATTTAGATAATTCGAACTACTGTTCGCATCTTGAGTTTTATTCTCACAACATTTCGGCCGCTGTAACTTCCGGCCTTCACCAGGTGTATCTTTTCGAACAAGAGAATATTTTTGTCGAACTTAGGAATCTGGACGACATTTCGAACGGAAAGAAAAGTTCATCATAGAATAATTTGAAACAAGTTATTTCCAAATATGACCTAAGGAGAAGATCAGATTGTTATATTGCCTGATGAGGTGTTAGCTTCTAACAGCTGTTGATTGATAACATCGATATGCCAGTGTCGCAGATTATATACATGTCTGTATAAATTAAAATAATCATATATATATATATATATATATATATATATATATATATATATTAGTATAAATATATTTATGGCAAGAAAGCAACACATACATTTTTGTATTTCATACTCTCAAAACTATTGAGCAATCAAATACTCACGTTTTTTTTCTGCAGTTTACTTGCCATAAATATATTGCATAGCGCTACGGAGCTCTAATCATCTAGTGGGCTCTTTTGAATCTGATACTGATGAAATAAATACTAGAACCAACATATATACATAATATCTCATGTCATATTGCTATAACTTTTGTTCATCGATTGGTAATCAAGAATGGCCTATGCTGGAAATCTCATTTCTTTGATCAATCATAACTCAAAAACAAACAAACAAAATTAGTTAAAACTGTGCACACATTTTTATTTGATAGGTTCTATAAGTGTGTAGAATTTCAGCATCATTAGTCAAGGCAACCCAGAGATCCAGAAAGTTCAATCATGAAATCATGTTATCTGTGTGTACGTATGTGCCACCCTGTATCTCATCAACTATTTGATGTATTGAGCTGATTTTTGGCAGAGATAGAGGTTCTAGGGTCTAGTTGATGGCATTTTAATTTAAGTTTACCATACACCTTAGTTATCCAGAAAATTCAACAAAAACTTTTTAAATGGGCATTGTATTGAGGCATAGCCTTTACAAAAGTAGTGACATTCCATGATAAATGCCAGTATACTGAAATCATATTCCCTTAATAGGGTTAAGATGAAAATTCATATACACTAAATGTACAAAAGCAAGGAAATTCCCAAATGTTTACACTTTTATTGTCATTAAGGGTATGCGAGCCAAAATGTATTTTACTGGTAGGAATTCTTCTTCAGCGCACCTCACACACTTCATCCACTCATGCATAGAGATTTATACTGTAGGTATGTGATAATGAAATGGTTTGGTTGATATGGAGTCATATCCTTAATTAATCACAATAAAAGTGTACAAATTTGAGAATTTCCTTGTTTTTGTACATTTAGTGTATATGAATGTTTATCTTAACCTTATTAAGGTGTTATGATTTCAGTGTACTGGCATTTTTCATGGAATATTATTAAACATTAGATTATATAACCGGGCGTTTCATTTTACTGTTTGTTGATTCGCATTTTTTTATTCACTTATATCAGTGACCGTGAGTAAAAAAAATACTTTTATATAAGTAACAAAAAAACTTTATGTGAGTAAAAAAAATATACTTTTATGTGAGCAAAAAACATACTTTTAAGTGAGTAAAAAAAAATAATTTCATGTGATTAAAAAAATATACTTTTATGATAGTAAAAAAATACTTTTATGTGAATAAAAAATAATTTCATGTGAGTAAATAAATACTTTTATGTGAGTAAAAAAATACTTTTATGTGAGTAAAATAATACTGTTATGTGAGTAAAACAAAATACTTTTATGTGAGTAAAACAAAATACTTTTATGTGAGTAAAACAAAATACTTTTATGTGAGAAAAAATAAATACTTTCATGTGAGTAAAAAATATACTTTAATGTGAGTAAAAAATACTTTTATGTGAATAAAAAATACTTTAATGTGAGTAAAAAATACTTTTATGTGAATAAAAAATACTTTAATGTGAGTAAAAAATACTTTTATGTGAGTAAAACAAAATACTTTTATGTGAGTAAAGAAATACTTTCATGTGAGTAAAAAAATACTTTTATGTAAGTAAAAAATACTTTTATGTGAGTAAAAAATACTTTTATGTGAGTAAAACAAAATACTTTTATGTGAGTAAAAAATACTTTTATATGAGTAAAAAAATAATTCCATGTGAGTAAATAATAATTTTATGTGAGTAAAAAATACTTTTATGTGAGTAAAACAAAATACTTTCATGTGAGTAAAAAATTACTTTTATGTGAGTAAAACATACTTTTATGTGAGTAAAACAAAATACTTTTATGTGAGTAAAAAATACTTTTATGTGAGTAAAAATACTTTTATGTGAGTAAAACAAAATACTTTTATGTGAGTAAAAAATACTTTTATGTGATTAAAAAAATACTTTGATGTGAGTAAAAAATACTTTTATGTGAGTAAAAAATACTTTTATGTGAGTAAAACAAAATACTTTTATGTGAGTAAAAAATTACTTTCATGTGAGTAAAAAAATACTTTCATGTGAGTAAAAAAATAATTCTATGTGAGTAAAAAAAATACTTTCATGTGAGTCAAAAAATACTTTTTTATGAGTAAAAAATACTTTCATGTCAATAAAAAAAATACTTTTATGTGAGTAAAAAAATATTTTATGTGAGTAACAAAAATACTTTAATATGAGTAAAAAAATACTTTTATATAAGTAAAAAAATACTTTTATGTGAGTAACAAAAATACTTTTATGTGAGTAAAAAAACAACTTTTATGTGAGTAAAAAATACTTTCATGTGAATAAAAATAAATACTTTCATGTGAGTAAAAAATACTTTCATATGAGTAAAAAATACTTTTATGTGAGTAAAATTACTTTCATATGTGTAAAAATACTTTTATGTGAGTAAAAAAATACTTTTATATAAGTAAAAAAATACTTTTATGTGAGTAACAAAAATACTTTAATATGAGTAAAAAAATACTTTTATATAAGTAAAAAAATACTTTAATGTGAGTAACAAAAATACTTTAATATGAGTAAAAAAATACTTTTATATAAGTAAAAAAAATACTTTTATGTGAGTAAAAAAATACTTTTATGTGAGTAAAAAAATATTTGATGTGAGTAACAAAAATACTTTAATATGAGTAAAAAAATACTTTTATATAAGTAAAAAAATACTTTTATGTGAGTAAAAAATACTTTTATGTGAGTAAAAAAACAACTTTTATGTGAGTAAAAAATACTTTCATGTGAATAAAAATAAATACTTTTATGTGAGTAAAAAAATACTTTCATATGAGTAAAAAATACTTTTATGTGAGTAAAATTACTTTCATATGTGTAAAAATACTTTTATGTGAGTAAAAAAATACTTTTATGTGAGTAAAACTACTTTTATGTGGGTAAAACAAAATAATTTTATGTGAGTAAAAAATTACTTTTATGTGAGAAAAAAAATAATGAACTACGAGTTTTCTAAACTTTAAATTCACATTAAATGTGTTTTCAGAATGTGATGATTATTCTAATAATTTATTTATCGGGTCAACTAACACAACAAAAGAAAAAAAATGTTTTTTATGTAACTAAGCATAATCCTATTTTAAAGTATGTTACTACAGGATTGCTTCCCTGAAGGTTGCAGCATGGTCATCTTCAAATTCAATTTCAAACACTTGTCATAAACCATCCTCATACGTCATGAAATTGTATTCATGCTATAATTATTTTCAATCCTCTGATAATATTCACCATCATTCAACTGACTATATATCTCATTGACCGTTATCCTCGAGATTTATTTTAGTCTTGGTGATTCATCAATAAAAATATATATTTAATGTAAAAAAAGCAAATATCGAAAAATAAACAGAAAAAGCAGCACTTATGGAAATTCCATGGTTGTTTATATACTATCTTTTTATTTACTGTATTGTTAGGTTATCTAAATGAAAATAAAACTTATGTTTTAGTGTTAAACGCAAAGATGAAATATACACATGTATAAAAATATCAATGGTATTTAAAGTAATTTCATTGTTAACTTCATAGAGATTTAAACACCACTAGGTTAACCATAATTAGTTATAAAAAACATAACATGTGAAATAAAAGCGTATTCATGAAATTTACGTTAAAAGTGAGCACGTATGTTTCAGGTAGCCCGTCAATCTGTTCGATCATTTCGCTAAAGAATGTGTGGAGTTTATTATTAATGGTTTCCGTCGACATATCTGTTTATATTATTCATTTCTATGTTATCAACATTGCAACAAGTCTAGAAAAATCAGAACAAAATGTGGAAGTAATTATACAATGCGAAATTTGGTAAATGAAAGAAAGAATAATTAATATCATTGTATCCTATTTATAAGAGTCCAAAACGACGTATGTGATTAGTTGGTCATTAATAAAAAAAGGTACTTCAACTAACTTACATATTGTATCATGTAATACAAACACACGTATTAGTTGAAGTTTGAATGAAACTTTTTTTACCTAGTATTATGATAAACAATTAATATTTATAAGCGAAAATATGTAGCTATAAGAATGGGTATGTATTTATATTTCGTTAATATCACGTGTTTAGTGAGGTAAGTAACAGTAATATTTGAACTCTAACAGTATTTGTAATTTGAAAACGGTTTTCCGAATATAACGAAAGTTATATTATGTATATTCGTGTCAATATCATAGTGGAAGAAAGATATAGGCTAATCCGAATCAAATACCGATATGTCATCCGGAGTACTATTAGCGTTTAACGTTGAACATTTACAAGGTAACTTTATAGTTTATATATATATATATATATATATATATATATATATATATATATATTTTTTTTTTTTTCTTATTTTTCATCGGGGAGGATAGATTCTTAGATCTTATCAGCTAGGATCTCATTGGATGTTTTGCTCCACTTTTCAAACTTTGAGTAGTGGTAGCAAAACAATAGCACCTCTTTTTTTTTCTTTTTGTTGTTCGATTTGATGGAGATAGAGGGCCAGGAGCTTTTGTCTCAAGGCCTGATGGCTGACCCTTGTTGGCCTATGTATTGGCTGGCGCACCATTTCCAGAGGCAGCAAGCTGTACACCATTGTTTACATCTTCCCGCCTGGTGTATGACCGGGTTGATGGGCCCTTTTTATCCTGGGTGCCGGCCTGCCAGTATTTATTTTTGTTTTTATTCATATTCCTGATTATTCATTTCCTCATTGTCAACGGCTTCTAATTGTTTATTCGAAGCTGCCCTCTATGAGTAGAGGGGGTGCCCCCCGTACGCAATTCGGGAGACGTGCTGGATGGCTTAAGGAGACAGCACACCATTTTTTTTTAATATTTGGTCAGGGTTTACTTAAAGTAAAAAGTAAAAAGTATCTTCATATCAGAGTCTCTGACAAACCCCTGTACAGAGAGACCGAAGACACCCGAGGGTAATGTCTAGTAGGCATTCAAGTCCTCCACGGTAGGCATTTAAGTGTGTGTGTGTGTGTGTGTGTCTGTGACCACGCTCTCTTGTACAAATATGATATATATGTAGACCTTTTACAAAAGCCGCTGTTTCATTGTTCTGCCTTACCCGCATACGACGTATGTGATTCCAACTGAAGTATATTAAAAAGTTCCACTAAGATATATTCGATTTCAAAATTAAATGTATCTATAAGTGTATAAGTCTCGAACATTATTTGAAAATATGACTAGTAATTCTTTTTGCGTTTTGATATTTGAAGATACATAATTACAAAATGTAAACACTATTTTCGTTTCTTATTAGCATTATTTGTAGATTGATTTTCTTTTGGAAATTATCATGAGTTTATATATCATATGAATTCGTTCGAATATTCTAAAATTCATGAAAATAATATATCAAGGTTTAAACAAGTTTTATTATGTTAAATATGTGGTGAATTGAGTTTTTGAGAGAAAGAATGGTGCCTAATAATCATGATATTATGTTGAGATAGTCAGACAGGGGGCATACACACATATACACACACACACGAAAGCACACACACGAAAGCACACACATACAGACATATATACATATATACATATATATATATATATATATATATATATTTAAAGATATTTCACCACATACAAGGCAGGCTGCCACTGTAGACGTAAGGGGCTACTTTTATATATATATATATATATATATATATATATATATATATTAAAATAAACATAGTTTTAGTATCCGACAATTCCCTGAAGAGGAGCCGAAGAAGTTCTGAAACAATTGTCGGATACTCAAACTATGTTTATTTTCATATAAAAGCTCTAATATATATTGAGCACTTTTGAAAAGTATAGCTTTTGTTCATTTTGTCAATATTTAAACTTAATTTATTAATATATATATATATATATATATATATATATATATATATATATATATATATATATATAATGAAAGATAGTGGAGATTAAATTGGATCAGAAAAATCGACATCATCTTACTTGGACGAATGGAGAGAGGAAGGGGAAGGAAAGATAGAGGTAAGAGAATGCTGTATACCACGGATTCCCCTATTTCCAAATTACCGTTCGTGCTTCTTTCGCCAACTTCGAACTCGCCATGTTCTTCTGGTCTCTAACTTTTGTGTAGCATTTGTCGCAGAACGTTGTCAACATAACAGTAACGACTGCATCTCCAACCGCTTGATGACGTCACACCGTATGCAGGTGAAAACGACGACAGTCGAGAGAGACACAGCACACCTTCATCACCCCACTCACTCTCTCTCTCTCCCTTTCTCGTTGTTTCAGTTCTTGCCCCCTTCATTATCTTCATTGTCTTGTAGTAATCATGATTCTCCGCCCATCTTTCTTCTCTTCTTCGTAGTCGTCCTCTTCCTTTCTCTTTTCTTTCTTCTTCTCGTTCGTCTCTTCCTCTGCAACTTCCGTTTTCATCTTTATTCTCTGCTTCAATGTATTCCTATTCTTCACTTATTCGTCTTTTTCTTCTCAAATCCATTCGTATTCTCCGGCTCACTCTCCTTTGTTTTCTTCATATTTTCGATTTTATTCTTATTCGACGCCTCCGCTTTCTTAACTCATTCGCCGTCTTCTTTTTCTTCTGTCTCGTTCGTCTGATCCTTCATTTTCTTTTTCCTCCTCTTTTCAACCCTAAGCCTACTTCTAACCCTAACCCTAACCCCAACCCTAACAATTCTCGCCTCACTTTCCTTTCGTGCGTCTTCTTTTTCTTAAATGTATACTGATTTTCTCCTATTCCTTCTCTTCGTGTCGTCGTTTTCTTCGTCTAATTTTTATACCATTTCTTTTTTCCTCTGAATTCTTCTTATTTTCATCATCCCATTCGTTATCTTTTATTCGCCGGTCTCATCTTCCGCGTCATCATCTTTCTTCTTTTTAATCTTTTTCTTCGTCTGTTTATGTTCATTTTGTTCCACACATTTTGAAATATAATTTATCTATTAAACTTTAACCAAAATTCGCCAGATTTTTTTACCAACTTTTATTGTATTGTGATTATGCGTTTTTCGAACTAAACTATATATATATATATATATATATATATATATATATATATATATATATATATATATATAAATATATAGAGATAGATGGACGAAGAGTGATAAACATGCACGAATGTCTATATTTATATCAAACTTCGGTTGTCCAATGCAAGGTATATTCTGTAATAAAATTATGTTTGGTATTCTTTCCTTAAGCCAAGGCTTATATATATATATATATATATATATATATATATATATATATATATATATATATATATATATATATATATATATGTATGTGTTAAACTTAATGTATGTGTCAATGTGTGTGTATGTTAAGCTTGCGTGTCTCCTATCAAAAAGAATGTTAGACAAATCTACAGAAAATTTAAAAGAGTATTTGCACGTACAATATGAGTTTTCCCGAATCCTAAAAGCACTCCTAAGAGAGCTATAAAGGATTAACCTCTAAAGATCCAACTATATCTTATTTTTAATAAATAAAAATCCCATGTACAAAATTGTCTCGGGAAGACAATGGAAGTGGTCTGGAATTTTTAAGTGCGCTCCTAATCTAAGGTAGCAATAGGGGAAAAACGTAGATTAAAACACTAAATATATTCCTTTTTTTCGAAATGTATATATGTATGAAATTCGACGGGAAATACAATGTAATCGCTCCCGAATCTCTTCGTTACTTTCTATGTGCCTAATATCTCCATACCCCGATATATAAGTGATCCATGGGGAGAATAACCTCCTAAAGCTTCATATATATATATATATATATATATATATATATATATATATATATATATGTATATATATATATATATATATATATATATATATATATATATATATTTATATATATATATATGTACATATATATATATACATATATATATATATACATATATATATATATATATATACATATACATACATATATATACATATATATACATATATATATATATACATATATATATATATATATATATATATATATATATATATATATATATACGATTTTTCTTATCTTTTACGTCTACTGTACGAATGTGCTAATTAAGTTTGGAAGGTATCAGACTGAAAACAAAGAATGTACGTTTTCGATTCTACCCCTCGGCTTTTAAAAAATAAAAATGATATGCAATGAAATTAAATATTTTAATTTTTTTAACGTAATTAAATATAAGTGAATAATTCTGGTAGATTAATTACGTAACGCCTCTTCCTCTGTCTTTTTTCTTCCTCTCTCTGCCTTACCCTTTGTTCTTACACCTACTTAATATCTAAATCAATCTCTCTCTCTATTTCTCATATATATATATATATATATATATATATATATATATATATATATATATATGTGTGTGTGTCTGTGTGTGTGTGTGTGTGCGCGTGCGGGTAAGAAGACCTCTATATGTCTATACGCATGTCTATCCTTATAAACGAAAAAATACAACAGAATTTACCTTAAATATAAGTGAATCTAAATATACATATACAACATAGTGGAAGTAGTTGTGCGTCTCAAACTGCCCCTTGAAGGAGCTAATGACACCTTTCTGACATTTTACAGAATGGAATTTAGTTTAGGTGTATTATATATATATATATATATATATATATATATTTATATTATATATATATATATATATATATATATATATTTATATTATATATATATATATACATACTTATATATATAATTATATATATACATATATATTTATATATATATATGTATATATATATATATATATATATATATATATATATATATATATGGGAAAATGAAAAAGGAAAACCAAAAAATGGATGTTTTTTATGTGTACATCAACGTTTCGTCTTTATTTATAAGACTTCATCAGGATGATAAAATAGAGAAAAAATGTCATGCAAGTACAGATACATGTAGGGTAGACATATTGGGAGCATGAGAAAGTTTATTTGGACTGCAGTATTAAAAGTGTGAGGAAAAAAGTAAGGAGAAAATGAAGATTCAAGGAGAAAAAAGAAAGGGAAAAGTAAATGGGAGAGTGTTATAGAGGTTGGAGATGAAAACAGTTAACCATGATCAGGCAAGAGTCTTTGTTCTGTGAGGATGATCTTGCTTATTAAGGGTGATACGTTAAAGAAACCATTACGTTGCTTGATGGTGGTGGAGGCGGTGATGAGGGCAGTTTCTAATAATCTCATGTTCCAAATATTTCAAATATTCCATACCCACCCTTTCAATCACCGCCCTCCTCCACCCCCCAACCCCTCACTCATTGCTATCATTTTCCAAATATTTCAAATATTTCACACCCTATCACAACAAATCCTCCCTCTCCCCCACTCAACTATTTTCTCCCATACCTCTTCTTAAATTCCCTCATTTTCTCAAAACGCTCTCTAAGACCATAACTTTCGCCCATCCACCAAAATCACAGCCCCCCTCCCTCTCTACCCATCTTCCTTTCCCTGCATACACCCCCCATACACAAACATTCCAACTTACTTTTCCCCTTCAATCTTGAACCGCAATATTCTCGCTGCCCCTTTTTCCCACTTTTGAACACTTTCCTTTGTCATCTCTGCCCGGGAAGTCTATTTTCCATCTTAATCTCCTCTGACGCCTGCCTGCATTATCGAATGTACCTCTTATTGGACTTTTTACCCTTTCTGGATTTTCTATTTTCGCCGTACCTGAAGTTGTGGCTTCTTGGAATTTAACTTTGAAACCTCTCTCATTATTTCTCGTGCCTCTAACGACCTACCTATCTACATCTTATTCTCTCCGCTGGACTCTTCGACACCGGACTTTTTTGCAATCGGACATTTGCTTGCACCTTGGCACAGATTTGCCCTGCGTTTTTTTCCCTACAACTTTTATTTTATTTTTTTAAATTTTAAATCTTGGCCATTGCCAACTTATCTATCCCAGCGACTTCCTCTGATGATAAGATTTTGATCTTTGAAAAGCCTGGCTTAAGGAAAATTTAACTTGAATAAATTGCCTTTTTGCGGAATATACCTTGCTTTGAACTTTTGAATTGAATTTTGATTTGGCTTTTGCTTTCTCTAATTCCTTTCCATTCTCCTTCATTATATATATATATATATATATATATATATATATATATATATATATATATATATATATATATATGAGAGAGATTAATAGAGGAAGAGAGATAAAGATGTGCGGCTTACAAATCAATTTCATCTTCGATTGTTCAATGCAAGGTGTACTCAATGAAAACATGTTCATTTATTTTTTCTTTAAGCCATGCTTTTCAAAGATAAAAAAATCTTATCATCAGAGGAATTACATAGATAGATAAGGTGGCAGGGGAATGATCAAAATTCAAAATTTGAAAAATTTAAGAAACAATATAAAGTAATGGAAAGTAAGAGTTTGTGTATAAAAAAGTTATCCAAATATTGAATGTGTGCACTTGGTGAATGTTCGTTGAGGGGTTGAAAGATTTAAAGATTGAAAAATGGTATTTCGTGGAGACTGCGTTAAAAATGGTCAAGATGTAGTAAATTCAATATAAGGATGGTCAGTTAAACCGTAGATAAAAAGTGCTTATTCGAATTTTGAGAATTTGGTCCATTTAAAAATACTTCCGTGGACCGCGAATGAAAATAGTTTTTTCGATGAGTTCAGTTTTAAATGGTGTAGGTATTTCAAGCAGGCCGTGGAAAATGTTAGTAGTAACTTCAATCAAATCTAAGGAATGAGAGGGAATTTCTTGTTGAAGACGAGGTCAGTAAAAAGTGTGAAAGGAATGTGAAATTAGGGAAGTGGGGGTAATGGTTTAGTGGATGGAAATATGGCTGATGCTGGGAGTTGTGTAGGGCAGGGCTAGTTTAGTTACAGCTCATCACAAGTAAGCAACAATATAAGTTTATTTGCTGGACTGGCTTCAGTTAGAAGTTGGGGTGGAGTTATTGAAACAGTAGTGTTTTTTTGTCAGTAAGTAAACAGTTCGAGGGGGTATTCCCGTATTTAAACGGATTCTTTTAGACAAAATTATATATAATTCAGAAAGTGTAAAAGGGGTAAACTTGGAAATTAGGGCTCAGACGATTGGGAATCTGGAATATACGTGTTTAACATGTAATTATCCGGACATTTATAGTATTGAAGAGTTTAATGTTTCAAGAATCTATAGATATCCCAGTTGGTTAAATATTAGATGCGTGACTAAAAAAGAAACTTTAATATATTACTGATGTTAGTCTTGGGAACAGCGTCAATATGTTTGCAATAAGTGAGTTCTAGTAAAAGGATTATGGGGTGGGATTGGGTAGATTATGTAACCGAAGTGATGACATGAACTATTGAAATTACAGATAGATTAAAGGGGGGGGGCAAATGGGCCATTATAGGAGTAACCGGGATGCGCAGTTTAAAGGTGACAGTAATGGAAGCTATGAGAACAAGATTTTCGGTAAAGCGCTGCATCCAAAGAGTCGATGGATTGTATACAAAGGGAGATAAGAGAGGCAATGGGTGAGTACGTAAGAGGGGTTAACTAATAACTGAAAAAGGGTATAGGAGTTAGAGTAGAAGAGGCTAAGGATTAGTGGAGTGAGGAAGAGTGATGTTAGTTCTCAATTAATGTTAAGTATTATAGGTTAATCAAGTTAGTAGGTACACAGGGTAAAATACGCTATGTTATTGGGATGATTAGAAAGGTGAGGAGTTAAAAAGTTAAAAACTTATAACATTTAAGAATTAGTCGAATGTTAGAGGGGGTGTTGGCTGGGAGGAGGGGTGTTACAGGGAGTAATGAAATTGATGTATTTAAATTTTCGCTTGTGACTGCAGTTTGAGATAAGTTCTTTTTTAAACGAATATATATATATATAGATATTGATATATATATATATACATATATATATACACATATATATGTATATATATATATTTATATAAATGTATATTTATATATATATGTATATATATATTTATATATATATATATTTATATAAATGTATATATATATGTATATGTAGATATATATATATATATACATATATATGTATATATGTATATATAAAAATATATATTCATATATATGTATATACATATACATAGATATATATATATATATATATATATTTATATATTTATAGATATATATTTATACATATGTATGTATATATAGTTATATATATTTATATTTATATATATATATATACATATATATGTATATATATATTTATATATATTTCTATTTATATATATACATATACATTTATATATATATACATATATATGCATATATATATTTATATATATATATATTATATATATTATATATTATATATATATATATATATATATATATATATATATATATATATATATATATATATATATGCAGAATGTCTTTTATAAATATATAGATGCGTATATACGCGAAATAATAATAAATTAGACACACACACATTTGAAGCTACTTGGTTTACCTGAACAGGTGTATTTCTGAAAAAAACTTGACACACCCACGCGCAAATATACCTGTGCAGAAGACATTCACTTCAACGTGTCGCAAAACTAATTGGATTATTTTTTTAAATATTTCGTTCTCTCTTTTTTGTTTTGTTTGTTCTTTGTCTCATCTTTCTGTCTTACTTTCTTTTATTCATTCATTCGTTCATTTGTAATTCATTTCTTCTTACTTTCTTTTCTTCATTCGATTTTTACTTTCTCTCTTTCGTTTTTCATTTCGTTTTTCATTTCGTTTTTCATTTCGTTTTTTTCGTTCACCTGTTCGTTATTATTTCGTTCGTTTCTAAATACATTCTCGTTTTTTCTTTATATCACTTTTCTATATGTTTTCATTTCATTCATTAATTATTTGTGTCTACAACTTATTGCCTCTTTGTTGTTCTAGATTACTTTCTTCCCTCTTTCTATTTCCTCATCTTCTTTTCGTTTCAACTATTTTCCGTTCCCTGAATCTGACAAGTCTTCTATTTTCCTACTCTCTCTTACTCTATGTGTCTGTCCGTTAATTCATAACTAAAATCACTTCATTTTTTTTAAACGTATGAGTTTAATTTTCGTAAACGGGCATAACAGGCGTGCAAATCTGTTCACGAAATTAATTCTACCTATGGTATTTGAGTTTAAACGTTTGAAGTGCATGTATCAGAGAGTGACCGCAGGCGAAAGTTACGAAACCACATGATTTCTGGGCGAAGCTCTCCGCCCTCTTAGCTGTCGAGATTTCAGGAAGAGAAGACATCTTAAGCAATTCTTCTTAATAGGGGATGGGGTTAGTGCGCGCGGTGTGGTTGATATGGCGAAATAGTTATCCGGCTCTCTGACTGTCTATGTGTTTCCCTCTCACGCGTATACAAGTTGTCGTTCTAATGTTTTTCTTTTGTGACTGTCGTTTTTAATAGACTTTTCATAAAAAACATCAGCGTTCGAGTGATTATATTCTACGGAGGATCAATAACTCAGTCGCATTACGAGGTGGATGTAAAACGGCTTATTCAGCTATGCGTAAGCGTAAATATAACCATAAGAGCTTCATAAAACCCGTTCACGGTTAAATATAGTTATCACAGGTATATATACGAACATAAAAAATAAAAATAAAATTGTACTACATTATCTAAATGTATATGGGAACAATGTATAAAAACACAAATAGTATTATTATTATTCAGGAGATTTTAAGATTAGCACTTTCTTGTAATATAAAAAGTGCATTAGATTTAGAAAAGTAAACTAAAAAAGCCAATAAAAAGATTAAATATGAACGAAAGAGTTTAACTAAATAAATGCAGATTCGCTTCGTTATTTAAGTCCTGGTTAAATAACATATAATAACACTTTTTCCTCATATAAAGATTATTTAACCTGCTTTAATCTGTTGTTGGCATTGTTTCCTCTAAGTTGTTTTTCGTGAATATTACAAACATCCGTAGTAAAAATGGTGTTGTTACTATAAAGAGACAAGACTCGAACACGGCATGCTTGGCTGTCAGTCCGCTCCGGTATCCATGTAACCAAAACAATCATCAGTTATAAAAATATATACAAATAATTATAAATAATATAAATATATCAAGTTTAGGAACTTTTTAGATAAGGATTGATAATTTATATTATTTATCTAATTTTATTTTCCACTTGGATGATATTTTCACAGGGTTTCGGCCGATGTAATTTCGAAATTCTTCAAGTTTTCTTGTCGAACTCGGAAAATGTTTATGTTGAACCCAGAAATCTATACGGAATTTCGAACTGAATCTTTTATTTAATACACGTGGTAGATGTGTTTCCTCCGAAAGAAATGGGCGTGTAAAAATCGTAAGAAAATAATTTGTATATTATTCTTAGATATCGCTTGTACTAAGATTGAACCTTCAATCTCCGGAAACTGTCACTTAGAACGGATTGTAATCGAATACCTTTATCCGGAAGTGTCTAATATAAATGCCTTAGCGAAATTTAAACAAACATGTGCCCAACTTATAAAACAAAATATTTTTCTTAAATCCCAAGAAAATAATTTCAATCTTACTAATACTAAAGATCGATACCGGACAATGTGTTTGTTCACAATGCTGAGACACCAACATTTTATAACTTTTCCAAACTAATAATTTAAATCGGTGAATTTCGAATCAGTTTTAAACATTATCTCATTAAACGATTTGCTTTCACGTCTTTATCAGTTATATTAAGATGTTTTTTTAAAAAACGTAATTTGGTAAAACTAAAAAAAATGAAAGTAAAAAGACTCCCGAGCAATGACGGGTTAGGATGGCTCGTTTTAAAAAGTCAAGTGAGATATTCCTTTATTTTATGGCCCGGTATATATTCGAACTTATAGTTTTATATATTATAGATCTTCGTATGCATTTTTGTCGTTTATTGATTCCAGAAAAAGTGATGTCTATATTGTAGCTGCTGAGGCTTTTTCCCTGTGTTTGTAATTTCATTGAAGCAATTGTAGCGAAATCCCCATAATAAGTCTCAATCTTTCGACCTAAATTTGCCTTAGAAAATACAGTCTAATGATTATCACATTTTCGTGTTACACTGTACGTGAGATAATGCATTGGCCTGGCATCAATTACACGGTCAATAACAAATACAAAGTTTCATTACTTATTAAAATCAATGCAAACACGAATCGGACAGTCTTCTCATTGACGATTTTACTCTAACGTCTTTACTTTTTTTGTTTTCAACTCATATTTTACATACATTTGCCACTATTCTCACGCGGAATTTTGTCACATGTACTTGATTCCGAAAACATTTCATTTTGTGAAGAAAAGAGCGACGAATATACACAAATTGACTTTTTTATTTGTGCGCATCTGTCACTTCTCTTTTCAAATAAGCAGTAGTTAACAAAAAGTCAAAGTGTTAACATAGTAACTAGGTGTAGCGTGCACATGCTTACAATTAGACGGGTACGTCTTTTAGCTTACAGAATTTGCAAATAAATATTACAATTATATTATTATTATTATTATTATTATTATTATTATTATTATTATTATTATTATTTAAAAAACAAAACAATCATACCCTCATACCTGTTATCTTTCCACCTAAAGCTTAACTTAAAAAATACCACTTCGAAATGTCACCGTAGTTAGATAAACAAAAATGTGATGATGTTGTATAGAAAATATTACTTAGGTTTTCCATCAAAAGAAATGTGAAAATTGGTCCACTACCCATTTTCACTTAAAATGTCTTCCCGGACAATTCTGGGACAGTTTCCGCTGGTATATATTAAAGCCGTTATTCCTTTTGTTTTGTTCAGGAACTCCTGTTACGATATTGGAGATGAATTGCCATACACATATACATTCTAAAACTTCACCAACGAAGGTACACGGAAAAATAGATTCTTTTAATCAGCAGGTGTGCAACATTTACGTAGGGGCTGTATTCGCGCTTGACATACATAACAAGAAAACGTGAGATTTTGTTTTGTTTTATTTAAAACTTAAATAGAATAGTGAAAAATTAGAACAGAGCTGTAAAAACGGGGTTCATGTTTTGGTGTACGACGGCTTAGGTAAAAGCTAGCTGTGCCTTGAAATGGTACAACACTATGAATTTACCAAAATATATTCAAATTAATATCACTATTTGAACATGTCTTCAGTATATTCCCGATCTTTTCCCTAATGAATTGAATAATATTAAGTGTAGTACATTAGAGTTAAAAGGGATGAGCTTACGATTTGCTAGTATATATATATATATATATATATATATATATATATATATATATATATATATATATATATATATATATATATAGGGTGATTCATAAGTCACTTAGCTATTTATTTTTGAAATTCTAAAGTTAAATAATACAGTAATACAAACAGAAAGTTCGTTCAGCAAATTCATTTATGGGAGTTTAAACTTACAGCACATTCTCAAAATTTCAACCTTCGTTCTGTATGCATAGCTCCATTCATTTTTGCAAGAAATTTACGATTTTTTGTAGCATATTTGATTGATTGAGTGTTGTGAGAAGGATGCTTTCTGTTCACATCACGTTTCCATTGCCATTCAACAAGTGTGGGAGATTCATCAAATTTGGCCATATGAATAACAATAAAAATTCGCTTTTCAATTGTAAATGACATACTGCCTGAAAAAAAGCACATATGATGATTTACACAAATTTAAATAAATAAAAATAAATATATATAGAAACAAATATATAAACGAGCAAATTTAAAATAATAAATAGCAGTAATTAGAGAGTAAGATAACAATTATCAAAAGTTCATAGTATGTTTGTGCTTCATATGGTACTCATTTTAAATAGCTAAGTGACTTATGAATCAGCCTGTATATATATATATATATATATATATATATATATATATATTAGAAACCATATATATAAAAAAAACAAAAAAGCTGATAAATAGAATTAACTGTTATTATCAGTAATAATATACTAAAATGTCTACAGTTCTAACTATAATTTCGTACTTATTACATAATTCCCGCCAAAACCTTCTATAATATTAACACATGGTATGTACCTGATTAACCTTATTTCCCTGAAGATGGGCCCGGATGGGTCTGAAAGTACTTAAGAGACAAATCTAAACTATGGCAAATTCATCAGCTAATTCTCCTCCGAAACTAAGATCATTATTCAGACTATTGAAAGGATCTACCAAAGGATATCTAGACATGCCTTGTCTCTCATATTCAACAATACTTACCTGCAAGAGAAGATACTGTCTAGATACACACACACACACACACACACACACATATATTTATATATATATATATATATATATATATATATATATATATATATATATATCGTGTTCCTGTCACAATGTCTCTGTCTCTTGTCAGGTTCTACAATATTTTGTTTTCTGCGTTTATAACTTCTTTTTTCACTCCCACCATTTATATTCCGCTTTACCGTTTCGTTTCCATACCGTTGTGAGAATCTGCCTACTTGTTTGTGTGTGTTTTGTTTGCGACTCTCAATTTGTTGCACCGATAAGATTGCAGTAACTGCAGCTGCAACAGTAGAGCCGCATGCAACTCTCCCCAAACCCTACTCCAATCTACCTGTCCACCTCCATTTACCTATTCCAAATATACGTGCTATCTACCTGTGTTTGCGTGCCACAAGAATTGCAAAGCAACTCTACTAAAAATACACACACCCTGTCGTAAACATCCAGCTCTCACTCCCTGTCGTCCTCTATCTCGCTCAATCTCTGCGAGTTGATCTATTCCAATGATCTTGAAGATAATATATATATATATATATATATATATATATATATATATATATATGTTGTAAAAAAGAAGTGTGGAAAAACTATGCCATGAATATATCTCGTGAGAAACATTTATTCAGCGTCACATTCTTACCAACTTTTTACCAAACTTTAAAATTAGATAAAGATACTACGACGATGACAAGAATAAAGTACAATTATTTGACGAAATTTGCGACATTATTTATAGCCATTTTATATCATTTAAATTCATTTTACTTATCGTAGTTGATATATTGACCGTATTTCGGCCGTTTTACTCACCGGCCTTCTTTAGATGCCATCTCTCACAATTAGTTACCTACTGGGAATTCTTAATGGAAAACAGTATGCAAATAGGGCTTCCACTACTGGTGTATATCAAACAATAGATAAACATGAAACGAGAATGTTAATATATAGAAGAGTGGATAAGCATGAAAACAGACTAGTAGAATAATACTCATAATATAAATTATCAAACCTTATCTTAAAAATTCTGAAACATAATATATTTACATTATTTATAATTATTTGTATATCTTTTTGCGTAGTGGTTGTTGTGACAATGATAATTGTTTATGGTGTCTATCATCTCATTCCAATTTCTCTTAGTCTTTTTAAGGTTTGCGGAACTCTTACTAGTTATCGCACTATTATTGATATTAATGGAATATTCTTGATGTCCAATTTTCCGTTCAGTTCTGTAGCAATCTCTATCGGGTTTCTTATTGTTAAGCATAAAATCGCCGCAATGTTGCATCGTAGTGATTGTTTTAGAAGTACTTCAATGTAATGTGCTCGGACGATCTTGCAGATCTGGTGCTCCCTCAACATAAATTCCCTGACCAACCCAACACACAACAACATTTTTTTACTCCAATAGCCTCTTTCTTAAATCTGCGAACCTTTGGAATTCACTGTATACTCCTTGTTTCCTTAACTATAGTAGCATGCAGAAATATAAATGTAATGTGAACAAACATCTCGCTACACAACTCTTCACTCATGATGTCCCTGTAGGTATGCTACCTTATTCGCAGTAACCCCTTACATCTCAGTTCCAATGTTCCTTGTTTGGGGCGAATGACATTTTTTTAAAGATCCTTGTATGTATATGTGTTTAGAATACTCGTACCTCATCTGAATATAGCGTGAATCATATAGGAAAAAAATAGATACACATAGTTTCGTCAATACATTATATATTAGTGAACATGATTACAACATGTGTCTTCATAGGTGTAAGAAATTACCCGAGACAAAACTATTAAAAACAACAGATCCAACCTGGTGTAGAATAGCCCGTCGATGGAAGTCATTGAGGTGGGTGTTCCTCTGAGGTCGACACTGTAGTCCCCTACCACTAGCTGGAACAATGCTCAATCAAGACGACAACAACAATTAAGTTTCTCTTAATAAGTATTAACATCTGATATCATCAATCTCCATCACAAAAAGAGGATGCTGTCTATGAATGTTATATCGTATCCTGTGTATCTATACTCGACATGACGCCTTGTCTGTCCAATTTCTAAAGCAGAACTGACTAACTTTGAAATAATTCTATCTGAAATAACGAAATTGACTAATCAAAATCTGATTTCATATCAAGAATAAAGGCCAATCTGATGTTAAACCATGTCAATACGGTTTTTTTTTAATAAATAAGAAACATTTATTTTCTCAAATCATCATATGTTTCAATTTATTTTCAACGACCCGGCGTTGCCCGCCGGCATGTACACAACATAATAAACGAGTTAAAATGTGTGTAAAATATTCATATCCTCTTTCTGTATCTCTCTGGGTCATCCCCTTCACTCTCACAACCTTACTTTCCCTACTTCCTAAGTCGAGAAATAGATCTTTGATCAAACTTACGACAGAACAGATACTACATTTTCATTATAGTCCGAAGACCAAGTAAGTGTATTCAAGTTCGAGTTTTACAATAAAGGTTGATGAAAGAAAATCGCTTTAATTTATTTCCTGGTGACCACCAAAAGCTATTACAGAGTAAAGAATATATACACGCATACATAGTTTTAGTCATGCGCACTTTCTAATTTCAAACTTACATTCTTTCGAAAGTTAGAGAAAAAAAGAAAAATGGCGTAAAATGGTTCACGGATAACCTAAGAACCCTAATTGTTTATATGGCTGTATTTTGTACAAACACATAGGTGGCCACTCAAACAGTGATCATGTCCTAAGTAATATGTCAAATGAAATAAAAAAACTAAATGTTTGGTATTGAACTGCATCAATAAAGAATATACTGCACCCAAGCCTGCGCTCCAGCTGTTATATATGGATATTAGAATGTAATATTGAAACTGGAAGGCGTACAAAGAAGGGTGACAACACTAATAAGTAAAGTAAAGGAGTGCACTTACAGGGAGAGATTTGACAAATTGGGATTGACTACTTTGCTGGAGAGAAGAATGAGAGATTATATGATTGAGACTTTCAAGATAATAAATTACATTTCTAACTATGGTGGGCATATTTTAGTATTTCTCCTAGATCTGGAAGGTTATTGTCAATACAGTTTTCAAAAACTAGATTTGTTAACCAGTTATAGTGTTTAGCTCACAGTGTAATATGGTGTTGGAATAAGTTGTCAGATTTGATTTAGAACAGCAATAGCGTGGATCAGTTTAAGATGAGGTTGGATGAATTCAGGGAATATGGTAGAAGGGAGTTATTGAGGGGGCACTTTTGGGAGTTATCAAATGAAATATTTAAAAGAATTTGATCTGGATATCGATACTGTAATAAGAGTGTATTTATTTATTTTGTAACAGTTGAATTGGGAAGATAGTTAAAGGGAAGATGCCCAAGGAGGCATAACAAATAATAATAATAATAATAATAATAATAATAATAATAATAATAATAATAATAATAATAATAATAATAATAATAGATGGAGGGACAGCACCAACCAGACCTCAACTGGAACAGTGCAGAGAATACTGGGACCTCGGGGAGGCTTATTGCCATCCAAATCACAGAGAAGACCAATTGTCTTTACCAGCGAGACTCAATGGTAAGCGGCTGTTGCGATACCGCATCGTTATCGAAAAAAGGTAAATAATACTGGACATCTGGGGAGACTTGTTGTCACTCAGACTCCAGGAAATACCACTGGTTGTTGTCGGTGAGCAATCACTGACGATGATCTGTGTGAGAACTCCTCGTGAGTACAAATAATAATATAATGAGAGCCTCTGATTATTAGAGAATCTCTAAGGCTTATCAAGGCTTATCAAGACTTATCACCACTTATCAAGGCTTATCGAGGCTTATCACCGCTTATCACCACTTATCAAGGCTTATCAAGGCTTATCATTGCTTATCAAGGCTTATCAAGGCTTATCACCACTTATCAAGGCTTATCAAGGCTTATCAAGATTTATCAAGGCTTATCACCACTTATCAAGGCTTATCAAGGCTTATCACCGCTTATCAAGGCTTATCAAAGCTTATCACCACTTATCAAGGCTTATCAAGGCTTATCAAGGCTTATCACCACTTATCAAGGCTTATCACCGCTTATCAAGGTCCAGTAGTTACTCGAGAATAAGGATTAACTATATTGTCAGTTAGACAATGAACGCCAACACGATAATATTATAATCAATAAGTGGAATCGGCTAAAGGTTACTTAAGTTGAATTTATTATCCAAAAATACAGCCTAACAAGTATTTGTTTGCATTAGACTTGAAGACGATCATGTTGTAGTCGATTGGAAAACAGCTTCGTTGTATTGGGGTTCCACAGATGGGATGTTCTAGGAAATAAACTTTGTTCATGGAAGTTCCGTTTTGTTTTTTTGTAGTAAGAAAAAGAAAGGAAATTTATTTAATGTGGGTGTAGCTTTGCGCGTTTTTGCAGCGAATGTGTACAATGTGAGACTAGGGATTGGAGTGGAGCACTTACTATGGACAGAAAAATACAGTAATGATACGCCAGCAACATATATTCTGTTTGAAAAAGGTTGTAAGGTATAGAATATATCATCTCCCACTAGATTGCGATGTCGGTGTTGTAGTCTGTCAAGGTAGGATGTGTAGTTGCGAGCTGCCAATCCTATTATATGTAATATAGTACACTTTATTAAAAAGGAGCATTCATAGTGCTGTCAACTTAATGTTCTACACACATACATCTGGTGTGAAATTTTGAACTCATACCTAACCCCCATAAAAAAGGTAATATGACATATATTTTGGGATTTAAAAATAAAACTAATCCGTTAATCTCGCTTGCGTTTTAATCTATGAAACTGGGGGTTAAACATGAAATAATGCCTAAAGTGACAAAACATGTTGAAAACGATGTCGCTGTCATCTCCGGAATAAGATAACTATCTATGCCTCAGGCATGTGCCAATCGGTGATCGGTAAATAAATTTCGGTCTTGTGTTAATGAAATATGGGCCATAACACTAATAAAAATAAGTCCAGTCACAAAAAATAATGAATAAAAAATGATAATAAATGATAATAAATCAGGAATAATAAATAATCAATAAATGAATAAAGACACCGAATAACAAAATATAATGAAAGCAGTTAAGCAAGCGCCATATTTTGCGGCAGTAGTATTAGCAACGTCGTAAAACTAATGTATATGTGTGCAGTGACATTTTTTTACTAGTAGTAAAGCGACGTCGAGAAACTAATGCATATGCGTGCAGTTGCAATGTTCACTTTTTTTAAACAGTAGTATTATTAACGTCGTAAAACTAATGTATATGAGTGCAGTTGCAATGTTTCCTTTGTTCAAATAGTAGTATTAGCCACGTCGTAAAACTAATTTATATGCGTGCAGTTGCAATGTTTCCCTTCTTAAAATAGTAGTATTAGAAACGTCGAAACACTAATGTATATGCGTGCAGTTGCAATGTTTCCTTTTTCAAATAGTAGTATTAGCAACGTTGAAACACTAATGTATGTGCGTGCAGTTGCAATGTTTCTTTTTTCAAATAGTAGTATAAGCAACGTCGTAAAACTAATGTATATGCGTGAAATTGCAATGTTTTTCTTTTTACAATAGTAGTATTAAGACCGTTGTAATCCTGATGTATATGTGTGTAGTTGCAAGGTTTACTGTTTAAAATAGTAGTATTAGCAACGTCGTAAAACTAATATATATGCATGCAGTTGCAATATTTTCTTTTTCAACTAGTAGTATTAGCAACGTCGTAAAACTAATGTATATGCGTGCACTTGCAATGTTTTTTTTCTCAAAATAGTAGTATTTGCAACGTCGTAGAACTAATGTATATGCGTGCAGTTTCAATGTTTCTTTTTTCAAACAGTAGTATTAGCAACGTCGTAAAACTAATGTATATGCGTGGAGTTGTAATGTTTTCTTTTTTACTTAGTAGTATTAGAAACGTTGTAAAAGTAACGTATATCCGTGCATTTACAATATTTTCTTTTTCAAATAGTACTATAAGCTACGTCATAAAACTAATGTATATACGAAGAGTTGTAATGTTTTCTTTTTTAATAGTAGTATTAGCAACGTCGTAAAACTAATGTATATCCGTGCAGTTGCAATGTTTTCTTTTTAAAATAGTAATATTAGCAACGTCGTACAACTAATGTATATGCGTACAGTTGCAATGTTTTCTTTTCTCAAAATAGTAGTATTTGCAACGTCGTAGAACTAATGTATATGTGTGCAGTTGCAATGTTTTCTTTTTCAAATAAGAGTATTAGCTACGTCGTACAACTAATGTATATGCGTACAGTTGCAATGTTTTCTTTTCTCAAAATAGTAGTATTTGCAACGTCGTAGAACTAATTTATATGCGTGCAGTTGCAATGATTTCTTTTTTTTTTAAATAGTAGTACTAGCAACGTCGTAAAAATAGTGTCTATGCGTGCAGTTTCAATGTTTCCCCTTTCAAATAGTAGTATTAGCAACGTCGTTAAACTAATATGTATGTGTGCAGTTGCAATGTTTTCTTTTTTAAAATAGTAGTATTAGCAACGTCTTAAAACTAATGTATATGCGAAGAGTTGTAAAGTTGTCTTTTTCAAATAGTAGTATTAGCAACGTCGTAAAACTAAAGTATATGCGTGCAGTTGCAATGTTTACATTTTAAAACAGTCGTATTAGCAACGTCGTAAAACTAATATATATGCATGCAGTTGCAATGTTTTCTTTTTTAACTAGTAGTATAAGAAACGTCGTAAAACTAATGTGTATGCGTGCAGTTGCAATGGTTCCTTTTTTCAAAAAGTAGTATTAGCAACGCCGTAAAACAAATGTATATGCGTGCAGTTGCAATGTTTTTATTTTCAAACAGTAGTATTAGCAACGTCGTAAAACTAATGTATGTTTGTGGAGTTGAAATGTTTCCTGTTTACAAACAGAAGTATTAGTAACGTTGCCAAACTAATGTATATGCGTGCATTTGCATTATTTTCTTTTTCAAATAGTACTATTAGCTACGTCGTAAAACTTATGTATATGCTAAGATGTGTAATGTTTTCTTTTTCAAATAGTAGTATTAACAACGTCGTAAAACTGAAGTATATGCGTGCAGTTGCAATGTTTTCTTTTTAAAAAAGTATTATAAGTAACGTCGTAAAAATAATGTATATCCGTACATGCATGCAGTTGCAATGTTTTCTTTTTCAAATAGTAGTATTAGCCACGTAGTGAAACTAATTTATATGCGTGCGTTTGCAATATTTTCTTTTCTCAAAATAGTGGTATTTGCAACGTCGTACAACTAATGTATATGCGTGTAGTTGAAATGTTTCTTTTTTTCAAATAGTAGTATAAGCAACGTCGTAAAACTAATGTATATGCGTGCAGTTGCAATGTTTTCTTTTTCATATAGTAGTATTAGCAACGTCGTAAAACTAATGCATATGCGTGCAGTTGCAATGTTTCCCTTTTCAAATAGTAGTATTAGCTACGTCGAAAAACAAATGTATATGCGTGCAGTTGTACTGTATGCTTTTACAAACAGTAGTATTAGCAACCTCGTAACACTAATGTATATGCGTGCAGTTGCAATATTATTTTTTTCAAATAGAAGATTAGCCACGTCGTAAAACTGATGTATATGCGTGAAATTGCAATTTCTTTTTACAATAGTAGTATTAAGAACGTCGTAATCCTAATGTATATGTGTGTAGTTGCAATGTTTCCTGTTTACAAATAGTAGTATTAGCAACGTCGTAAAACTAATGTATATGAGTGCAGTTGCAATGGTTCCATTTTTCAAAAAGTAGTATTAGCAACGTCGTAGAACTAATGCATATGCGTGCAGTTGCACTGTTTCCTTTTTCAAAAAGTAGTATTAGCAACGTCGCAGAACTAATGCATATGCGTGCAGTTGCACTGTTTTCTTTTTCAAACAGTAGTATTAGCAACGTCGTAAAACTAATGTATGTGCGTGGAGTTGAAATGGTTCCTGTTTCAAACAGAAGTATAAGTCACCTTGCTAAACTAATGTATATGCTTGCAGTTTCAATGTTTTCTTTTTCAAATAGTAGTATAAGCTACGTAGTACAACTAATTTATATGCGTGCAGTTGCAATGTTTTCTTTTTTTTAAGTAGTATTAGCAACGTCATAAAAATAGTGTATATGCGTGCAGTTTCAATGTTTACTTTTTCAAATAGTAGTATTAGCTACGTCGAACTACTAATGTGTATGTGTGCAGTTGCAATGTTTTTTAAACAATAGTAGTATTAGGACTATAGTAAATCTAATGTATATGCGTGTAGTTGCAAGTTTTCTTTTCCAAATAGTATTAATAGTAACGTCGTAAAAATAATGTATATCCGTACAGTTGCAATGTTTTCTTTTTCAAATAGTAGTATTAGCCACGTCGTGAAACTAATTCATGTGCGTGCGTTTGCAATATTTTCTTTTCTCAAAATAGTGGTATTTGGAACGTCGTAAAACTAATGCATATGCGTGAAATTGCAATTTTTTTACAATAGTAGTATTAAACTGTCGTTATCCTAATGTATAAGTGTGTAGTTGCAATGTTTCTTGTTTACAAATAGTAGTATAAGCATCGTCGTAAAACTAATGCATATGCGTGCAGTTGCAATGTTTCCTTTTTCAAAAAGTAGTATTAGCAACGTCGTAAAACTAATGTATATGCGTGGAGTTTAAACGTTTCCTGTTTCCAATAGAAGTATTAGTAACGTTACAAAACTAATGTATATGCATGCAGTTGCAATGTTTTCTTTTTCACTTAATAGTATTAGCAACGTTATCAAACTAATGTATACCCGTGCATTTGCAATATTTTCTTTTTCAAATAATACTATAAGCAACGTGGTGAAACTAAGGTATATACGAAGAGTTGTAATGTTTTGCTTTTTAAAAAAGTAGTATAAGCAACGTCGAAAAACAAATGTATATGCGTTAACTTTCAATGTTTCCTGTTTCAAATATTAGTATAAATAACGTTGCAATGTTTTCTATTTTACTTAGTAGTATTAGCAACGTCGTCAAATGGTATTTGCAACGTCCTACAACTAATGTATATCAGTGCATTTGCAATATTTTCTTTTTCAAATAGTACTATAAGCAAGGTCGTAAAACTTGTGTATATGCGTGCAGTTGCAATGTTTTCTTTTTCAAATAGTAGTATTAGCCATGTTAAAATAAATTCATATGCGTGTAGTTGCTAAGTTTCCTTTTTTTAAATAGTTGTATTAGCAACGTAGAAAAACTATTGAAACTGCGTGCAGTTTCAATGTTATTTTTTCAAAAAGTAGCATTAGCAACGTCGTAAAACTAATGTGTATGTGCGCAGTTGCAATGTTTTTTTTACAATAGTACTATTCGGACTGTCGTAAAACTAATGTATATGCGTGTAGTTGCAATGTTTACTGTTTCAAATAGTAGAATTAGCAACGTCGTAAAACTAATGTATATGCGTGCAGTTGCAATTTTTTTCTTTTTAGACTAGTTATATTAGCTACGTCGTAAAACTAATGTATATGCATGCAGATGCAATGTTTCCTTTTTTCAAATAGTAGTATTCGCAACGTCGTAAAACTAATGCATATACGTGAAGTTGCAATGTTTTCTATTTCAAATATTTGCATTAGCAACGTCGGTAAACTAATGTATATGCGTGCAGTTGAAATGTTTCTTTTTTCTAAATAGTAGTATTAGCAACGTCGTGAAATTAATGCATATGCGTGTAGTTTGAATGTTTCCTTTTTCACATAATAGTATTAGAAACATCGTAAAACTAATGTCTATGCGTGCAGTTTAAATGTGTCATTTTTTCAAATAGTAGTAGTAGAAACATCGTAAAACTAATATATATGCAGGCAATGGCAATGTTTCCTTATTCAAATAGTAGTATTAGCAACGTCGTGAAACTAATGTATATGCGTGCAGTGTAAATGTTACATATTTCATATAGTAGTATTAGAAACGTTTTTAAAAACTAATGTATATGCGTTCAGTTGCAATGTTTCCTATTGCAAATAGTTGTATTATCAACGTAATAAAACTAAGGTATATGCGTGCAGTTGAAATGTTTCGTTTTTCAAATAGTAGTATTAACAACGGTGTAAAACTAATGTATATGCGTGCGGTTGAAATATTTTCTTTTTCAAATAGTAGTATTAGAAACGTAGTAAAACTAATGTATATGCGGGCAGTTGAAATGCTCCTTGGTTTAAATAGTAGTATTAGCAACGCTGTAAACCTAATCTATATGCGTACAGTCGCAATGTTGCCTTTTTAAAATAGTTGTATTAGCAACGTTGTAAAACTAATGTATATGCGGGCAGTTGCAATGTTTACTTTTTTCAAATAGTAGTATTAGCAACGTTCTAAAACTAATGTATATGCGTGCAGTAGCAATGGTCCGTTTTTTAAATAGTAGTATTAGCAACGTCATAAAACTAATGTATATGCGCGCAGTTCAAATGTTTTCTTTTATTCAAATAGTAGTATTAGCAACGTCGAAAACTAATGTGTATGCGTGCAGTCGAAATGTTTTTATTGTCAAATAATAGTATCACCAACGTCGTAAAACTGATGTATATGTGTGCAGTCGAAATGTTTTTATTGTCAAATAGTAGCATCAGCAACGTCGTAAAACTGATGTATATGTGTGCAGTCGAAATGTTTTTATTGTCAAATAGTAGCATCAGCAACGTCGTAAAACTGATGTATATGTGTGCAGTTGAAATGTTTCCTTTTTCAAATAGATCTTCAAAAGATATAAGTTTAACTATCGGGCACTTGATGACGTTTACATTTATTCTTGTTTCACTCAGTCTACATCTCCTTATGTTGGGAAATTGATAAAATTATTTCTAAATAATTATTTATTTAAATGTGTTAAGTGAGATTAAGTTCGCTTTCACATTGTCGTTCGAAAGTCGAAAAATATTATTAATTTAGATGTCTACTTCGTCATCGTTACTTACATGTTTAAGACACAATGGATTATGTCCTTTATTTTCTGTCTCTCGGCTCCTACGCACCTCTGTATTCATAAAACTACCATACAATCTTGCGTGTGTCTGTGTGTTTCATTCATCAAGAGATCACGTGAGTGTAGTAACCATCATACTAGTCCACGTGTTATAAGAGTAAGTGTCGCACTGTGTGTTGTTCATCGGTGATTGAACCCAGAGCGCTCTACTTACACAATGGGATCTTGTTATTTTTGTTTCGAGGAAACGAGTTCACTAATGCAAAGGAGCATTGTTTTGCATCAGAGAACTCTCGTTAAGAGAAAACAGAGTAGGAACTTTGTCTTAAATTGACGTGACAGTTTGGCAGCACGTCGAGTGTTTAGCGACAGAATAAGAGAAAAGGTTGAGTTGTCGGAGTTTGTGTCAGGTTATTGTGTTGACGAGATTCGTGTGTTTTAGAGAACGTTAATACAATTCGAGAGTCGGACTTTTGATTTTTTGGTGTGCGTTTTCAAATTTCACAACTACAATAGTGTTACTGCGAACAGGTTGATATTCGATTTTTAAAGTATTTGTTTATTAACGCGTTTCATAATAGTTATATTTGTCTATCTTTCAATAATTTATTTGGACTAGCGAGAAAACTTGCAAATTTCATGATTACTTGCTAATTTGATGATTACTTGCTAATTTGATGATTACTTGCAAATTTCATGAGTACTTGCAAATTCCATGATCACTTGCAAATTTCATGAGTACTTGCAAATTCCATGATCACTTGCAAATTTCATGATTTCTTGGAAATTCGATGATTACTTGCAAATTTTATGATTACTTGCACATTTCACGATTACTTGCAAATTTCATGATTACTTGCAAATTCCATGATTACTTGCAAATTTCATGATTACTTACAAATTGCATGAGTACTTGCAAATTTGATGATTACTTGCAAATGTCATAATTTCTTGAAAATTCCATGATTACTTGCAAATTTCATGATTACTTACAAATTTCATGATTACTTGTAAATTTCCTGATTACTTGCAAATTCTAAGATTACTTGAATATTCCAAGATTACTTGAAAATTTCATGATTACTTGCAAATTCGATGATTACTTGCAGATTCCATGATTACTTGCAAATTTGATGATTACTTGCAAATTTCATGATTACTTCCAAATTTTATGATTACTTGCAAATTCCATGACTTGCAAATTCCACGTATAGTTTATGTTAGTTCTGTTTACAACTTAAGTTTTTTAAAGGAATCACCACTAATCAAGACTCAAAGGCATCTCGAGGATAAGGATTTATTTGTGTGAGGTTGACTGTGATTGGTGAAGCTTAGGAGAAGTTGATTATTTTGGAGGATAAGTTGTTATGTTAGGTCCGTTTTCAGCTAAAGTATAAGTACGACATTAATATTCAGCTTTATCGTAATTACAATTAGGTGTAACTGCAGTTTTAAATATGACTTAATTAAAGTTATTTGCACTTGATAAAAACAACATTTGTTGAAATTGTTGAGTTGTGTTGTTTTGTTTTTTTACACATTTTTCGTCGACACAGTTTGGTTAATAACCTAATTACTTATGTAATTAAATTGCCATTTGCAAAATCAGTTACCGTCTACTTTTTGTTTGCATATTCAATGTAAACTTTGTTAACACGACTACTGTGTGGAATTTCGATTAATTACATCCGGTCGTTTGTGCGCATGCGTATGAACCACTTAACGATTGAACTGGAAACCTAATTAAGATAATAATATGGTGCTTTCTTTACAGATTAATTATATTAAAGAAAAACATGAAACGAAATAGAAGTGAAAAGAAAGAAACTTGATTCATTTTTAACATGTCTTTATTGTCTATTTAGTAGGACATTTGCCAAAAATGTCCTTTTAATTCAGCCTATACTTAATTAAGTATGGAGTTTGCCTAAAAAGTTACAAATTTGATTGTACAAAAATATCGTTTTTCAAGTGCCGAAGCTGTCAAATTAATAATATTGATTAGCTACAACCATTATGTATTCTATATTAAGAACCTAATAACATTGATCGATAAATAGCATTGAAAACGGGATATAATTAATACGTATATCTGTAGCATCCAATCTTTTTTATAGCTAGATTAGTTAACCATAACTAATAATTCAGTTCCAGGTATGTTAATTTACTATATTGGCTGGCTACCTTTTGAAAATAAAAATAACATTTTTAAACCGGTTGTAAAGTAAAACATATCCTCAAAAGATATATTAGTGTTGCAAAGGATATGGTTGAATGTCTATTTCTGCGTATATATTTGTTTAGAAATTAGTACGCTTGCATTTAATACATGTTTTTTTATATAAATGTTTAGATATCTATCCATATATGTTTAATTTTATTTTAAATTTCTATCACCTTCAAAAAACTTTGTGTGATTATGACCCTATCTTAAAAGACATGATTTTATTTCGAGGCCCGATGATCAGGAATCCCTCAAACTGCTCTCGTGAAACAAAATCAATTTTGTAGTCAAAATGAAATAAATTATCATTTAGATTTCTGCTCTATATTTTTATTGAGCACTCTCATAAACCCTGTTCAACTCTCCTGGAGTTATACCCTGTGGATCTATACCATACCCGGATTATATATATATATATATATATATATATATATATATATATATATATATATATATATATATATATATATATATATATTTATATTTATATATATATATATTGATGTTTCACTGAGAATATTCAGTAAAGTCCGGAACACGGCCAATAAAGAACAAGTTTGATTAGACCCGATTATACGGTACAGAGCATTTATACGCGTATTTGGAGAGTTTACTAAGATACTTTTTCCAGAAAGGATTCATCACAACGTTAAAATCTGTTATTTTATTATTTATTTATTTTGTAAAGTTATTATTCCCTACACGTGTTTCGCTACGTAGCAAATATATATATATACATATATATATATATATATATATATATATATATAAATTCTTGTTTAATTGAATAAAGGAAAATGCTTATATTTATTTATTTTCCCACTGGTTGACCAGTGAACTAATACTGATAAAGTTACTTCGGTTAATTAATTTGTTTACTTTTGAAACAAATAGCTACATATAAAACCTAAACGCAGGAAAATTATATGTCTTCATTTTATTTAGATATTTATGACTGACTTTCGTTCTAAAAACAACACGTATTTTTTTAGATAAACATTGATTTAATCTGGCAATTGCATGAAACACTTTTACAATTAAAATTTGTATAAAATTCCAGTTTTAAATGTCCTTCGATCATGCTTCTCACTATAATGGCGTTAAGTTTCATGCTTGAACTGTAAATGGATTTTATCTTTTGTTGATAATATCGAGTTGTCAAAGCACGTCCGTCTATCTTGTACTTATTACCGCGAAAGTGCAAGTGTCTTTTTTTCAATGTGCACAACCTTTATATACATATATATATATATATATATATATGTATATATATATATATATATATATATATATATATATATATTAAAACTAGCAATCATGTATGGTTGTTCAGTTTTTATATCGATTTTGATTATGGCTTGTAGAGGATAATGTATGTTTCGTTATTATAAAATGTTTCGTTAGTTGGAATTAAGGTGGATTCTTCTTTGATCCAAGTCTAAAATCTAATTATGTTTTGCTTATTTATCTTTAATTTCAACATTTTGTAAAAAAACATGTACCATATAATAGTGAGGAACGTATAACTGTTGTGCTTTAATGTAAGTGTTTGGCACTTTTAAGGAGGAACGTGTAAATACATGTTGAAAAATCAATCATCCAGGTTTATTTAAATTATAATGGTATTTTTGTTGTATTGCGTAAGTGGTATATCGGTGTGGTAAGCATCGTTATTAAGAATTCGAAAAAAAGATTTGTAAGTTTGGAGCCAGACATATCTGTAAAATAGTTAATTCTTCAAATGACTTAGTAAAATATCGATTCATATGTCGTCCATTTACCATTTGGAGAAGGAGTACGCAAAACTCAATTAGTATGAAAGACAAAAACATTCCGTAATGAGAAGAGTAGTTTACAGCTCATTACATTGTTTTTTGGTGAGTATTAGTGCTGGATATGAGCAATATCGGATTATAACGGAGGATGCACTTTTTTACAGATGGTTCCATTAGTCTATTAAGACAGAATCAAGTCATGGAAACATCGTGCGTCATCTATAAGAGTACCATCTTTTTTATTTCTAGTAAATGTTATTCTCATAAAAAACGCTGTAAAAATTAACCAAATTATGTCTGACACATTTTGTGAAAATGTGAGTACATTTTAGTGAGAATTGGCTCTCCCATAAAACTACGAAACTATGTCAATTTTTTGGGCATCCTCTACGTCTGTTATGTTTGTTTGTTACGGATATTAAAGAATTCTTAATTTAATTTCATTTCTTATTGTTGTAACATCCGCGTGAATTCTAATGTGATTGCTTTCATCGAAAGGAAATCACTTGGACGCTTCAATAGACAAACAGAATAACGTCTTCCTTAAATCGACTCGAAAATGTTTATTCTTTTTCCCCCCAAGGAAATTACCAAAGCCATTACGAGAATCTCATTTCATATATCAATTTAGAAGAAAGGACCTTCTTCACTACAATGAAAAAAATAAGAAGTGATTGCTTCATTTTAGTCACACATTAGTTTTGCTGATAAAGTTTATTAATTACGAGACAACCGAGATCTATGCTTGTGTGACTAGATACACAATGAAAGTGATTCAATTAAACTAATATATATATATATATATATCTATCTCTATATATATATATATATATAATATTTGTTATTGTTTATTATCTATGTACGTATACATTTCGTCCTTAAATAATCGAAACTCATCAGCATAGAGATATCACTATTCACTACCGGTCCTGCGATTCGAAACCCCGGATTATGAGTATTTTGCAACTAAAATCCGACGCCTTAACCACACGGCCAATTTTAAATAGCGAATAAGCTGAGATAATTTTGACGCTTTATCAGCAGCTTAACGTCAGAGCGTTTAACTTCCTTTAAGGAAGGAACGATGAATTTAAAGCTAGTGACGTCATGCTGTGTTAATATTAATCTTGCAGTGCTCTACCTTTTCGAGAAGCGACAAATAATAATAAATATTTATTATTGTTTATTATCCATGTCCGTATATATATATATATATATATATATATATATATATATATATATATTATTCATACAAATACTATGGGCTGTGTACGTGCATATATGTCTTCATTAGGCAAAGCTTCTTCAGGTAGAGTTGTTAAACTAAGTAGAGACTGATGTATACTTACCATTAATCAGTTTCCTATAAACGCAGTAAAGGTCTACATAAATACTTTACTTAATTCCTGTAAACCAAACTCACCGGATATATAATTATAGTAGGTGAAATCTTTCAACCGTAAAACAATTCATAATGTTGTTATTCAATTTTTAAAAGTACTGTCTCGACTCGGCGAGCAAGTATTTTGGTCCCCAGTCATAATAGAAGCACACAAAAAACGACAACAACAACAAAACAAAAAAATCAGGCTAATTCCTTAAGATGATCGTGAAGATCGAAAGCGCTTTAGATGGTCGATAAAACAACTGTCGGGGCCATAATAATCCACAAATTCTCACCGGAGACCCGAAAAATTGCTCGTCCAGTCAAGAGAGTAATTAACAAATTACGAAACGCCAAATTCTATAGTCTTCAATCAGACATCTATCAATAAAAACTTGCTGCTTACACACACACACACACACACACACACACACACACACACATACATATATATATATATATATATATATATATATATATATATATATATATATTAATGCATGTGTTGTTGAAAACGACATAACTCTTCTGTTTAGTGATTCCTTTTTTTATTTGTTTCCATTCGTCGAATGATGTTTTTGACGTTAAATGGAATGAATTAATGTAGGATCCGTGTGTTTGACTAACGTTTTCGATTCTCTCCGAAATCATATTCAGGTCTTTAATGGTAAAAATGAATAAAAAGCGAGTGAAAGAATGGAATTTCTTTAAAAATACGCCGGCAAACCGGTCAATTAAAAAACGGACCTCTACATTTTGAAATGTGACGATTGAAACAGTTCTTCGTTTATTTAATAATTTTATTCATTATTATTCTTATTATTTTTAATAATTTTAATTTAAAATAGTAGCTGATTTAATTTGGTCTAGTCTAATAATTATGGAGACGGAAAATGGGGGAGATAGGCAGTAAGTAATTTTAATAAGATGTCCCTATTTTTTTAATTGAATTAGACGACACCGGTTAGTGTCACTGCACTAAGCTAAGCATTTTAAAATAGTTTTACTTGTCTCATATGAAATGTTATTAATTTTAGGTTGCTGTGTTTTGATGTATACGGCTTCAAGTTTGTTTTTTTTTAAGATGATTCCGGAGAAAATCGAAAACGTTTGTCAAACACACGGAACCTACATTAATTCATTCCATTTCAACGTCAAAAAGATCATTCGACGAATCGAAAAAATAAAAAATTGAATCACTAAACAGAAGAGTTCTGTCGTTTTCAACAACACATGCATTAATGAAAAAATGCTGCGTAAATGCACACATACAATATATATATATATATATATATATATATTTAAGAAAATTGGCAACATCTTTGAATCACCCATGAAAATGTATTTAAGTGCAACACATGGTGCAATTTAAAAGAAAAAAAATCATTAATTTAATTTCTTTGCAAGCTTTCGTTGCAAAACAACTTTGTCAAGTGAGACGGTCTCATAGTTTCTTTTTTCTTTTCTTCTTCCTCCATCATTTTAGTGCTATCAACCCCGAGGGGTCGAATCACGGTAAAGGCAGAAAAACACGTCCAGTTGTAATAGACGTTATAATAAGTAGAGTTTGGTCGACGTCTGACGCAGATGGGCGCTTTTTGAATAAAGAAATTGACATGTTGTAGTCTTTCTGTAAAAAAACAAGCACACATACAGCCTTCTTTTTATTATATAGAGAATATAGATTGATATATCTCTCTCTCTCTCTCTCTCTCTCTCTCTCTCTCTCTCTCTATATATATATATATATATATATATATATATATATATATATATATATATATATATATATCAGGAGATTAAGAGTAATATAAAAATTTGGACTGACGGACAAATTGACGTACATACTGACTGATGGAAAAAAATGCAGTTTTATTTAAAAGGCACATAGAAAGTTAAAATTAATTCCTATTATGTAATTATCAAAGTTCTACATTATTAAAGTTCTATATTATTAAAATTCTACATTATTAACGTTCTGCATTATTAAAGTTCTACATTATTTACCTTCTACATTATTAAAGTTATACATTATTAAAGTTCTACATAATTTAAGTTCTACATTATTAAATTTCTACATCATTAAATTTCTACATTATTTAAGTTGTACATTATTAAAGTTCGACATCATAAAAGTTCTACATTATTTAAGTTTTACATTATTAAAGTTCTACATTATTAAAGTTCTACATTATTAAAGTTCTACATCATTAAAGTTTTAATTATTATTGTTCTACATAATTTAAGTTCTACATTATTAAAGTTCTACATTATTAAAGTTTTACATCATTAAAGTTTTAATTATTATTGTTCTACATAATTTAAGTTCTACATCATTAAATTTCTACATCATTTAAGTTGTACATTATTAAAGTTCTACATCATTAAAGTTCTACATTATTTAAGTTTTACATTATTAAAGTTCTACATCATTAAAGTTCTACATTATTAAAGTTCTACATTATTAAAGTTGTACATTTTTAAAGTTTTACATTATTAAAGTTCTACATTTGGTAAGTTTTACATTATTAAAGTTCTACATTTTTTAAGTTCTACATTATTAAATTTCTACATTATTTAAGTTTTACGTTATTAAAGTTCTACATCATTAAAGTTCTACATTATTAAAGTTCTACATTATTAAAGTTCTACATTATTTAAGTTCTACATTATTAAAGTTCTACATTATTTAAGTTTTACGTTATTAAAGTTCTACATCATTAAAGTTCTACATTATTAAAGTTCTACATTATTAAAGTTCTACATCATTAAAGTTCTACATCATTAAAGATTTACATTATTAAAGTTCTACATTATTAAAGTTTAACATCATTAAAGTTCTACATTATTTAAGTTTTACATCATTAAAGTTCTACATTATTTAAGTTTAACATTATAAAAGTTCTACATTATTAAAGTTCTACATCATTAAAGTTTTACATTATTAAAGTTCTACATTATTAAAGTTCTACATTTTTTTAGTTTTACATTATTAAAGTTCTACATTTTTTTAGTTTTACTTTATTAAAGTTTTACATTATTTAAGTTTTACATTATTAAAGTTCTACATTATTAAAGTTGTACATTTTTAAAGTTTTACATTATTAAAGTTCTACATCATTAAAGTTGTACATTTTTAAAGTTCTACTTTATTAAAGTTCTACATTTTTTAAGTTTTACATTATTTAAGTTCTACATTATTTAAGGTTTACATTATTAAAGTTCTACATTATTTAAGTTGTACATTTTTAAAGTTTCACATTATTAAACTTCTACATCATTTAAGTTGTACATTTTTTAAAGTTTTACATTATTTAAGTTTTACATTATTAAAGTTCTACATTATTAAAGTTCTACATTATTAAAGTTGTACATTTTTAAAGTTTTACATCATTTAAGTTGTACATTTTTTTAAGTTTTACATTATTAAAGTTGTACATTTTGTAAGTTTTACATTATTAAAGTTCTACATTATTTAAGTTCTACATTATTAAAGTTCTACATTATTTAAGTTGTACATTTTTAAAGTTTTACATTATTAAAGTTCTACATCATTAAAGTTCTACATTATTTAAGTTTTACTTTATTAAAGTTCTACATTATTTAAGTTTTACATTATTAAAGTTTTAATTATTTAAGTTTTACATTATTAAAGTTCTACATTATTTAAGTTCTACATTATTAAAGTTCTACATTATTTAAGTTTTACGTTATTAAAGTTCTACATCATTAAAGTTCTACATTATTAAAGTTCTACATTATTAAAGTTCTACATCATTAAAGTTCTACATCATTAAAGATTTACATTATTAAAGTTCTACATTATTAAAGTTTAACATCATTAAAGTTCTACATTATTTAAGTTTTACATCATTAAAGTTTTACATTATTTAAGTTTAACATTATAAAAGTTCTACATTATTAAAGTTCTACATCATTAAAGTTTTACATTATTAAAGTTCTACATTATTAAAGTTCTACATTTTTTTAGTTTTACATTATTAAAGTTCTACATTTTTTTAGTTTTACTTTATTAAAGTTTTACATTATTTAAGTTTTACATTATTAAAGTTCTACATTATTAAAGTTGTACATTTTTAAAGTTTTACATTATTAAAGTTCTACATCATTAAAGTTGTACATTTTTAAAGTTCTACTTTATTAAAGTTCTACATTTTTTAAGTTTTACATTATTTAAGTTCTACATTATTTAAGGTTTACATTATTAAAGTTCTACATTATTTAAGTTGTACATTTTTAAAGTTTCACATTATTAAACTTCTACATCATTTAAGTTGTACATTTTTTAAAGTTTTACATTATATAAGTTTTACATTATTAAAGTTCTACATTATTAAAGTTCTACATTATTAAAGTTGTACATTTTTAAAGTTTTACATCATTTAAGTTGTACATTTTTTTAAGTTTTACATTATTAAAGTTGTACATTTGGTAAGTTTTACATTATTAAAGTTCTACATTATTTAAGTTCTACATTATTAAAGTTCTACATTATTTAAGTTGTACATTTTTAAAGTTTTACATTATTAAAGTTCTACATCATTTAAGTTCTACATTATTTAAGTTTTAATTTATTAAAGTTCTACATTATTTAAGTTTTAATTTATTAAAGTTCTACATTATTTAAGTTTTACATTATTAAAGTTCTACATTATTTAAGGTTTACATTATTAAAGTTCTACATTATTAATGTTCTACATTATTTAAGTTTTACATTATTAAAGTTCTACATTATTTAAGTTTTACATGCGTATGAATCGTTATATTCTACGTACACTTTCTCGTATGTTTTTCTATTAAACGTACGGGAACACACGTGCGTTATTTTTATTGTATAGCAGATATAAAATATATACATAACTCTTGATATATGAAAAGCGATAAAGAGAGAAAAAGGAATAGAGGTGTAGACAAACAGACAGATAGACAGACAAACAGAAGGACGGAGAGGCGTTACGTAATAAATCTACTACAAATATTCACTTACATTTTATTATATTATAAAATAAGATACACATTTAATCTTTCTTTTTATATAATTTTATTTTAAAATAATAGGGATGTAAAATTTCATCAAAATAGAATATATTTAAAGGTTAAAAAGAGTCATCTCCCATAGCTCCGTTAGGTTATGAGGGCATTTAGAGTTTTTGAACTACTTTTATTGTCTTCCCAAGAAAATGTTATAGATATGATTTGAGGTTTTTAGAGGGGTAATGGTCTCATAGCCTTCTCTAGGGTTTACTTAAAGATGTGTAACCACTTCATTGTCTTCCCAATAAAATGTTATAGGTATGATTTAAATCTTCATGAAATAGGATGTATTTGAAGTTTTAATGGGGTAATAGCTTCATAGCCTTCTCTGGGGGTTACTTAGAGATTTGGAAGTACTTCCATTGTATTCCCAAGAAAATGTTATAGATATGATTTGAAGTTTTAAGAGGGGTAATGGTCTCATAGCCTTCTCTAGGGTTTACTTAGAGATTTGTAACCACTTCCATTGTCTTCCCAAGAAAATGTTATAGGTATGATTTAAATCTTCATGAAATAGGATGTATTTGAAGTGTTAATGGGGTAATAGCTTCATAGCCTTCTCTGGGGGTTACTTAGAGTTTTGGAAGCACTTTTATTGTATTCCCAAGAAAATGTTATAGATATGATTTGAGGTTTTAAGAGAGGTAATGGTCTCATAGCCTTTTCTAGGGGTTACTTAAAGATTTGTAACCACTTCCATTGTCTTCCCAATAAAATGTTATAGGTATGATTTAAATCTTCATGAAATAGGATGTATTTGAAGTGTTAATGGGGTAATAGCTTCATAGTCTTCTCTAGGGTTTACTTAAAGATTTGTAACCACTTCCATTGTCTTCCCAAGAAAATGTTATCGATATGATTGAAATATTCATAAAATAGGATATACTTGAGGTTTTAATGGAGTAATGGCCTCATACCCTTCTCTGGAGTTTACATAGAGAGTTGGGAGCACGTTCTAGGGGTTACTTAAAGATTTGTAACCACTTCCATTGTCTTCCCAATAAAATGTTATAGGTATGATTTAAATCTTCATGAAATAGGATGTATTTGAAGTTTTAATGGGGTAATAGCTTCATAGCCTTCTCTAGGGGATACTTAAAGATTTGTAACCACTTCCATTGTCTTCCCAAGAAAATGTTATCGATATGATTGAAATATTCATAAAATAGGATATATTTGAGGTTTTAATGGAGTAATGGCCTCATAGCCTTCTCTGGAGTTTACATAGAGAGTTGGGAGCACGTTCTGTTTTTTTTCACGTGGAAATTGTTGCATAAGAATTTACATTTAGATATTATGTAGATTATCTAACCTTTCTTTCTTATGAGTAGATAAAAAAAGAATTGCACTCATACACGCACATTGAGTTTCATATAGACAGAAAATATCTACTGGTTTATTCACACTCGTTTATTTATTACTCGCTGTTTATTTAATTATATTACTTATGAAAACCCGACTGTAACAATAAAAGGAAACATGATAGCATATATAGTATAAAGCCTTAAGAAAGCAAACGTTGATTTACCCAGTAACTCGTGTCAGGGTGTCACGTATAACCCGAAGGTAGAACAGACAATTCTCTTGAAGGAGTTCCGAAATAAAGGATTCATTCTGTTTTATGCTTCGGGTTTTTTTAGATGAGGGTTTATAATTCGTAGAATTTGGAATATTCGGACTACTGTTCTCATCTAGGGTGTTTTTATAACGTTTCAGCCGATGTAACCTGAGTACACCTGAAGAAGGTCGGGGGCTACATCGGCCAAAACGTTGTGATAAAAACACCCAAGATGAGAACAGTAGTCCGAATATTGAGGCACTCTAGAACTAAAGTGGGGCCTCTAAACATGTGCCAGCTTGAAATAGATACATGCAACCAATGTAAGTGATACGTAAGTGTAAGAACCTGATTTTCACGAATAACTACTTGTAAAACTGTTTTCACCGAAGTCATACATCAACACACACTCAATATACACGGATCCTCTTTCATTTAATGTAAGTTATCTTTTTTATATCTATAATTCAATTTGCTTCATGTTTCGCAAATTCATGCCGACGTATGTTTTCTAATATTTGTATTTTCTCGCGCGTAAATATTTTGTGAGGAATTTTCTTAACTTAATCTAAGTTAATCCGATTTATTTTCAAGCTTTTTTTCCTTCTACGTTGACATGTGGTTTCCTCTCTTGCAGAAAGATGTGATATGCTTACCCGAATTTTACCATTGAATACATTGGATATACCCATTTATTGATTCATCTCCAAGACCGAACTATGAGAAAAACGAAAGTGTTTCGATACCATACAAAAAAACTGGCTGCAAGTAAAACAAAGCAGTTAGTGATCCAAATGCTATTCTAAATATTAGTCCATTCAATATGTATATCTACAGATAAGCATGTTGTTTGTAATAGACAGATGAAATATTATTTCAAACTGTACTGTGACAGACCGATGAAAATTCTATTTCTAACATTAATACACCTGCCAAATACTATTTCAAAATTAAGTTACACAGACAACAAAATGGTATTTTAAACTGAATTTCATAAATCGACCAAATTACTATTTGAAAATTAAGTCGGAGCAAACGACGAAAATGTTATTTGAAACTTTAATTTCATAGACCAATGATAATGCTATTCTGAACTTAACCTTAATAGACCGACGGAAATTCTATTGAAAACTTACTTTTCGTAGTCGAATGATGTTTATATTTAAGACTCAGGGTATGTAAACCGATAGAAATGATATTTCTAACTTAAATTTCATATACCTATGATAATCCTATTTCAAACTTAACCTCGTACACTGACGAAAATGCTATGTAAAACTTTATTTTCGTTGACCAATGCTAATCATAATACTATTTCATACCTAATTTTCAAAGACAGACGGAAATGCTAAACACACTGACGTTTTAAAGTCCACTGAAAATGCTATTTAAAACTTAGTCTTCATAAACCGTCAGAAATACTATTTCAAACTTAAATTACACAGTCTAATGATGATGCTATTTCAAACTTAACTTTCATAGATCGAGAGAAATTCTATTTGCAATTTAAATTACATATATAAAGCTTACGCGATAAATAGTATTTCTGTCTGTCTATGAAGGTTAAGGTTGAAATATAATGTTTAATGTTAAACAAAACATATTTACCAATCAATAAAGCTTACGTTTTAAAAAGCATTTCCGTCGCTCTATTAAGGGTAAGTTTCATTCATTCATTTCGTATGAATCAAATTATTATTTTGTCGGTTTTTCCAATATCTTTCTAGTTTGAATTAGTTCCAGAAATGCATCGGCTACTTACGGGAAGTAGCACGTGAAGGTTGCCAACATCCTAAGTGAAAGTGTTACTGTGGAACGAACAGGTCGTTAGTCCGTGTATTAACCACTCAGCCACCGTCACCTTCCAATGGTAAGTTTGATAGGGCATTATCATTGATCTATTGACAAAATATATTATTTTAAACTGAAACAGGATACACTGAAACATCTAAGGTTTTAAATTGAAACGAGAGGAATTAAAACTGAGGGTTAACCAATGAATGTCTAATAATAAAAATCAATATTTACTGTGTTCTTGCATATATTAACAAATTCACATTACTCATGTGTTTACAATTATACTCAGTTACTCGCCTCTAAATATGAAACGCATTTAGCTGGCAAATACGATTTTGAATTTAATATACACAACGAGATGTAACTAAAAGAAATGCGACTCGTTTTCTTTGAAGTTTCTTCACCCAAACAACATATATTGCAATTAGAGGGTAAGAAGGTACTGTGATTAGGACCAGATTTAAAGTGGGTACCGTGACTGCGGACGTGTACACCAATATGTTTATTCGCATTACATTTAGATGTCTGCATGTTGGCACAGTCGAGGAAACATTGAGCAGGAAATTAAGTCTATCGGTAAGCAGTTCGAAGAAAGAAGCAATTAAGATAGACAGTTTTTCTGTATCTGGGGACCTTGACAGTAAAAAGGTAAATGTTGCTGCTTATCGGCTTGGTCGGGTAATTTCTCACTTACTATCATCCAGACCTGCACATTATCATTGTTAGCGACGCCAGCTTGTATTCACAACAAGATCTCAGATTGATCTCACATACGAATTGCCCAAGCATTGAGAATAATTTTCTTGCAGAAAAATATGTTTATTTTTCATGGAAATCGCTCCGAACAAGGAATGAATCCACTTGATCAAAGGAGATCTAACAATGACAAATATGGTTAGCGCAACCACTAGGAATGACTATTAACCTTAATCTTTAAAAAAATCAAGGTCAAAAGTAAGAGGAAAACAGTCAGTAGGAATAGTCCCACAAGTATGCGGTTCTTGGAAAGAAGCTACTGGAATAGGAAGCTATATAACAATGAGGTATCAAAACAGCGAATTGGTGGAGACCACTAGACCAATGAGTAAAACGAGCTGGTACAAAAGAAGCGGGAAATAGATCACATAATTCTGAAAAACACATGGCATGATAGTATTTATAGAAAAGACCGAGACTAGTAACATCACGTCTGCGAGAGAGAGAGAGAGAGAGAGAGAGAAAAGGGTAGGACCAATTAAATTATGTATACGTTTCTACACCTTATCAAGAACTCTAAACGGTGACAGAGATTTACCAGTCGAAATATTACATCAGTATTCACTACATGGTCTGATTGTAGATTTGTAGAGATAGCCTCAGATGTGAGAAGGCATTGGGAGCGATAAAATGAACCGACTTTACGAGAAGCAGAAAGAGTAATAGATCTAATGTATCAACTCCAAGAAAGATTTGATGAGAATGAAAGACCAAGAAGGTCTAGAGTCGATTTATCCTCAAGAGCAAACCCATCCATCCGAATCTCAGGAAGACAAGGGACACTCCTACGATCGAAAGACACGAGCTTTTTATGAACTTGATTAAATAAAACAAGCTATTTCGTAGCCTAATCCATAACTGAATCTAGTTCAACTTCTAGATCAGCTGCATATTTCGATTGATAAGAGGGAGATGTACGAGAAGCAACATCAGCATAAATGTTAATTTTCTTGAACAATATTCTCTAGAATATTATTTATATAGAGAAGAAACAGTGTTGTGTCTAGAATACAGCTCTGAAGAAGACCAGCATATGTAATAAAAATATGAAGATTCACCGGACCGTCTGCCGTATATATGAAGCAGCTGCCGATTAAGAAATCGAAATTAAAGAGTTCCGTTTTTTTTCTCCAAGTACCATTCATTCAGAATTCACCGGAAGTTGAATTTAGTATTTAGAAAATGGAGTTAAATGAGATTAATCTTCGAGACATTGGTAATTTAATGAACCAGCCGCAAAAAACAATAGATTTTTTACAGGCACACCGCCTGATTTCTTAGGGTTAGTTGTTAGGGTTAGGGTTGAGTTTAGGGTTAGGGTTAGGGTTTTTTATTTAAAAAATGTTTACTTCATATAATAAAAAAAAGAAATTGTCAATTGTTTCTTGTTACCCAAAAACAAATCAGTCTTGCATTTTTTTATGTTGTAAAAAAATCACTTCCGGTTGAATTACCTCCCTTTATTTTCAGTAGAAGGACAGAAAATCTGCTGCTTCATATATACAGCAGAAGTGCCGAGTCGCCTTCTAAAGTTACTCGTAAATTGCGAAGGAGTTACTGTACTGGTTCATGTACGGTAAACACATTGCATTGCCGATAAACCATTATTTACTATCATTTGTTTTACAAAAGTTCTGGAATGTGATTACATCGCATGATAGTATATGAATAAACATTAAAACATTTCGTTAACAAGCATTAACTATAGTTTTATAAAGCCGGTATGAAGGTTAGGATGGCAGACAACACACTTAACAAGTGGAGACCAGGAAGAACAAGCAACTGTCCTGGTGGAAATTCCAGGAACACAATGGAACACATCTAACTTGTACTAATCACGATTTGATTGATTTTAACCCTTGATGCACAATGATAGATCAAGTATTGGATTTATAAGATTTTATGAATTATAATTTCATAAAAGAGCATTAGTTTAGTTTATAATATAATAATCAAACTGTGCCGTAGAATCAAAGTATACTTTCAACATCCTATTTAAAAAATATAATTGTACAAGAAACCTATTTTTAAAAAAAATGAAAAAAAGTGAAATTAAAAATAAGCCCGGGTAATGCCGGGAAGCTTCAACCTGTTTGTAATACTCTTTAAAGCATCTCTCAGGCTTTGTCTATTTTATACTTATTTTATGTCACTTATAATTATTTTCAGTAAAAACTAATGTAAATTTCATGTCATTTGAAATAATTTTGCTATTGGAAATACTTTTTTCTTTTATGATCAATTTGAAAGGAAAGAACTCGTAATGTACTAGATATTCAAAAGATTTCAAAACAAATTTTTTTATTTGATTTCTTTCTTAAAAGGTAAAGTAAACTTTTAAACGGATGAAATTGCTGTCAATTTTTGGATGAAAAAAGGTCTTCTTGTCAATTTCCGTTGGAAATCTAAAGAAAACCGCTTAAACTTGAAGCAAACATAACGAGTTTTGTTCGTTTCTCTCAGAATGTTTTTCCCGGGAAATGAACATGCCAACGAGTTCTTTAACATTCTTAACTGTTTTAATATAGAAAATGGAATCGTGAATAAAGTCTTCCTCTTTATGCCAAAATACTTGAATAAAACAGAATAGAATTAAAATTATAGATTTTTTGTGACGCCTGAATTATTTAAGTGTAAAATTCTTGTTAAAATATCGCATGCCAAGAAAATGCATTAAATGCAACTGAAATAGGATTAGAATGAACGAAATGGGCGGATTTGAATTGATCATTTTATTCGTCTTTGTGGCCATTTTTTGATTCGGTGAATAGCGTTGCAAACCGAAACATCGGTTTGCCAAATGCGAGCTCAGGCGTTTCCATATCACTCTCTTCATTTGGAGTGTTGGTAACTGTCAGTTATTGTTAAACATGAAAATGAAAGGTACAGAAAGACCAAAATGGTTAAGCAGAAACAAATATCGATGTGCAAAATGTGTTGCAACTTGAGCTTTGATTCTAAAATCCGAAAAAACAACTTGATACAGGGTTTCCCAAAAGTCACTGACATTTGACAAAATTCATAATTTCTTGGTTTTGATATATTTTTCTTTTTTTTTTTCATAGCAGTTGAAACTATTCTTCCGACGTTGTCATGAGCAAATACAGCATTGTGGCACGAACCCACATTGTACAATGCTACTTTGAGTCACATGGAACAAATTCAAAAACCCAGCGATGTTACCGACGACATTGCTGAAGGTCTCATTCAGTAAGAACTGAAGACAATCGGGACCGAATAAGAGCGAAGTCTGGAAGAAGATTCAACAGTTTCAATCAGAAGAAGATCTCGACAGTTAGGGAGTTTAACGATCCGCATTCAATAATAATAATAATAATAATAATAATAATAATAATAATAATAATAATAATAATAATAATAATCTATATATTAATACGATAGCGTGTGTGTTCGTGTGTCACGCTTCCGGCAAAAGTTCTACGCATGCGTGCCGCACCTAGATTTTGAAAAATATTCAACTCGCCTAATTTTCGAAACATTTTCAAGTATTTCCTTTTGGCGCAACGGTTATCGACGTAGTATTTTTGACTTCGGCCCGACTGGTATATAGTTCGATCCAAACCAACCTCTAAGATTTTTTCTACATTTCGAGAGGAAGGGGAAGAGGAAAAGTGGTAGGCAGTGGACGACCGGGAAGACACATATTAATACAATAGCCTGTGTGATTGTGTCTGTCAAAAGCAACGACCTTCCGAATCTTTGTATGCTACTCATGAATTGGCTTGGCCTTTTGGCTAAGATCAAAGTGTAGTATCTGTTCCGATGGATACTGCACTCCATAGACTAGTATTGTCTTGGCATTCGAGGTCACCCCTCCCAGGCTTCGCCTTCCCTCTTTGGGGAGGAGTAAGTTTATTGCCTACTGCCTGGGACTCCCCTACCGGGGAATGCCAACGGGGCTGCCCAGGCAATTTTTAATGACCAGAGTACTCACCTTCTCGAGCGCTGGCTTTTCAAACCCCACTTTCCCGACCCGACCTTGAGTCACATCTTACTTGTAGGAGTAAGATAAAACTGACCTTGTGCCTAACTCCTGGAGAGGAGTAAATAAATATTCATGAAGTGGAGCCTAATTTAATTTAATCGAAAATATTTACAAAGTAAGGTTTAGTCGTCGAAATATTACCTTCACAAGAAATATTTTATATAAAGAAGTTTTGTAAATTGGTTCATGTATTGTTCATTTTTTTAAATAAATATACAAGTCCAAATCTTATCATATTTTATTCAAACATGTATAGGTTAGGAACAAGATAATTAGTATTAAAAACATCATTTCGTGTAATTTACACGGGTCCCGTTAATAATAATAATAATAATAATAATAATAATAATAATTATTATTATTATTATTAGTAGAAGTAGTAGTAGTAGTAGTAGTAGTAGTAGTAGTAGTAGTAGTAGTAGTAGTATTTAATCACTAGGAGTTCTCACACAGGTCATCAGTGATTGATCACCGACAACCGGTGGTATTCCCAGGAGTCTGAGTGACAACAAATCTCCTCAGATTTCCAGTATTCTCTACCTCTTTTCGATAGACACCGTAAATAAACTTGCAGCATCACAACAGCCGTTTACCATTGATTTCTCGCTGGTAAGGACTATTGGTCTTCTCTGGGATTTGGGTGGCAATAAGCGTCCCCAAGGTCCCCGCCGTCACTGCTCTTCCAGTGGAGGTCTGGTTTGTGCTGTCCCTCCTCGGTCTTCTTATCCTCCTTGACCCTATGCAAATATTGTGTGTGGTGTCAGTCTAGGCTGGTACCATTTTTTAAATATAATTTTTTTTAATTATTTTTTATGGAGGGGGGGTCTGGCGTTTTCTTTTGCTATTTCTGTTCATTAGTTCATTTTTGTGTTGTGTCAGTTGATAGTAGTGTAATTTATTTGGGGGGGGGGGAACTTATTAAGTAATGTTGTTTGCATTTTCTGCTTTCTTTGTCTGTGATGTGTGCTTCCTGTGGTTTTGTTTTATTCCTGTAGTAGATTCCGTGTGATCCTTCGTAGCTTATGCGGATTAATTTCCGCATTCAATGATTTTTCTTAAGATTGTAGCTGTTTTGATCATTGATGTCCTTTGTATAGTTCCAATGATCCCTTTGATTCCAATTTCTACCAGTCTTTTTCCCAGTTTTTTGGGGATTGTTCCTAGTGCTCCTACGATTATTTGTACTATACTGACTTTCTTCATGCTCCATATTCCTTTCGGTTCTCTGGCTAGTTCCGTGTATTTTCTTCGTTTTTTCGTTTCTTTTATTTTCACTCTGTGTCTACGATTTTGTAAGATTTTTCCTTCTTGTTGATTATTATAACATCCGGTCTCCTTGCTTGTATTAGTTTGTCTGTTTGTATATCCATATCGCAGATGAGTTTGTGGTTTTCGTTTACCAGTAAAATGTTTCTGGTTTACGTTAGTACCATTTGTCTGCGCATTCGAAATTTAATTGTGTGCACAGTTTCCGGTGTACTGCTTTCCCCACACAGGCATGTCTGTTCTTATATTCTTTTTGGGCTAATTTGTTACATTCACTTATTATATGATTTACTGTTTCGTCTCTTTGTCCACACAGTCTGCATTTACTGTTTTCCTGGGTTTATCTATTTTAGTTTTAATGTAGTTTGTCCTAATTGCATTGTTCTGTGCAGCCATCAGTAAATATTCGGTTTCTCTGTTCAAGTGTCCTTTTCCTAACCATGCCCAGCTATTTGCATTGGTTTCTTCTCGCGGCAGTCTTCTGAAGCATCCATGTAGTCTGCCCATCTTGTCTTTCGGATGAAGGGCGTTGTGCATGGTCATTCATTTTCTAGTTCTCTGGTCAAGGTTCCTGAGTTCCTCTTTGGTCCAGTCTATGAATGGTCCAGAGTATCTTATTAGTGCTACTGCACATGTGTTTATTCCTTTTACTAGATTCCTGCTATATAATTTCGTTTCTAGGAGTTTTCTTGTTCTTCGTAAATATTCTTTTCCGATCTCCTCGTTCATTTCTGTAGATGTGATGGTGTCTGCTTCCAGAACTCAACATATTTGTAGCAATCCTGTTCGCCTAGCGCCCTCATTTCCTCTTGGTTGGGGAGTTCCATGCCCTCCGTTGTCTCCAGTTTTTATTTTTTTATTTCTAGCAGTGCACACTTTTCAATTCCGAATTCATTTGGATGTCCTGACTGAAAATTCCGGTCATATTTATCCGCTTTCCCAGTTCCTTTTTGCTTTTTGCAAATAGTTTCAGGTCATCCATGTATATCACGTGGTTTACTCTTATGTATGTGTCTGTAAACTTGTACCCGGCATCACATTTTCTGAGTATGTAGTTAAGGGGCATAATAGCTATGATAAACAACAGTGGTGATAGGTAGTCTCCTTGGAAGATGCCTCTCTGTATGTTTATCTCAGTCAGGTGTTGTCCCCCGGCTGTGAGTTCCCGTCTCCATGTTTCCATTGCTTTCGTAATAAGATTAATCATCCTTTCGGGTATTTTGTATATTTCAAACATTTAATTATCCAGGCTTGAGGGATTCTGTCGTAATCTTTTTTGTAGTCAATCAATGCCAGGATATTTTGATCGATGTACATGAGGTCATGCGTCCCTCTTTTCCCTTTACGGAATCCTTTTTGTTCTTCGGGAAGTAGTCCACGTTTGTTTAGGGACTGGTAGATTTGTTCTCTCAGTTGTGCCGTCAGGATTTTCCACATTGTTGTTAAACAGGTTATTGGTCTGTAGTTGCTTGGAGTCGTTCCCTTTTTGGCATCTTTTTGTATAAACATTTTCCTTCCTCTGGTCATCCACACTGGTATGCCTGTTTTGTGGATACATCCTCTCAGTTTTTGTGACAGTATTTCATGTAGGATCGTGAATTTTTTAAACCAATATGCATGTATTTCATCATGGCCTGGTGCTTTCCAGTTTGCCATTTTCCTAAGGGTGCCCTTAATGGTTTCCTTAGTAACCTGTTTCTGTTTCTTCTTCTATTTCCTATAGTTCATTTTTAATATTTTTCAACCACTTGGCATTTTTGTTGTGTGTTTTAGGATTTTCCCATATCTTGCTCCAGAAGTGTTTTGTCTCTGTCGAGTCAGGTTGTTCTGATGTTATTCGTTTACCGTTTACGTTTTTGTAAAACTGGTTTTCATTGTTTTCAAAGTTCCTGTTCTTTTTTTTCTGTTCTGATTGGTATCTATATCGTCTCAGTCTTTCCGCTATTGCTGCTATCTTTTGTTTTAATTCTTCATGTTTCTTATTCAGTCTTTCCTTTTGAACCGGATTTCTGCTCTTCTATCCTTTTCTATTTTCGTTCATCCCGTTTACAGTGTAAGCTTCTCTCCGGAGTTTGGTTATCTGGGTTTCTGGTCTGATTTCCCATCCAGGTGTTGTGGGTCCATTCTTTTGTGCCAGGCTTTTTTTCTTTTCTTAGTTTCATACTTACTGATTTTGCCCCCGCATATATCAAGTTGTTTAGGTATGTGATAGTGTATGTTGGGATGTAGGCGAGTACCTTGTTTACTGCCTCTGTTTCAACTTTTAACTTCTTCAAATCTTCGTTCCTTAGAGATGGAAGATTTGTTTTGCTCGCAGACATGTATCGTTTGATGTTTTCCACTTCTCTTGCTTCTTCCGTGGTGAGTTATACTTCGGTGAGTTCTGTGATTTCGTAGACTTCGACCTCTTCCGTTACTGGGTTTATGTTTTGACTGTTATCTTCCTGGGGCGTTTCGTCGGGTGGTGTTTCTTGCTGTGTTCCGCGCTTTTGTTTGATTTCCGTCAGTTGAATCTCCGAGAACCATCCTCTCTTGACGATCTGTTTTGCTTGGTCTGCTATCCTTTTTTCCGTTGTATAATAGCCAGTAGCAGTGTTCCAAAGATGTTTCAATCGCTTCCGGTAGCCTCTTTCTGTTGGGTGGCGACTTTTGTAGTAGCATTCAACTACTAGTCCGTTCTTCATTGTGGCCCATTTCTTTCTATATTTTTTAGGGTTTTTTTTCATTCCTGCTTTTTTGTGTTTGATCTGTGTTCTTGTCATACCTGGAATTGGAGGGGTTACTTACATTATTATTATTATTATTATTATTTTTATTATTATTATTATTATTATTATTATTATTATTATTATTATTATTATTATTATTATTATTATTATTATTGTCGTCATCGTCGTCATCGTCGTCGTCGTTGTCGTTGTTATTGTTATCATCATCATCATCATCATCATCATCATCATCATCATCATTATTATTATTATTATTATTGTCGTCGTCGTCATCGTCGTCATCGTCGTTGTCGTTGTCGTTGTTATTGTTATCATCATCATCATCATCATCATCATCATCATCATTATTATTATTATTATTATTATTATTGAGTTATTTCTAAATGACTTATGTGCACCTCTTAACACTGGCTGAAGTGGTCATAACAGACAACAATCCGCGTAACATCCGAAGCGTTCATTTAATATGAAAATGATGCGCCATGTTTTATTGATTATACTCAAGTTTCGTTTGTATTGAATGACCAGCCGCTTCTATTTGATTGACATCTAATATCTGTATGACAATTTCACACTTTAACTATTTAAGAAGTAAACGTAATACACTTTCACTACAAACCATGTTACCTTCTTTCCAATTATTGGAATGATGGACGCCTGAAGGTAAATGCGTTGTATCGATGAATACATGAGGAAGCGTGTGCGGGGTCGATATAATGAAAGAAAGGGACAGATACAGATAGAAAGGACCAGAAGAAATCATGGTTATTTTCTTCAACAAATAGCGGGAGCAATGTGCTCGCTACTGGAACTTCGTTATGTGGTTTACTTTTTTTCAAAAACACCGTCGTAAATACGGACCTCTATTGCTCAATGATCTAATGAGAACCGGTGTGTCTACGTGATTTTTTTTTCAGAAACATGACAAAATTTTATTCCAGGACAAAACATACAATTTCAAACCAACAATAAATAAACAATCATGGCTGCCATTGTGAAGACAAACCAAAACAAGTCAAATTATTTATAAAACAATAATGTGAGAGAAAGATAAGCAAAGAGACAGATACAGACATAGGTAGATAGAGAGGGGGAGAGAAAGAAAGATAAGCAAAGAGACAGATACAGACATAGGGAGATAGAGAGGGGGAGAGAAAGAAAGATAAGCAAAGAGACAGATACAGACATAGGTTGATAGAGAGGTGGAGAGAAAGAAAGAGAAGCAAAGAGACAGATACAGACATAGGTAGATTGAGAGGTGGAGAGAAAAAAAGAGAAGCAAAGAGACAGATACAGACATAGGTAGATAGAGAGGGGGAGAGAAAGAAAGAGAAGCAAAGAGACAGATACAGACATAGGTAGATAGAGAGGGGGGGAGAAAGAAAGAGAGAGTCAACAGATGATGATCAGAATGGAAGTGACGCCGCCGTTACTGACATAACGTTGCCACGAACGATAGCCAGGGAGATGCGTTGAAACAACCAGGCTGACTCACGGGGCTCGTGCCTAGACGTTTTGAAAAAAAGAATTTTGTCCGTCACATGTAATATTATGATAGATTTTTGTTTAATAATAAAGATAAATGACCAAAAGCATATGTTTTTAGATGCGCCCAAAGATATCTATAAGATGATCTGTTCGTCGGTGTGTCTGTCACGTGTATATTTAGAAAATAGTTTTCGTTTGTATGTCACGCTTACGTCTGAAATACCATGTTTATCGCTAAACGGGCGGATTTAATGGTGAAATTCTTCAGAATAGTCGCTATTTATATATTGGCATCATTGTTTATTCTTTTCCACTCAGCTATAAGTTCTTTATCTGCTCTTCCTGTCGCAGACAATGATTCCAATATTCTCTTATATTTCCTACCGTTCGTTGCCCCCAAACAATTAAAACCCGATTGTTGGAGCTCTTCAAATGGAGGAAATAAAAAGGTAGAAAAGGCAATATTTTTTTTAAAAAAAAGGTAAATGAATAGAATATAACGTCTCCGTTTATTTACAACTCATTCGCCTTTTATAAATGTTACATTATCTCCATTCTGTACCGAATAAAAGCCGGCATATTGTTTCATATGGTTGTTATTTCTAAGAATGCGGCTTCTTCATTTGGAAAGATATAACTAAAAATTTAAAAAATACAGAAGAAAAACGTGGAAAATAAAAAAGAATTGAAAGAATATAAATTGTAAATGTATAAAAAACGCGCACAAAATATAACTTGTGAATGATATCCGGGGAAATAGAAATTCCATTGGAGCGTTAGAATCATTTGTTCGTCTCTCGTAAGGGATCCGAAATAGAGTGATGCATCATGGGAACGTTTCTGCTTAACGTAAAGGAAGTTTTGTTCCAGCGTACTGTATTGCGTCGCAAATCTGGCTGACATTAGGGAGGAACAACAATTAATAAATGTAAATAAAAATGTCATTGTTTTCATATTCCCTACTCAGGCATGAGACAGAAAAGACAGTAAATATATTCCTAAGATACGCCCATCCAACATGCGCGCTTTACGATGTAAATGATATTTCAAACTTAAATGTGACAGAATGACGAGACTGACATTTAAAATTAGAATGTGATACTTAAACGAGAATGATAGCTTAAATTTAAGCCTGGCAGACTAAGAATCATGATATTACAATGTAGTACGTGACAGTGTAATATGATTATAACATTTACCGAGGAAGACAATGGAAGTACTTCTAAATCGTTGAGCGCATCTCAACGAGGTATGTGAGGTCATAATACCCTTCAAAATTAAAACATATATTTTGTTATGAAATTTAAATAATATCTATATTTTTTCTTAGGAAAGACAATCTTTAAATGCCCACTTAAGCTAAGGGAAGTATAGAGGCTTAACCTCCGTTAAAACTTAAAATACTTCCTATTTTAATGAACTTTATATTATATATATTAATATATCCGGGGAAAACAATTTAAGATGTCTCGAATCACTACTTTATACTCTTTGTTCCGACTATCTACGTGCCCCCACCACAAAGCGACCCAAAGGGGCAGACACACCTTTGAAAACTTCAAATATGTATATACGATATTTTTATGAGAGTTCTTTTAAAAGCCGGCACAACAGAATGTCTAAATTGTTCAGTTGGGAAAGTATGAGACTGAAGACATCGATTGTTTCAATTCTACTCACTTTTTAAAAAAAAAATAATATCATATCAAGTCAAATATATATTTCCTTTTTTTAATATCATAAAATGTAAGTGATAAATTTTGGGATATTTTGTACGTCACCTATCACCGTCTGTCTGTCGGACTGCCCCCTGTGTGTATCTCTGTCTGTGTGTCTGTCTCTCTATATATCTATCTCACCCCTTCGTTATCGCTCTCTAAATACCTAGATATATCTATCTTTCTTTCTTTCTTTCTCTCTCTCTCTCTCTCTCTCTTCATATATATATATATATATATATATATATATATATATATATATATATGTATATATGTGTGTGTGTGTGTGTGTGTAGAAGAATTATGCATGCGAGAATCATACGTATGAACACGCACACACACTTTAGCTTACACATATAATTATTATATGAAAAAGAGGCGTACTTCAATGCAGAATTGTGACTGGAAGCCACTGTCCATATAAAATCTTTATAAACAGACACGCACATATATACAGATAAGTATATATATATATATATATATATATATATATATATATATATATATATATATATATATATATATATATATATATTATATGTAAAGGAGTAAGGCTACCAACATTTGTAAAAGTTATTTTTCAACATGTATTTATTATTTTGTTAATTTATCATTTGGTTATGTTATCATTTCATAAAAATAATTACATTAAAATACATTAAATATTTAGGTGATAAAAATCGTACATATTTCTATACAGAGCGTCTTGGTCCAGTGGTAGAACGCTGGACTATAGACATCAATATCGAAGGTTCAATCTCTGTGATAGTTAGCCATGCTGATGACGGCTGTGAGCCAGAAACACGTGTCCATGGATTACTTTTATGTACGTATAAAATAAATAAAAAAATATATTAACGAAAAATACGTCCTATGAAGTTAAGGGCGACTAATAATGCACTTTTGTTGATCTTAATTACTTAAGAAAAGTGAGACAATCAAAATAATAGTAAGCAAAATAACAACGAACGCTGCTATCATCAATAAAAATAAAGAAGGTTCGATCTCTGTGAAAGTTAGCCATGCTGATGACGGGTCAGCCAGAAACACGTGTCCATGGATTACTTTTATGTACGTATAACATTTATATATATATATATATATATATATATATATATATATATATATATATATATATACATATATGAATTTATATATATACTTTATTAAACAGGAATGTTAAATACGTACCCGCACTTGTAGATATGTATACTAGTAGTATTCACGCGAGGTTACATGTGTGCTGACGCAATATTAGATAGTCAGAAATTATTTAAAATATAGGTATGTTTATAAATTTTGCATTGGAAAGAAATATTAAGAATACGATTTGCAATATGAGATCAAGTAATAAAGGAACACTTCTCTGTCTGTGTGAATGCCTGTGCATATAAATGAAGGTTAAGTAGGGGGTGTACATTTAATATGAGTGTATTCACATGTACAATTTGCATGCGGACATAGTAAAGGTAGTCCATTTCTCTAGCTGTACCTTGAAGTGGCTAATGACACTTTGCTTACATGTTACACAATGAAAGTAATCAATTTATAAACTTTTCGTAAAAGTATTAACATACAGGTGAATAGATTAGTGCATTGGCCCTTGCCTACTCTGCAGCAGAATATTGCCCCCTGTTTGGTCCAGGTTATCCCACACGCACCTTGTAGACACCCAGCTCAACTCAACAATGAGAATCATAACCGGGACAATCTGCTACACACCACTACCCTGGCTCCTCGTCCTATCAAACATTGTACCTCCACACATCCGGCGAACAGCATCCACTCAAAGAATGCTTCAAAAGGTTGAAGACTTTCCTCATCTACCAATCCATCTTTACATCCTCAACCCACCCACTGCTCAACTTCCATCCAGACGCCCCATCTGGAAGAACATCCCATCAGCTGACTACACCATCCAATCAGCCTGGAAAAATGAATGGGCGTCCAAGGAGGTCCATAATAAACACCTGGTGTCAGACCCTAACCAACAAGTGCCTGGCACCGACCTCCCAAGGAGAGAGTGGTTAACCATCAATAATATCCAGACTGGACATGGCCCGTGCTTGGCCAGCCTTCACAGATGGGGCAGCAGCCCATCTCCACTGTGTGCTTGTGGAGATGAGCAGACAATGGAGCACATCATTGAAGTCTGCCCTCTCACACGATTGAGAGGAGGATTAGTCACCTTCCACACAGCAGACCAGGAGGCTACTGCGTGGCTGAAGGACTTTGCATTCGCTAAATAAAACCCCAAACAAGGCAGACGGCCACTGTAGACGTAAGGGGCTACTGAGAAAAAAGGGAGAAGGTTTGGGGGATCATTGTTATTACAGTAAGCCCATCTAAGTATTATGTAGCATATTATGCTATCATACACTTTATCCCAGAGAATGCCCGGTAACCCTGCTAGTAATAATAATGATTGTACTGGAACCCTGGAAAGAGTTATTGCTACTCAAAAATAGAAATGACTGGCGGCAATTGTCAGTGGTAAATCCATACAAAACGCGATATGCAAAGGTAATAAAGAGTAGAAGAATGCTCGAATTTTCGTAGACTCGCTGTCACTCTTGTCTTAAGAGAACATCACTTGTAATGTTAAGTGAGTAATAACTGATGATGACTCCTAGTGAGTAAACAACAACAACAACAATAATAATAATAATAATAATAATAATAATAATAATAATAATAATAATAATAATAATAATAATAATAATAATAATAATAATAATAATTAATAATAGGCTTGTTGTCATTTAGACTCGAGGGAACACCGCAAGTTGTTGTCTGTTAGCAATTGTAAACTAATGATGCAGACATGTTTAGTAATAGCGCATAAGACGTCACGGGGAGGCTAAGGGCATGGCCTTGTCATAATGAAGAAAAGCCGAAGACTAAATAGATTGCCAATTAGGCTAAATTAACAACATAAATGAGTCGATGACCGAGCCCAGGTGTGTGAGGTCGACAAGTTCATTTCGAAGTATGATGTCGTAAGAAAACGACTCGGTAACCTTTAAAAGAGTCAGGTGCACGAGGCCAGAAAAATAATGCACCCGAAGTGCAAAGTCAGAAATTAAAACGGCAGTTTTAAACGAAGGAGGAAGGGGCGCTTACGTAGCAGAGTTCGAGTTGGGAGGATATAGAGAAAAACTTGTTGTGGGTCAGCCCCGAAGAGAGGTACCCTTACCACGGCCGAACTGCCGTAAACAACTGGCGTGGGGATCAAAAGCCTTTCCTAGATTCCGGGAGCAGACTGCTATAGAACGTATTGTTGTGTTTCCCTCTGGGTTGCAAGGTAAATCACTCTGCCTGTTTTTTTTTGTGAAAATAACCTACGTTGGGTAGATTCGAAAATCAACCGTCGTCAAGGTAAATAAAAGGTTTATTCGTAAACAAGGGAAATAACAATAATGCCAAAGGACTTTTGCTAACAAAGAAATATTTAATTATATATACGTGTATACCCAACTTACACCAGCTGGTGATGAAGAATCAAGAAACAGAGTTTCTCGAGAACGTCCTTGTCTCTATCGTTGTTTTTTATGCTAGCGGGTCCCCCGAAAGAACGGGTATTGCAACACAATCACTGACAATGACTTGTGTTACAACTTCTTTTGAGTAATAATAATAATAATAATAATAATAATAATAATAATAATAATAATAATATATAATAAGGTGTTAGAGCTTAATATTTCTAAACAAGTTACCCGACTTAATTTTTCTAAACAAAAACAAGAGAACTTGCTTAATCATTGATATAGCCTGCCCCTTCGATACCAAAGTGCATGAGAAAGAATACGAAAAATTATCAAGATCTAAAATAAAAATTAGTAAGACTATGGAAATGTAAAGAAGTAAAGGTGATTCCTGTTGTAATTGGAACGCTTGGAACCATGACGAAAAAAACACAATAAATGGCTTAAACAGACTGACAGGACAAATTATTTTCCAATTCTGCTAAAGACTTTCTTGTTAGGAATAGCGAAAATGTAAAGGTACAGCTGTGATGTCTAAGGTCAAGGGGATTGGATTGATATTCAAAAAAGAAAACATCCCAAAGTTGAGACTACTATGAAATAATATTAATAATAATAATAATAATAATAATAATAATAATAATAATAATAATAATAATAATAATAATAATAATAATAATAATAATAAATCCTAGAAGAGACCAATGGTGATTACCAGCGAGAAATCAATAATAAACGGCTGTGGCGATATCGCAAAGTCATTTGCAAAGGTTATCAAAAAGAGGTGGAGAGTATTGGAAGTCTGGTAAAGCTTGTTGTCCCTTAGATACTAGAGAACATGAGCTGTTATTATCAGTGAGCAATCACTGGCGATGACTTGTGTGAGAACTCCTAGTGAATACAACTAATATTACTACTACTACTAATAATAATAATAGGAAGAAGAAGAAGCATATCAAATAATAAAGCAAAGAATGATATTGAAGGATAGTCCACTTTCAGAAAGTTTTAAAGAGAAAATAAAAATAAATGATGCGACGTATATCGTAAGAAAGCAAGTAGGTGTAGAAGAAGAGACGACGCTGATTGAGAAAAGGCACCATTTCAATATGAGCTCTAAAAAAACGGAAATCATAATTCATCAATGGAACATTCGTTTGTGAAATTTGAATTACAAGCAATGCGTCAAGATCACTTGTTTTTGCAACAATTGGTCACGTGGATCGATGAGAAAATCTGAAGCCTCTCAAGTTTGTGATGGCTGCGATCGACGCCTTCTCATTAGGTTTTGCCTATGCGTGGTCGGCAAAGGGGCAGGGTCGTAGAGTCGGTGAACGTGTGAGGGACGAATGCGATCAACAAATAAAGGAGCAATCAAACGGTCTGCACTCAAATGTAATCGCGTGAACCTATTTTGTATTTCGGATAAAACATGAAAGGTTGTTTTGGTTTGATTTTTTAGCAGCGTCGAGACAGCATGGAAACCAATTGGGGGAAAATCGATACGAAGATAAAAACTAATTACAAGATAACTTGGCGGTTGGTAGGGTTAGGGTTAGGGATAGGGTTAGGGTTAGAGTAAACTTGGCGGTTGGTAGGTTGCGTGATCACTGACCAGAAAAAAAACCTTGATGAAGAGTCCCACAAACATGGCTACACTAAGTTTCTCAGAGAGATGTATGTATATATATATATATATATATATATATATATAAGAGGTTTATGTAGTTTGCTTGAAGCATTGTTTATTGGTATATAGAAATGTGATATTTAGAAGGCAATACAATGCAGAGGTGTGACGGATAGACACAAGTTGGAGCAAATAAGACATATAATGGTGGAACAAATGAATTAGTTTCAACCTTAATACAATGTGTACATACACATATATATATATTTATTATTATGTTTTGTTGTTGTTTTTCTTCCCTTTCAAAACACATATATATCTGTCTATCTACACAATGTTACAATGTTATGTAATACCTGTATCAAGATGGTCTGGTGGAAATTCCGTATGATATATTTCTTTTAATTTTCGGGAACTCTTCCCTTCTTCAGAACCGCAGCTTCCTTCATATGCACGTTTGAACTTGAGTTGAACACGGTTCTGAAGAAGTGAAGAGTTCCCGAAAATTAAAAAAAATATATCATACGGAATTTCCACCAGACCATCTTGATACATCATTTTTATGGTAGTATGTATATGTGTGTATGTAGATTCGCACCTATATTGATCAGTTTGTGTCATTTTGTAAATATATTAACGCATAAGACAGACAATCATGTCGGAATTATTTTCCATACAAATATTTTATTTAATTCAACATTGATTTGCATTGATTAAAAATTGATTTGAATGAAGTTCGTTTTTTTCCAAATACAAACCATCTAAACTTGGTGTGTCTTAAAGTTTCCTCTTCGGTTAAGATAATATGCATTGTTATGTAGGTTACATTTCATAACTAACCGTGGTATTTGACAATGAATCAATTATGGTGATTTAAGCTTTGCTTTGCGGAAGCAGACATTTTTTGGCCATTGTTGTTTCTTTGTTTTTCTAGTTCTGTACGAAGATTTTGTTCTGACGAGGATCTGATATTTTGAAAATGTTATGTTTTATTTTATGACTTTTATTTCTTCGTAAAAAAATCAGTTTTTTTATATTTTAGCTGCAAAAGGAATGAATCACTTGGTCACCCTGTAAAATTTCAAAGCATTTACATTGTCAAATAGCAATTTTTTTTACTTTCAAGTTCTTAACAAATCGCCATATATTAAACGATTTTGGAAGTGATTAACATCCAATAAGTTTATTAATAGAAATTAAAACAAAATTATATTAATGACATAATCTAATGACTATTTTGATCAATTAATATTTTGAAGACCAAATAATAATAATTAATAATGAAATTGAAATCTCCAAATCCATTTTTAAAGATAAAAATAGTAATATAATGATACAGTTAAAAAGAGTAGGTACTCTAATGACTATTTTGTTGAATTAATATTTTGAAGGCCAAACTATAGCAGTTATTGTAATTAAAATCTGTAAACATATTTTTTAAATAAAATGGTAAAATAATGATACAGTTAAAAAGAGTAGTTAAAGAAAAATGTAAGTAAAAAGACCTTCCGGCAACGCTAGGTAGATACAGTCATTTCTTTTATATGAAACTCTTTTTTTATGTTATTTGGTGACGCAACAGAGATCCAACTTAATCACTCCTTAGCTAGAGATTACAAAGAATTATCCTCCACATATGAGAAAACCCGCGTTTGATAACATCCCTTTGGCGCAACGGGTAGCGACGTCGGCCCGACTGGTTTATAGTTCGACCCCAAAAGTTGAGACTACTATGAAATGATGATGATGATGATGATGATGATGATAATTTTGCCACTGATTTCATATATAATGTTATCAACTTTAGGTTGTTGTGTTTTTACGTAGATAGCTTCCAGTATATATATATATATATATATATATATATATATATATATATATATATATATATATATAAAATTGCTTTCGAAATGTAAAGAAGGAATTAAGTCGGTGTTAATAGTAGAGGATAATGTGAATTACTTGGATTATTCGAACTGCTGCTCTTGTTTGTACTTTTCACAACGTTTCGGACGATGTTACTTCTGGCCTTCGTCAGGTGCGTGTCTACGAACTTGTCAATCTTTAGGTGGAACCTATCGTCTGTAGTACGATCCACTCGAACGTATTTCAAAACAATTCAAGTAATCATAGGAGTAACCGGGCTCATGAATATACCCGGTGAACCAAGTGCAAGAAAGATACAAACAATTGCACTCAAAGGGACGGTTAGACTCCTAAAAATATCTCTCGGTGTGATTTTTTGAAATAGCGGTTGAATATCTACTACTCGGTTGAATGCCCCAATCCCTAGCAATAATAATAAGATAAGAAAGCTGAAAAGAAATGAGTTGATTAAAAAGCAGTTTTAATTGACAGTCTTCTAGAAGTTTAATGTTCAATCCTTATACAGGCGACGATAAATGAGTATAACGATTACCACGTTTGAAAAGTGCTGTTGAAGAAGGTCGGAGGCTACATCGGCCGAAACGCTGTAAAATAACGGAACAATAAGAATAATAGTCCGATTAATCGAAATAATACACACTAGCCATATTTCCATATAGCCCATTATTTACATTAACAAAAGGAAATAATATCACAACTAGTAATACTAGCAGGATCCGTGTTAATTAAATGACATTTTTCTTGAGTTGATCGATCAACTGATTCCGATTTCGACGACTAAACCTTACTTTGTAAAATGCTTTAGATTAAATTAAATTTGGCTCCAATTCATGAGTAGCATACAAAAATTATGAAGGTCGTTGCTTTTATGTAAGCGTGACACACAAAATAACACACACGTTATCGTATTAATATGTGTCTTCCCGGTCGTCCTTTCCCTACCCTCTTTCCCCCCTTCGATCTAGAAAAACATCTTAGAGATTGGTTGGGATCGAACTATAAACCAGTCGGGCCGACATCGCTAAATGCTCGGAAATTAGGTTACTTGAATGTTTTTCCAAATCTAAGTGCAGCACGCATGCGCAGAGACATATGAACACACACGCTATCGTATTAATATGTAGAAGATAAGCAATTTTCATTAAAATCCAAAACCTAGTGGTAGTGATTGTTGCAGTAGTGGGAGTAGTAATAGCAGTTGTAGTAGTAGTAGTTGTCGTTGTTGTGGCAGAAGTAGTAGTAGTAGCAGTAGTAGTAGTAGTAGTATGTGTCAGTGTTACTTTGGGGTCAATTATTTTCATATGGCAGTATACAGGAAATTTGACACGGGTACATCTATTATTCTTTTGGTTTTATGAAATTTTCTAACCACTGAATTCAAAATATATAACAGAATCCTTCCGATAGAATATGTTTATCGCTTATTTAATAACGCCAAGGGATATTTTCTTTTAATATCTACCGAATTTATTTGAAATAATTCCGTTTTTAATCTCTATTTTATATTTTTTATTTTAGACGTTTATTTCCAAAATGTTATCCGATCGAAAAAGAGAGGATATGCCCCGCGGAGACCGGTTGGATATTATCACATCAACATATGAAATATCTATTTAAAGAAATGATCAACATGAGTCAGATATGTGGAAATTTCACGGCGAATTAAATTAAGCCGGTGTTAATAAATGCGTGTGTTTAAAACACATTAACTATTACTAAAACAAATTTAATATTGCATGCAAGTCATTTTACGTTACTTAATAAACGTAGACAATAAAAAATTTAGCCAGTTTGAAATAAAGAAATAATTATCTTCTAAGACGAGATAAGCATGCAATCTGATCCATTGTTAGGGTCTGGGTTAGGGTAATGGTTAGGGTTAGGATTAGGGTTAAGGTAAGGGTTAGGGTTAGGGTTAAGTGTTAGGGTTGAAGCGTTATTCATTGTATTTTTCTTTTATTTCTGCCTTAGATAGTTCGATAACTGTAAACATCGCACGTAGGTATCATTTGAAATATTTGTGGAGTTTTCACCGTCTTATTTTAGACACTTTTTGTTTGTTCGAAACTGTCTTTTTCTCACGGAGAATCGAAATACGAACCAAAACTATCGAATTATCAAATAAATGTTGAAATAACTAGATTGGAATAATCTAAGACTTTAAGGCGCTACCAATGTTGGATATTGCAATGTTTCAAATAGATTTTTTTCTTGCTTCGTTCATTCATTCAAACTTGTTCTTGATACTAACATTGTCAAAAAGAAGAAGTAGCAGAAACAGGAGTAAAAGAGAACAAGAAAGATGCGAGAAATAAAAAAAATAAAAAAGAAGGAGAAGAAGTCAAAAAGAAGACGAAAAAAAGAAGAAAAAAGGAGTAGATGAAAAATACATTAAAAAGAGGACAAATGATAGAAAAATAAGAAACAGAAATAAAAAAGGAAGACGAAAAAGAAAATGAAAAGAATAGAAATAAAAAAGAAGAAAAAACGAAGAAAAATAGAAAAAGGAGAAAAAAAAGTGAAAAAGATGATGAAAAAATACAGTAAAAGGAGGAAGCATGATAGAGAAAGAAGAAATAGAAATAAAAACGGGAAGACAATAAAAAGAAAAAGAAAAGAAAAGAAGAAGAAGATAAAATATACAGTAAAAGGAGGAAAATAACAGAAAAAGAAGAAATCTAAACAAAAACGGGAAGACGAAAAAGAAAATGTAGAATAATAGAAATAAGAAGAAAAGAAGAAAAAGAAAAAAGAAGAAAAATAGAAAAAGAAAAAGAAAAGAGAAAGATAAGAAGACGATGAAAAATTCAGTAAAAAGAGAAAGTATAATAGAAAAATAAGAAATAAAAATAAAAACGGGAAGACGAAAAAAGGAAGAAGAAGAAGAAGAAGAAGAAGAAGAAGAAGAAGAAGAAGAAGAAGAAGAATAAGAAGAAGAAGAAGAAGAAGAAGAAGAAGAAGAAGAAGAAGAAGAAAGCAACAACACAAAGAAAGATTAGCAAAAATGGAAGTGGGGAAGCGATCGAAAATGGCGGGATATATTCCATCTATAAAAACACTCAGAAAAAAACAAAACAAAAGCCTGACAAGTCGACAAGGAAATTAATTTAAATAATAGATGAAAGAAACATCTCTACTTAAAAATGAAGGAGAAGTTTTTGAATCGCATTTACATCATACAAATTATAAAAATGTAGAAGACAATTGTCACACATTTTAATCTACCTCATAAAATACTACAGCAGATAAACCATTTTTATAAGCAACACTGCGGTGGCCTTCATTTCAAAAGTTAATCTATTTCCCCTGATAAAAATGATTTTCCTTGCAGAAATATAACATATAATGTTATCCGGTGCAGACCTAGACGGTAATATTTTTTTTAAAGTCGAACACAAGAAGCAACCAACATAAATTAAATACAATTACCTCGAGACGTGAAGTTGAAGAGGGTCAGTAATTTGTGTATGTTAAACTTTACATTGGAAAATTTTAACTTTACTTTTACGTTGGAAGTGATATTTCATTTAAAAATTGAAAATCATGAAAACAACACTTGGATATTTAATTGAATTTTTTACTTGTTGGATTGTTTTCTTGTAATTAATATGAACTATCCATAAATAAGTATTGTAAGAAAATAAGTTTCACTCATAAAAGGATGGCATAGAATTTAATGAAATACCTGGCAGATAAGTTTCTTGAAGTTCGTCCAATAAAATACAAAGACAAAAGTACAGTTTAAAGTTCAGGAAAATCTGAAGTTTATTTAAAGGTCTGAATAAAACGTGCCGTTCGCGGAACCAATAAACAAGAAATTGTACGACTTCAAAAATGTACTATCTTACATGACATTGAATATTCAGACTGTTCATATTCAACAGTTTGAATTACCTACTGGGGAGTTTTAATTGCCTACTAGACACCCTCCTCGAGTGTCTTCGGTCTCTCTGTACAGGGGTTTGTCAGGATAACCTGACATGAGAATACTTCCCCTACAAGTAAACCCTAACTTAATATTCAAAAAACATATTATTCTAAGCCCAAATAAGATCCACTCAGCACGGCTATAAACTGGCTCATACGAGGAATAGTACGCCTTTCCAAGTAATATTACCTCAACTAACAGCACTTAGTTCGATACTCTACCAGACTAGATGAATTCTTGTCCTAGCAAGACCAAGATACCACGAGAAAGATATACAATAACATAGTCAACGGGTCAATTCGAGAGGAAAATTGATATTCTTAACTTATTTACTAACTCAACGTTTGACAGGTAAAGGAGAATATTAATGGAATATTCGAATATCTATGTATCTCATATAGAGATCAATTGTTAGCCTCAGGAAGGGGCCACTTTATTTCTGAGAACTTCGACTGAAGTAAAATGAAACAAATAAGTATAATCATAAAATACGTGTTTTTGCACATATTTTAAGTGGCTTTTATGATGATTAGAAAGAACACCATTTTTCTGCAGCACATTCTGCAAAATTGCGATGATGGATCAGATACAACTCGAAAATAAATGATCCAAATTGTGTACTATTACTATGTGTAAGGTTTTATATAACTCTAATTCTCGTTAATTAGGGTCAATGTTGCAACAAGTAATTACAACCTATGATGGTTGATTTAAGTTTTGCTATAACTTATTTTGACGATGTGCTTATAAAGAGTAACAATTGAAAGCAAGATTGTGATCATAAAATAATGTGCTCGAAGTTATAATAGAATACGGCTTGAATTTAATGTAATTTATTCCTGTCTTATATAAAGTACACAGGACAAATAATTGACTCAAATGGAAGAAGACCAAACACATGTAGGCGATAAAAGTGTCGTTATTTCCCAGGATTGTGAATATGCACAAATGAGTTTTTTTTTAAAGTAGTTGATAAACTACAGCAAAGAAGAAAACAAGTTAAAATACCACTGGAAGTATAACTAAACATTTCAGTCCTGGAGATAATCTTTTCGTCAGGATTTACAGATAAGGAAAACAATTTGGGGAGCATAGAATGATCATAAATGAGGTTAAAAATTAATGCATATATGGCGGACTTTTTAGACGAAATATATATTTTTTTAAGCGAGTTATTAAAGTATAACATTTATTTGGGATTTTAATTTTATTTAGTCTATACATGAGAGGCAATTAAAAATAGGAGCACGCAATACATAGAAATCCAATTGAGACACAGATTTACTGAAACGTTAACCTAATGATAAAAGTACTTCATCTTTGATATTTCAGCTAAACCTTGCCCCCCCCCCCCCTTAGCTTCGTGTCAACATATTCATAACAAATATGATTTGGTAGGTATTATCGAGGTATCTTAATAGTAAGTGTTTTTATTTTATTTTTCGTTCAAACTGAAGATACATATAATCTGACCTCTTTATATCCCCCCCCCCTTTTTGATGATTTTAACTTAAGTACGTTGCCTTTCCCCCTATTTTATCCCCTCTCACTCTCTGCCTTTTATATTTCTTTTTTGGCTGGTTAATATTTGTTTTTTTTAAGTCATTTCCAATATGAAATTGTCCCGTTAGCATTCTGTAGAGACTAGGAAGTCGAAATAAATTATAATGCCGACAGTTACAATGTGTACGTGAATTTTTTCTTTCTATATTCTATTCATGCTTTGTTTTCTACATTGAACTCTCTTATTCGGATTCCTTATCAAAATATTTACTTTAACTATATATATATATATATATATATATATATATATATATATATATATATGAATTATTATCCACCTAGTATACGTTTTGTCATTGTGGAACATTTAGTATCGAGATAACTGTTCAGCCGCTCGCACACGTCAAACACCCGGACACGAGTATTCTTTAATCTAAACCGAACGCTCAAACCAATGCTATCAACTTCAACAGCTACGTGGTAAGAAGAAAAAATAAATCGTATTTATGTTATTCCAAGCAGGTAACACAGTAAGTTTTATTTACAGTGGTCGACAAATCACGTAGACCGGAACTCACCTATGCATATATATATATATATATATATATATATATATATATATATATTTTTTTTTTTTTTTTTTTGTTGATTTTATTCCATTACTTGCGACAAAACATATTCTGTTTCGTTAACACTTGCAAATAGCGTCAACTTCATCAGGCTACAATGGAATCCAAATGGCATAAGTCTTAAACTCACTTCAACAGGATTTCCTGTTGAGGTGAGTTTAAGACTTATGCCATTTGGATTCCATTGTAGCCTGATGAAGTTGACGCTATTTGCAAGTGTTAACGAAACAGAATATGTTTTGTCGCAAGTAATGGAATAAAATCAACAATATATATATATTGCTCTGAATTTTCATTGAGCACCCTCATAAACCCGGTTTCAACTTCCTTCGGATTCATACCCCCTGGATATTTGTAACAAGTTAATTATATATATATATATATATATATATATATATATATATATATATATATATATATATATATATATATATATATATATATATATGGGAAATGAAAAAGGAAAAACCAAAAAGGATGTATTTTTTATGTGTTCATCAACGGTTCGCCTTTATTTGTAAGACTTCTTCAGGATGATGATGATGTTAAGAAAAATGTCATGCAAGTACGTGAACATATTTGGTTTACATGATGGTTGATGGGGGTAAATAGTAGCCCCTACTGGAAGCAGTAGGAACAGTGTCCGGGCTTGGTGAAGTTAGTCGTGTAGAATGAAAAAATGTTGATGTTCTGGGTTGAAAAAAGTGGAAGGGTGGGGGTGAGCAGGGATAATGTGGAGGGTTGGAAGTGAGAAAGTGGAGGGGCGGGGGTGAGCGGGAATAATGTGTGTGGCAGTGAGTGAAGAAGTGGAGAGGTGGGGAAAGAGGAGGGGGGAGTGTTGGACCAGGTGGCAGCTTCAAGAATATGAGGGATGAGTAGGATGAAAAGTTTGGGTTCGTGGTTAATGAGGATCTGTGTGTGTGTGTGGGGGGGGGTATGCAGAGAAGTGGAAGGTAGGTGTGGGATATTTTAAATATTTTGAAAAGTGGGTATGTATGACCGGCTTACTATGTTAAGAATGTTAGTGAATGAAGATGTGTGTGTCGGGGGGGGGGGGTGTATCTGTATGATCTGGGTGGAGTTTTTGTTCGGTAAGGATGATTTTGCTTATTAAGGGCGATTGGTTATAGAAGCCATTTCGTTGCTTGATGGTGTTGGAAGCAGTGATTAGTGCAGTTTCTAGTAGTCTTCGCCGAGCTTTGTTGTGGATGTAGTTGGTGATGTTGGCTTGTTCAAATTTGAAGGCATGGTCGTGCGCTAGTGCATGGGAGAAAAGTGCACTGAGAGAGTTATTGTTTTTTATGTCCCCTTTGTGTTCATTCAATCTTTTTTTCAATTCACGCTGTGTTTCTCCCACGTAAATTTGATGGCAGTTGTTTTCATTTCCCATTACGTCGGATTACCTTTCATCCTTTCCTTTCCCATATATATATATATATTATAAAAAAAGAACGAACAATATTTCAAGTAATATATATATATATATATATATATATATATATATATATATATATATATTAGTAATCCAGGTAGTATAAAAATCCACAAGGTAGAAATCCAAGGGGAATCAAACCGGGCTTATAAATTAGTGCTCAATAAAAATATAGAGCTGCATTATGAATGTTTTTTATTCAAACATGTACAAAGTCTGCTACACTGGCATGTCAATGTTATCGATCTACCACTATCAAGAGCTGAGGTCTCATCAGTCAGAGGGTTTTTTGTGATTCAACCCGGCGATGAAATCCAGAAAGAAACTATATATATATTAGATGTTTAATGTGAGATGATGTATATTATTATTTTATAGTCTCTGTGATCTGTAGAGTTGGCTGATTGTGAAAATAACACACATACACACACACATATATATATATATATATATATATATATATATATATATATATATATGTATATATATATATATATAATATGAAAGAAAAGAATACTTTTAGAGGATATAACCTTTATTGAAATGGTTTAAGCTCAATATACAAGATAGAGCAATTATAAAAATGAATGAAATAAGAGAGAAAAATATGTACGAATGACACATCTATTTCAACTTCTAGTGTTCAATGCAAGGTGGAAAAGTCAAAATTCAAAATTTGAAACAAATACAATGTAATAGAGAGTAAGAGTATGCGTAATTCCTCTGATGATAAAATGTTAATCTTTGAAAAGCCTTGGCTTAAGTAAAGAAAAATAAACATGTTTTACCGAGTAAACCTTGCATTGAACAATCGAAGTTGAAATAGATCTGTCATTCGTACATCTTTATCTCATTTTTTAATATATATATATATATATATACATATATATATATATATATATATATATATATATATATATATATATATACATATATATATATATATATCGGTTTGCTTCAGTTATATAGTTCATTTAATATTAATATATATATATATATATATATATATAAATACACACACATATATGTATATATATATATATATATATATATATATATATATATATATATATATATATATACATATTAATGAGTCTATTCGTCATGTAGCGTCGTATTTGTTATGACTGAACACAACATCGTTCATATGAAACAAAAGTTAAATTTACTGCGAAAACAATCAAGCCATCCACTCGGCTTCAACGCTCCTTCGTCAAAATACAAAAAAGAAAAGAGAACAACTTGGAAATAATGTTGTTATTCCTTCATGAGAGAATCGGAATAAACAAATCTAACTATTTTTATCTGATATTTTCATTACAAACACTATCGGCTTCATATAGACTATAAAGGTACTTTGCAATTCTACGGTCAGTTAAAGAAAATACGTAAACTGAAAATATGATATTTAAATAACATATCATTTCAAAATCAACGCCTCCGTCTGAATATTATATGGACATCTGAACAGTATGCATACATGATTGAGAAGGGGACAGTGGAAAATGTTTATACTTACAATAATTTTAATATTTCAATAATATGCATACTTTAAATACAGATAGTACTACTTTATCCTTGTTTTTTTCTTTAAAGCAATACGTGGCCTCGATACGCTCTGTAATTCCTAAGTATAGCAAAATGTGTTCTTATGTGTGTGGCCACACGATTATACGTTCATATAGTGGCGGTAGGAGTTAGTTGTTACACCAATGAAAGCGTTACGATTTTAAAATGATTAGATCATAATGTTTTAATAATCATGGCAAGTCTTACGTCAGGCAGTGATTCTCTTATAGGTTTTCTTTTTATATCGGCTATGCAATCAATTAAGCGATTACAATTAAAATATAAGATTCGTTCCAGAAAAAAATATATTTCAAATATGTTTGATTCATTAAAATGAAGAAATAAAGCTATAATTTCACTAATGTCGCAACTTGGTTCTTTACTGTTTGGTTATTTTATAAATATGGATGCTATTTTATAAATATGGATTCTATTTTATAAATATGGATGCTATTTTATAGATATGGATGCTATTTTATAGATATGGATTTTATGTTATAAATATGGATGCTATTTTATAGATATGGATTCTATTTTATAGACATATAGACATGGATGCCATTTCAATAGAGATGTTTCCTGCAAATTGACATTGCAGTCTAGTTTCTTTCAATTTTACAAATGGTAAGTGTATTATTTTAAATATTAAAACAACTGTTCACATTCTGGATATTATTAAACCTCCAACCTTCTTCATATGCGCTTTGTTGAACTCGGGACTCTATACAGAATTTCGAATGATATCTGTTATTAGTTCTACCGTCATGTATGTACACTGTTAGAGTGTCCATATACTATTTCGAATCAGGCGGATATTTTGACATAGTATATAATTTAAATATTTCTATCTAGTTAGCGTATTTTCCTTAACTTACTGTGGAATTTCAAAGTAATCCTATTGTCTATATGAAGGCGATAATGTTTGCTATGAAAATGTCGTTACGTAACCCATGATCGGATAAACAAAAGAGCTTAAGAAAATGTTCTGTTATTCCTAGTTAGTAAGACTTTTAGTAAGAATTGCACTTTTAATATTCAGATGATTGTAACATAGAATTGATCTTAACAAGTTAAGATGCTGGTCCGTTTTCTCTTGATGTATCGTTCGTACTTAAATAACTCCAACGTTTGCCTTCGACTACCTTTTTTGTAATCACTTCTTTAACTCATCCATTCGTCTTATACCATCTCTTCTTTATTTCTCTTCTTCATCTTTTATTTTCCTTCATCATCATCGTACCCTTGCTTCTTATTATTCTCCTACGTTTTTTTTCCTTCCTTTCTTCCTCATTTCCTTTTATCCTTTTTGTGCGTTTTCCTACTCTTTAGATGTTCAACTTGGCCTTTTGGCTAAGATCAAAGTGTAGTATCTGTTCCGATGGATACTTCATCCCATAGACTGGTATTGTCTTGGTCTTCGGAGCTTGATTTACGCCGGTCTATGGGTCTGTCCTGTGCAGTTCTAGGAGGTCCACCCTCCCAGGCTTCGCCTCCCCTCTTTGGGGAGGAGTAAGTTTATTGCTTACTGCCTGATGCGCCCCTACCGGGGAATGCCGACGAGGCTGCCCAGACAATTTTTAAACTCCACTTTCCCGACCCGACTTTGGGTCACATTTTACTTGTGGGAGTAAGATAAAAACTGGCCTTGTGCCTAACTCCTGGAGAGGAGTAAATCAATACTCTTTAGATGTTCATCATCTTATCACTTCTTATTCATTTTTTAAACATTTCTTCTTCATCATTTTTCATCTTTTTTTCATATTCTGATTCCTAAGATCTGTTTCTTATTTTATTTCTCTTTTCCTTCGTTTTCTGGAATTTGTTCCATTTCGTACATGAGTCAATTATTGTTTAATATTCCTTCCTTATCTTCTAACGTTTTAGGTACCACGTGTAAACCATGTCTGAATCACCAATGTGTATGCTGTTCTTCGTATCCTTTTGACAGAATTTATCAATGAATTCATTTACAACAACGATGGATAATAGTTACCATAGCAGTCGGGAGTGAATATTTCATTTGTTCATTTCAATTGTCTATTTTGTTATTTTCATAAATAATTATTATACTCTTTTATTTAACATCGAGTTTCACAAAATGTCATATGAACTCAATTATCAGTTTGTACGTTTGATCCTCTGTTCACAACACACGCTAGTTAGTGTGTACTTGTTTGCAACGTATTACCCTCAGTTGTATGCAATCTTTTATCTCATATAATTAGTGTTTCATTACTTTATATTCACAATAGAAAAATGACTGTTTTAATCTGAATACTTTTCTGTAATCATTCAGGCGGTACTTTTGAAACGGTCGATTTTGTTTTCAATTCAACCGAAATTTTACAGTTTGAATATGACGAAACATGACAAATACTTGCAACTTATGTTATGTTCACTTGTAATTTTGCGTTTTTTTTACTAAGTTCCGACTCTTTCGATTCCCGATTCCGATTAATCCTCCCACCACTAGTACGCACACGCACACACACACACATATATATATATACACATATATGTATGTATATATATATATATATATATATATATATATATATATATATATATATATATGTATATATATATATATATATATATATATATATATATATGTATATATATATATATGTACATATATATGGGTATATATATGTATATATATGTATTTTTTTCAAATTTTGAATGTTGGCTCTTCCACTGCCAACCTATCTATCTATGTAATTCCTCTGATGATAATAATTTAATCTTTGAAAAGCCTTGGCTTAAGGAAAGAATAATACACCTGTTTTTACCGAGTACACCTTGCATTAATATATATATATATATATATATATATATATATATATATATATATATATGTGTGTGTGTGTGTGTGTGTAAAATAATCTTCTCTTTTCTTTTTTTCTCCTCATGTTGTGTCTCTTAATTTTTCTTTCCTTCCGGATGTGTGTCAGACAAGTCAGCCGCGGTCGTTCTAAGAGAGCCCCCACACACACCTAGCAGACAGGTTTAACTTAACGACTCCCCTCTTTTCTTACTCCCTTTCTTTCTTTTCCTTCCCGATACATATGTACCGGAAACAAAACAGAAACAAGAACCCCTAATATATGACCTTGAGAGGAGACCCCTGGTGGTCGGTTTGTGAAATAATGAAATATAATATTAATTTTAATTCGACAAAATATGTTCATACCTCATAGAAGGCTTGATGAATGCCCGAAAATGTCCTACAGACTATACACACAATACATGATTTTTGGTGACTGATTACACACATAGACACACAGACATACACACACACAGACATATATATATATATATATATATATATATATATATATATATATATATTGTCTTTACATTTTATGCCTAGTATGTCTGCTATCTTATGCATCGTCACTACTAATTCGCTTGTCATTTTGCTAAACAAAAAATATGCGGAGAATTAACGATTAACATTTTTATTTTAGTTTGAAATATTGAAGGAACAAAATCTGTAGAGTAGAAAAATGATGGATATTGAGAGAGACGAGAAAGTATGTGTAAGGGGGGGGGAGATACAAATTTAATAAATATCGATCGGTAAGTCTAAAAATTCTGAAATGTTAAAAGCTTATTATTAACGATATTGAAAGTGACATATTATTTTTAAATAATTACCTTCGTCGCCAATAATTTATGTGCAAACTTAATAATTATATTTCATTCGTAGAATCGTTTTTGAAATGACAGCAATTAGTTGCCCATTCTAGACATCACGTTTTTAACAATTTTATATTTGTAACAACATGAATACACGAATAGACAACATTAAATGCGTCATTTTATCCTCCTCATTCAACTGATAATAAACCTGTAGAAATAAAAGGGTTAGTAAAATATATTCTCAAATCAAATGCAAAAACTATAGGACTCAATAAACACATATGATTTCTGAGAGTTTTATGACAAATGTGAACTAGATAAAATAAATAATATATGACACATGAAGTTGATTAAATATAAATTCTCACCGTTTATGAATGTTTATATTGATATATGAGTATTGTACACGTGTATACGCACGCACCACCCTACACACTGATTTATGATCACACATAAGAAGGCAATAGCCAAGGTAGTTGCAAATACAGTAGGCTCCCTCTAGCGTGCTATAAACCTTCTCACACATGCCAGTATTCTATATATTTACAGCGTCAGAATCCGCCCATGCATTAGGTATTGTGGTTATATATAGACAAGTGCACCACCCACTAGTCTCTCTTCCTTAGACAGTGCCCAAAAAAGTGTCGTTGCTCTAATATGTCCCTTACTATCTGCCAAGCTTCATCCCTTGTCTTATCACTGCACTGCTTTACCCTTGTGATGTTTTTACAGGTACTTCAATGGAATGTGCTCCGATGAACGGGCTGCTCTGGTGCCTCTTCGACGGAAATACACCCGGCCCACTTGACAATCAGTTTAATCCCATCCACTCACTGTGGAGGTTCTCAGATGCTGGAGCCTCTTTCCTCAAACTGCCAGCCTTTGGAACACGCTCTCTGCTCCCTGTTTCCCTGACTCTACCGACATGGAGAAATTTAAGTGTAATGTGAATAAATATCTCGCTGAAAAAGTCTTCAAGATGCCCCTGTATAATTACTGGTCCCAATCAACAGTATCAGTTAGAATGTGCATTATCTGGGGTGAATTTAAGTTAAAATAGAAAACGTTTTAAATAAACTATTGAATTCACAAATTATAACAAAATATACTAGGTTGTCCGGAAAACAATGTCCTATTTCAGAAATAAACATCTATTCATTGAATAAATTTGCGACACAACAAATCGAATGTTCTTACCATAACAATTTGATTGCGATTTTCAAACACCGGTACTTCTTCAGTTTTGTTAATCCTTAACAAGAAATATTGTGAGTGAAGCGTAATAGACTACTGTGATTGTGACGAGGTTTATAGAGCAGCTGGCTGTGGGGGGGGAGTTGGGTAGCAAGATGATTGTTCACATTACATTTAAATTTCTGCATGTTGGTATAGTCGGGGAAACATGACGCAGGGAGGGAATTTCAAAGTGAAGAGTTCCGAAGAAAAATGCTCTTAGAGTAGTAAATCGTCCGGTATCTGCAGTAGAGTGGTGCGATTTGCAAGTGGCCGATGGATCGAGCATGTTACTCACGAATGTACTTCTAAAACCCGCACAGAGATATAACATCACGGCGTTTCCACATTGCACTTGAGCTTATCAGTGCGGGAACTAATATGGTAGAACTTCTCATATGTTAGAAAGGCTAATGGTTAGTACAACAGCCTAGATGTGGAAAAATATTCCTTGCATGAGCGATTGGTGACTCTGTATGCCATTCGTGAGAAGATTTCTAGCCCGTTAAAGGGAGACTACATTTTTGGCATAGTCAAATTAGTGAGATCAAGTATCATTTTATATTAACGTTAAATTTCTTTAACAATTCATTTAAGGCGGTTATTGATGATTTCGATAATACCAACTACGGAATTGTTTAACCTCACATTTGTCCCTTTTAATTCTCGACCATTGTACGTTTATATTAGCAGTTCATGCTTAAGCATGATGACCTTTGATATATAATTAATGATAATTAAAGCATTACTGAACTATGGATACTCTATCCGTACATGTATACAGTTCACCATGGAAAAGAAACACGATAGCAAATTGGGATTCCTAGACGTAGTGATAACTTGGACTGACCAGGGGTTCAGAGCGTCCGTATATCATTTTCACTAGATACCAACTCAGTTTAAACTCCAACCATTAAGATAATGTACAGAGATAAATGGTATGTTGCTAACAACATAAAACAAAAGCAATATGTAGTAACACAAAAACATATCAAAGGGAGATCATCCAACGAAATAACTATCGAAAGAGCATAAATTCAGCTTCAAGAAATCTAGATCAAACATCAAATGACAGCACCAGAAAACTAATCTCAGCCTGTAGACGATCCATGAAGGGCTTCTTTGAAAGATTCGGATGATAAATAATACATATGAAATCAGAACAGTAATCAGGAGCGATTCAACTCTCCCCAAAAAGTGAGTTTGAGTCAAGCTTCCTACAGAACACTTAACATAAAGAAGTGCGAGTATGTTATTCCATGTTAGGGTGAACAAGATTCAACGGTAAGACTTGCTGCTTACTAAAGATATAAGTAGAAGAATACGTAGACATGTTGAAAAGTCGGGTATCGCTGATCTTAGAGGTGGGAAAAAGAAAATGCATATACCTTTCTAAGACGAGAGGTAAATTATAGACAGATAAGTAAAAAGAAGAATAAGACGCGAATATCCCCTCTTAAGTAGACTTAGTAAGGAATGTAATACAAGATCAGAAACGTTAATAATAAATAATTCCCGACCTTGTGTCACATCTTACCGCTTTGGAAGGAAGATACATACCGTTAATTTTAAATAATAAATTAAAACATCATTATATATTTTTATATACACTAGTAGAACATATATATATATATATATATATATATATATATATATATGTATGTTCTACTATATATATATATATATATATATATATATGTACACACATATATATATATATATATATGTACACACATACAATGATATATACATACATATATAGTATGATACACGTATTGTATTAGTTTCTGTAGATGTAAATCAGTTGAAAGTCCAGTGCTCAATAACAAGTAGAGTACATTTTTCATTTATACCAACATTATTGATTACATATGTGCATACATGTTTCGGATGTACTCTTCACAGAGAGTCAACCTATACAGACCAAAGAAGACAGAGAAGTCTGTGTTGGTCTGTACAGTTTGACTCTCTTTGAAGAGTACAACCGAAACATGTATGCACATATGTAACCAATAATGTGTGTATAAATAAAAATGTATACTATATATATATATATATATATATATATATATATATATATATATATTAAGGTACTTAATTTTTTTTTCTTTTATTTAGTTTTTTAAAATATTTTTTTTATTTAATGCAACTTTAATTCCTATATTATTTTATTGCTAGCTACCATCTCGCAGAATGGTTCTTGGGTATAGTGTTTTGATAGTATTATTATTATCATTATTATTGTTATAATTAATATTATTTGATATACAAATTACCATATCACACGGTCGTTTAAGGGTAATATATTATTATTATTATTATTATTATTATTATTATTATTATTATTATTATTATTTTATTATCATTATTATTTATTTATGTATATATTAGTGAAAATTTAAGCTGAATTATTTTTACACTTGATTATTGGGGAAATGGTAGTTTGATCAGTACCATTGGAGAGCCATGAATATTATAACTGTCCTGTTTTTAAATCTCCGAAACAGTTACATGGTAAACAGCTGATGATCCCCGTGTTAATATTAGACGCTTAAGTTAAAGTCTCCTGTTTTTGTTTCACTGTTAGATACTTAACCCCTTTTTATTTTATTTACTTATTATTATTATTATTATTATTATTATTATTATTATTATTATTATTATTATTATTATTATTATTATTATTATTATTATTATTATTTTTATTTATGAATTTTCCAACGAATGTCAAGTCTGCAATATCTTGGATTTAGTTAGTTTCTCTGGGAATTTAAACTGCATTTTCCTTCTTTTTTTCTTCTGCTTAAAATGACTCAAATCCTCTTTAGACTATATATATATATATATATATATATATATATATATATATATATATATATATATATATATATATATATATATAGTCTAAAGAAGTTTTGAGTCCTTTTAAGCAGAAGAAAAAAAAGAAGGAAAATGCAGTTTAAATTCCCAGAGAAACTAACTAAAAAACTAACTAAAAAAAAAACTAACTAAAAAAAAAAAAAATAAATAAAAAAAAAACACTCCAACGAGTGGTAGTATTTATTTTATTCTGAGGATGAGGGATACCCTCGAAAATTAAAAAAAAATAATGAAAAGGACACACTCCAACCCAACACCACGGTCACGATACACTGGTAAATAAAAAAAATAAAAAAAATTTTGTAAAATTATTGACTTTTCAATATTGTCACTTTGTTTTGTTTTTACGATTCCACGTGTCGTATGTGTCACTCTAACAACGCATTGTTATCGCCTTCAAAAAATAATATTCTTATTATATATATATATATATATATATATATATATATATATATATATATATATACACTAGTAGAATACATGTTTCAAGACGTGTATAACCACAAGGATGAATAATTAGTTTTAAATGTTAATGCGTTTTCTTCTTTAGAGTGGTATGATACAGTTTCGCTAGTACTGCCCGTAAATGGTAAATTTTACAAAAGTATAAATAATAAAGCGACGTTTCTCACCCTGTTTCTTTTTTTTCCATAATTGATAACTATAAGTTTAATTTAGTATTTTAACATGCACATACATTTTATTGACGCCCTTATCATTGTCTTTGACATGACTCGCCTAAACGTCGTCTAATTCAAATAAACGGTCAAGTGAAGCAATCGACGAAGTACAATCATCAAATCTAGAAAACCTCAGCTTATAGTATCCATTACCATACCTTCTAACCTATAGAAAAGTATGCCCCGATATAATGATTACACATGATTACTACGTTTTCTATTCGTTTAAAAAATAACTTGAAGACAAGAAAAGTACGTAAATAATTACTATAATCTCGTTAGGTCAGTTAAGTACATAATGTTGCAGTAAAATCCGACATCGCCAATAAAGCTTCATCGGTGCCATAAACATCGGTAAACTCCCATTCTTCCGGTACTTTGTTTTTGAAACCGCCTTCTTCCAAGTTTCGCTTGCACTGCGGAACCTTATCCTTTTTAACAGTTATCAAGTCGCTTTCTTTCTCGACGTCCCACCCACAATGGACTCGTCCACGATTTATTTTTGCCACTCTTTATTATCTTATATACGTTGAGAATTTTCTTATTGTTCTGTTTTGTGATTAATAAATCTCTCTCTCTCTCTCTCTCTCTCTCTCTCTCTCTATATATATATATATATATATATATATATATATATATATATATATATATATATATATATATATATATATATATATATAGTGTGTAGATTTCAATTTTGTGTTGAGAATCTGAATAACAGAGCTCAATGTAATTTAAACAGAGCAAAACAGAATTATAAAAAAAGAAAAAACTATACACACATTAAGTTTGTATACATTATAACTTATTTCGACCCCTTAATTAGGTCTCCTCAGATGTATAAACAACCACGTCAAAAAACCACGTGACGTGGTTGTTTATACATCTGAGGAGACCTAATTAAGGGGTCGAAATAAGTTATAATGTATGCATGTACCTTAATGCACATGTACCTTAATGTGTGTATAGTTTTTTCTTTTTTATAATTCTGTTTTGCTCTGTTATAATTCTCTCTCTCTCTCTCTCTCTCTCTCTCTCTATATATATATATATATATATATATATATATATATATATATATATATATATATATTAATCAATTAAGTTCAAATATTAACAAAATGAACAAAACCATTACTTTTCAAAATTGCTCAATACATATTATAGCTTTTAGATTAAAATAAACATAGTTTTAGAACCTCCTCGGCTCCTCTTCAGGGATATACTCCTCAGGGATATATCCCTGAGGAGGAGCCGAGGAGGTTTTGTAACAATTGTCGGATACTAAAACTATGTTTATTTTAATATATATATATATATATATATATATATATATATATATATATATATATATATATATATATATATATATATATATATATATATATATACGTTGAGTATTTGTCATTGTTTTGTTTTGTGATTAATTTTTTAAAAAGCTCTTACACATGTACACGGCGATTTTATTATGACTCATTTTTTTTTTAGAATACTCTAAATAATCAGAAATATGTTTGTATTATATTTTTTTTAAAACATACACCCTTCGAATTGGGAGCCTTTTCCGTAATTATTTAACTTGAAGGTTTCCCCATTTGTATTTTGTTGTCTGTAAAAAGAAAGGTGAAGTCAATATCCCTTAGTACTAGTAAAGCCTTAGTCACACGACACGATTTCGGTCGCCGCTACTTGTAGCAGCGAGTATTCGTCGCAGCGACTGAGCTGGTCTAGCAATTCCGTGCCTTTGTTTACAACGCAGACATGTCGCGGGTCAGGCATCACATTTTTTATTCTCAAACCAAACAACTTTTTCATAAACATCGTCGCTTTATTCTCTACTTTTCATAAGTGTCGTCACTTTATTAATTTCATTCCTATCTGCATCCTTCATTTTCTTTACTTTCTTTTTCAAATTATCTTCGCAAGAAATCTCAAAACCAGCCACAATTAGTTCATTCATTAAGTATTTAAAATAGTACTTCCTCGCATTTTTCTTCATATACTGTATTTTCTGTAAATACGCAGTTTCTGTAAATATCCAGAAATCTAGTGATTTCATTAGCTGACCACATGAAACTATCTTTTTCTGTCATGACAACAAACTGCGTGGATGTGAGATTATATAGGGTGGGCCAAAATAAGGGTCCTATCTTTAAATTTGAATAACTTGAATTTGAATAACTTCCACAAAATAAAAGTTAAACCACCAAACTTTATGTGTGTGTAGACTGACCCTTCCGAGATTTTTTGAAATAAACAAAACAAATTTTAGCCGAAAAATACTTCTTAAAACTTACAAAAACTAAAGTATTGTTTTTTACACTGTTTTGAGTTTTTTAAGCAAAAATAATGTTTTCTAAATGAGGGTGCGTTCCTTAGGGCTAATACGGCTCATGCTTGCTTCGGAAGGGGTCCTTTACTTATTCTAAAAAAAATTTTTTTTTTAAATCAATAAATAAAAAAGTTATGAATTTTTAAAAATAGGACCTTTATTTTTGCCCACCCTGTACGAAGCGAATATTGATTCGTGGCAGTCGCTATTAGGTCTTCAAAAATCATAAAATCGCGCGATACCAGATCACGTGATCATACAATCTCACTATACCAGGTCACGTGATTGTGAAATTGCACGATACCAGGTCACGTGATCATGAAATCACGCGCTACTTGCGACTACAGTTTAACATGTTCAACTTTAGTCGTGGTCAGTTAACTGGATGTGCTACTTACGATTAACCGGTCACACGATGCGACTAGGCTGCTACTAGTCGCCACTACTGCAGTAGTGGCGAGCGAAGTCGCCATTGTTTTATATTGCTATCTGTTATCTGTATCTAGCACTTCGCTAAGATATATCATTCAAAGAATCAGCAAACACTAACTTGAAATATTAGTATTCTTTGTTAACAAGATGACGACTGTTTTCGAATTCATTTTAATAATTAGATCTGTAGGTTTGTTGGACACACTAGTGTGTATATATATATATATATATATATATATATATATATATATATATATATATATATATATTTAAGCAATTAGCTTGATGATTTCCCCTGGGAATGAAACATAATTCTTTTTTCATTATTTTAGTTCAGGTAGTTAGAATAGAGATCAATTAATTTTCTTATGATTTAAATTGATGAGGAGAGATGCTTCCACTGCTATGTGTATTTTGCTGGAGATTTGTCTTCCAGAGATTGTATTTAAGTATGTATTCAGATTTCTTTTTTACCACTACCGGTATCATGTTTACTTCTTTAAAGGATAATGTTGTCTTTAAATCATTCCTAAGGTTCGGGTATTTAGCTATCTTTTCGCGTTCAACTCTATTGAAGCCATAGTCATCTGAGACCACGTACATGAATAATGAAGGCACTCCTTTCAAGGTTGGGTTCATATATAACTATGTGGTTTCATGGCCTTGCCCTTTTGGTATCTGCTGACTTGTATGACGTTCTCATAGAACACTGTCAGATTTCCGTGTTCTATGGCAGAAATACAGGCGGGCAGATACAGAAAAGACAATACCTGAAAGCCAGACATTTCAGTGTAGCTTGTCATATGTGTATTTACATCCTACTACTAAGCTCACACATTGCCCATTGTTTAAGTAAATACTGGAAAGTATATATATATATATATATATATATATATATATATATATATATATATATATATATATTATAATTTAAAATATAAAATGAAGTAAGAAAATAAGGTGTCAATCAAATTTTATTGGAATTCAAAGTTCAAGCAAAGTATCTTAACCTGGATGGACTGTATGGATTCAACAAAAAGTGTGTTTTTGGGTTGATATATTTGATGTTATGTATTTTTATGTATTTGTGTATATATTTTTATATATTTTCAAAGTTGAATTTTATTACCTGTAGTAGTATAACTGCGGTAATGGTCCTCTGAAGAGAAAAATTATCTTTGAAAACTCATGAGCTAAGGACTTTAAGATACATTGCTTGAACTTTGAATTCTAATAAAATTTGATTGACACCTTATTTTATTACTTAATTTTATATTATAATATAATGCTCTATCCAGTATATTGAGCATCAGTTTGTATCCGGATGTTTCACTAATTATAAGATGTTAGTTGACGCTTATATTATTTGTTGGATTGCTTCATATATATATATATATATTGGCACAGAAAAATTAGTACAACATTCGTACCGTCCGTTTCAAGCACAGAAGGACTTAGCCATCCGGCTCTCTTTAGCTTTTGTTGTCATCTGTTTCGGAAATGTGAAGTCACGCGTTACTCTCGTTTTGGCGCGTTATTTGCTTAGAGTGTTATGCACGTTTGTTTAAGTTTAATAAAGTTTGAAAAAGGGGGGGGGTTAATAGTTGAGATTTAAAACTGGAGAAGATTTATAGAGATATAACAAATTTAAATTTAAAAAAAATATATATCTATATAAATCCCGCGAGCCAATATTTATAAGTAAAGTTGCATTAATTATTATAGTATTATTAATTTGTATATGCATGAAATTAAAATAAACTTCATTCCTCACTACTGACTGCACTAAGTCCGGACGTTTTCTCCAGTAGTGGCTACTACTTTCCTCCCTTCTTCCCATAATGTCAACCGTATATGTGCACGTACTTGCATGACATTTTTCTTTATATTATCATCCTGATAAAGTCTTATAAATAAAGACGAAACGTTGATGTACACATAAAAACATCCCTTTTTGGTTTTCCTTTTTCATTTTCCCATATATATATATATATATATATATATATATATATATATATATATAAACTTTTATTTTAATTTCTCGTGGCCGTATGGTTATAGCGATTTTGGGAGAGTCTAGGTTGAGGTTAGAACCTTGCGAATGTCTGAGATTATCATTCCCTACACTGATGAGAGCGAACCCTTAAAACACATGCGTATGTAGGTAAAAATAATTTAATATTATTTACTTAAAATTACCATATATATATATATATATATATATATATATATATATATATATATATATATACATACATACATTTAAAGTCCTCTATATTTACTAACTAATTGGCTATGGCCGATGGGATAAGACTCTCGACTACGAATCAGTGGCGATTTGTGATCAGGGTTCGCGCCCACCGACCGTTGAGAATTAGTTCCTACACTGAAGATTGCGTAAGCATGAAACATCGATGTCTGTAGGTATTAAAATATTTAATAAATATTTATTTATAAATATATATATATATATATATATATATATATATATATATATATCCTTAATCAATCAGAATTGTCTTCTTCATCTCCACGTCAAAAAGCCTCCCAACATCAAAAGAGTGAAATCGAATGAAATATTACTGACATATTTGTCTGTTTTGTTTTATATTCTGTTCTATTATTTGATTTATTCGTCTTAGACATTCTTTGAAATGAAAATGATAAAAATAAAGAAACGAAAAATGACCATCATCCATCACTAGGAGAAAAAAAAACTGAAATTGAAAACTTTCAATCTTAAGAAAATCGATATATTTCTCTTACGTCATCAAACCATTTTTTTCTCCGGACTCCACAGACTGTCAACCTTTCGACCGTGGTAACCTATTGATTGTTACCTATAGAATTTTCCATAGACTTCCTGCACTCAAAGGATAGTGTCAGATCAATGAGAATAAACGTACAGACACACAGACACACTTATATATTTCTCTTCATATATATAAATTTATTCAGAAAGAAATCCATTACCAATCAATTACACTGCTTTAAATTGCTTCACAATACTATATATATATATGTGTGTGTGTGTGTGTGTGTTTTATTTTGTAACATAAAGTACTTATAATAGCTCAATAGTTTAAAGCCAGAGTCATACTATATTCAGTATTATTATGTAGTTCAATAGCACAGAGGATATACTGACGTCATTTTTAACAACTTATTTTTTATTTCGCAGACAATTGTTTCGGCTAACATCAAGATGAATGAGTCTCTCTCTCTCTTCTAATCTCTCTCTTTCTCTCTCTCTCTCCCTCAATATATATATATCTATATATATATATATATATATATAAAGAGTTCAAATGCAAAACGCGATAAACGCCATTTTCAAAATCACGAAACTGTCCCTACAAAAAATGTTGCATTTCAACACTCAATAACACCACAAAACTATGTGTTACATTATATGATACCGAAATAATTTCATGTTGATTTCAATTAAAATCAGCTTACATTCGAAGTCATGATTTAATATATTCGTGTTTTTATTGTTTAAGGTCTCAATTAAAACGAATTGGATTCATCGCGTTTTGCGTTCGAACTCTTCATATATATATATATATATATATATATATATATAATTACTTTGTAGACTAGTAGCTAAGCTTGACGACAGACAAAATATAAAGACACAAACACATTATTAAGCTATTTCGGTCGATATGTTCGACAATATTGGTATAAAATAAGCTTTACTACGCATAACTCGACATATTATACAATAAAACGTTGTGGGTGAGCGCATGGAAAATGGAGTGCGGGAAACTGTGTAGTTGGTGGGTATATTAGTAGACCAGAATGTGAAGATGTAAGGCTGTAAAAGTGTCGGAAGCAAGTAGCGGGGGTGTGTGATATGCATAAGGGATGAGTATGTTAAAGAATTACGCAAGAGGGGGGGATAATTCGTGCTAGGTAAAACAGTTGACGTAAAGTTGACGTAAAATAGACCAGTTATCTTTATGTAAAATAAGATTACATAATTTTCTAGTTTGCCTGCATTTCTCGTTTCATATTTACCTCATTAAAAAAAAAATATGTTACAATATTTGTAATTGCACTCGGGGGTATAGGTTTAATATATATATATATATATATATATATATATATATATATATTAGCCTTTGTAGAACCTTAAACCGAGCACTTAATTGTGTGTTTTTACTAAAAAGGTTCATCATTCGATAGATGGCATATATATATATATATATATATATATATATATATATATATATATATATATATATATATATATTGTGTGTGTATTTAGGCAGAATTTTATTCATTTAAGCAAATATTTTTACAATAACCGAATCTTACGGTTTGGTTATACTTTTTTAAAATTTAAAATTTTGCTTTCAATATAGTATTCTTTTTATTTTGTAAAAAAAATTCAATTCATTATACTTTATAATTTAAAAAAAATATATCAATTGGATATATTTTACAATTTAATTTTTTTTTCAATTTATTATACTTTTAAATAATTTTAAAAAATGTCAATTTATCATACTTTTAAAATTTTAAAATTTTAAAATGTTTGTAGTCATCATTTTTGTATTAAAATACAAAAGAAAAACTATTGTATATTTCTAAAGATAATTTAACAACAGGCATGTAAAGTTAATTATATGCCAATATCATGTTCGCACACTTTTCCTGTAAAGGTGTTAACAAGTTACGGTCCGCGACGACTGAATAAACGTTACTAGATAAAACTGTATTATATTAAACATATAAAAATGTTGTTACTAGTTCAATACATGATGTTATTAATTGTAGATTATTGTATTATTATTAATTGTAGTGTTTTAATAAATATAACGTCTTGTATCTTTGATTTCTTTATAAGGTTTTGGAATATATTAGTGAAAAAATGAAAACATGTATAATCAAGCAGAGAACTTTGTTTTTTAACAAAATTTGCTTAAATAGTTTTACATATATATATATATATATATATATATATATATATATATATATATATATATATATATATATATATATATATAGAATAAAATATGAAACTAAAAGAATACTTTTAGAGGATAGGACCTATAGTGAAATAGTGTAAGCTCAATATACGAGATAGAGCAATTATAAAGATAAATGAAAGAAGAGAGATAAATATGTACGAATGAAAAATCTATTTAAACTTCGATTGTTCAATGCATGGTGTACTCATGTCTATTTTTCTTTCCTTAATCCAAGGCTTTTCAAAGATTAAAATATTATCAGCAGAGGAAGTATATAGATGGATAAGTTGACAGTGGAAAAGTCAAAATTCAAAATTTGAAAAAATATAAAGTAATGAAGAGTAAGAGTGGGCGTGTAAAAATATGAAGTCACTTGTTTTTGTCTCCAACCAGAGCTGCCGAAGTTGCTTAGACTCCATCGAAGTCACTACTTAAATTCATGGCTTCCTGCGTTTAATATACACAGCTCATTCTCAACTTCTGAAAAACTACTTTCATTCTCAGTCCACGGAAGTATTTAAAAAGGCCCTGATTCTCAAAATTACATCCGAATAAGTGCGTTCCATCTACGATTAAACTAAACATCTTTTTATTTGATTTACTTCATTTTTGAACATTTTGAACGCTGCCTTCAGGAAACGCTTATTCCTACTGATAACCTCCCTTCACCGGACACCTTATCCACGGACATTGACCAACTGGACAGACTCAAGATCTTTACACGCACAATTCGATTATATGTACTACTATTCTCTGATGATAAACAATAAATTTCGAAAAAGCTTTTTGTGTGTAAGATGAAAATATAATAATAGATACTCAATAATAAAATTAAAAGCAATTACCGACTTTTTAAAATAAATTTGCACATCATTAAAAGAACAATTGGAAATAACAGTTTGAGATAGATGTTTATATGGCCATTGGAATTCAACAATACAGTGTATATATATATATATATATATATATATATATATATATATATATATATATATATATATATATATATATATTAAATAAAGTGGTACAACAACATCCGGACCAAGGTTTCAGATCCGAGAAAATCGGACCTTCATCAGCGGAGTCGTATAGCTTAATGAGTGAGAACAACCGCCAGGAATTTCAAAATATTGTCCGTTGGAAAGATGGAACACTTTCAGATTTAAAATTGTCACGTGCGTGGAATATACGTGGTCAGTTATGGAAAAGTTTCAGATCAAAACAATAGCGACGCTGTACATCGAAAAAGCAAGAAATTAAATGGGAATTACGTTAACTGTTGGACAGATGGGAACCTAGCAGGTTTAAATTGTCACGTGCGTGGAATTACGTAGCCCGTTATGGAAAGTATTCAAATTTAACTAATAGAGACGCTATATTTGTTATCGAAAGTCAATTCAGATAACGTTAAAATTAAAATAAATTTATATTAAGTTTAAAATTATATTGAAATACTATGCTAAAGTGATAATATATTACAAAATTATTAAAAAAATAAATCATTAAAAATAAAACTTATAATTAAATAAATTGTAGTCACACCATTTATTAATTTATGAAGTCGTAAAAAATTAAGGTACTAATAATAAAAGGGGGGGAATAAAGAAAGATGAAAAATAAAAATAAAGAAAAATGAAGAAAAATTAAAATGAAGAATTTTCCATAACTGACCACGTATATTCCACGCACGTGACAATTTTAAATCTGAAAGTGTTCCATCTTTTAGACGGGCAATATTTTGAAATTCCTGGCGGTTGTTCTCACTCATTAAGCTATACGACTCCGCTGATGAAGGTCCGATTTTCTCGGATCTGAAACCTTGGTCCGGATGTTGTTGTAACACTTTATTTAATATTAATAAATATCATGCTCTTATTAATTATCTAGTTAATTTTACTTTTACATTAATAATTGAGCACTCTGCTGGGAATGTCCCCCAATTAAGAAATACGGTATATATATATATATATATATATATATATATATATATATATATATATATATATATATATATATATATACATATATAAATATATATATATATATATATATATATATATATAAAGTTTATATATACATTTCATTAAACAGAAGTGAATATGTCTGTTTATTGTTCTTTTGATCCATTTACTAGTTGGTGGACCAGCGATTGGATGTTATGTTCAAGTGTAAATAGGCAGGTGATGATGTACAAATTTAAACTGCTAAAAAAGTATAGTATTTCTTTTAAACTATTTTAATATACTTTTGCTCAACCTCGTACTTGGTTAATAGTGGGTTCCTGTGCGTGAAGGCATAATGCTCATAAAGAAAAGAGGGGCATGTGACAATTATAAACAACGATGATGGCAGTGCTTTCAGTTAATATATCCTGGAAGTCTTTTGGGAGGAAGTATGTGCGCTATTAGTGTTCGAAAGATGGAACTTTTAAAGGAAATGAAGGGATATGTTAGGAGATTGTTGTATTAGTCACACAAATATATCTATTATTTTTAAAGACACATTCTCTCCTTGGCAATTTTCTCACCTATACGGGATTACTAGTTTTTAGTAACTTGTTATTGGATACCAAATTATTTTGTATTAGCTGTTTAAGATATTTTATAATTCATCGTAAATTTGAGTTTAGAATTATTGTCAATTAGGTGTATATAGTAATACATGATATTATAACATTATTTTGTCATCTACTTTATAATAAGTGTGCATTTGGTTTCAATAAAATAAATTAATATCATTAATATTATTGTTGCAAGTGTTTTAGTTATAGAGGCTAATGAAAGTGTTGTATCTGCTGATCTACGATATGGTTTGGAAAGTTATTATTAATTAAGGTTTGCTTAATGTCGGCAAGTGCCGTATAGAATATGTCGTCAGTAAGGGAATTGCGTTTGGCGCAATAAATAAGTTTTTTACGACGGCCATTTTGTAAGTATGAGCGCATTCGCTTTTAAAATTAAGTGACCATTAATCTTTTCTTGTAGACTTTTAGTATTGGTGGTTAATGAACCTTTCTGTATCAGCTTCTATTTTTTTTCATGTCAAAGAAGGGTATTTTGTTATTGATGTGTATTTCGTGTGTGAAAATTTATACAGAGTAACTTTTAAATATTTTTTTTGTTCATTTTTAATAGGCTACGTTTTTCGTTGGTAAGAGTCTAGCATAGACGTATATAACATATAAGGCGGGTTTAAAATGATATTAAAGATTCGAGTTTCTAAAATGGACATTAAGAATTCAGAGAACACTAGGCTCAAAGTCAAAATAGAAGCTAATAATTATAAACTGTAAAATTCTATTATTCTTTGTGCCTGTAATAATGGGTGTTATCTTAAATACACATTGATATTTTCAAATAAAAATAGATCATGTATACGTTCTACGAAACACAGAATTAAAATTAAATTACATAAGTATATTATAAAATTTGTCTACGCACACACATTGGCGCAAAAATCACTAGGGTGTATTCAATGTTAATTATAAACCAGCCTAACGCTGTCATCAGACATTTATTTACCTCATGACGTTGATAACAGCTCCAAGAGGGGGTGTAATTAAAACTGAAGAAACTTTAATAATATTCCCTTGGGTACGCCCCCCCCCCTTTAAGCTTGAGACTTAAGGTACCATACTGATCTGAACTTTTGTAATATCTCAAATAAATAAATTTCACGATTTTATAAAATAATCGAGCACTATATAGGATTCCTTCCTAAACAACAAAACAATATATATATATATATATATATATATATATATATATATATATATATATATATATATATATATATATATATTCGACTTTTAGTTTTTAATTTACCATTCTGACGTTTCCTCTCAGAGGGTCAGACGATAAGACCTTAAGGTAATTTTAACAATTTTCCTTTTTTTTCCACTCGTCCGTTTCATTGCTTATAATAATGCTTTCTCTAAAATTAATCCTACGATTCTGTTGTACACGAAATTTACTTTATATATATATATATATATATATATATATATATATATATATATATATATATATATATATATATATATATATATTAGAAACATTTTAAAAATTGTAAATACTGGTAGCTATCTACATAAAAACAATATATATATATATATATATATATATATATATATATATATATATTAGAAACATTTAAAAAATTGTAAATACTGGTAGCTATCTACATAAAAACAACCTAAAATTATTAACATCACATATGAAATCAGTGGCAACATTATTAAAATGCTTAACATAATTCGGTTTTATTCTGTGATGCCACCCTGTGCGTTCATTTGATTTGACACCTGAAGATGATTCTACGAAGAATCTAAAACGTTGGTGAAACCTAAATTGTTTACAAAATATTTGGCAGTCGGCTCCGAACCTCTGGCCGCTTGAGCAAAAAATCAAAACATATGATACTTATAGTTGGTGGCAGTGGCAAGTAGCAGTTGTAGTGTCAAGTCATTGAGAAGTATGGTGATTCTAAAGAAAATGTTTACGAATTACTTAAGGCTTCTACCATGGCTTGACTGGCGTAGATAAAATAAAGCTTCCCGTTCGAAATTCCGTACAGATTAGCGAGTTTGAAAAGACGAACATGAAAAAGTTAGTGCATTGCATCGACCGCAACGTAAAAATAAAATCCAATACGGAAACAGTAGTCTTAACAATACAAATTATCAATCTAAAAAATTCAGCAAACACAATGTATTTATTACATTTACGTACAGGCTAGAAAAACACACACGCATACACACGAGATCTTGTATCCTAGTTTTAATTGATACATATATGAATTGTGACAGGATGACCAAAATACTCTTTCAAACTTAAGCGTGATGGAGCAACCACCAACCTATCTATATAGTCTAATGTCGAGATGTTTAAATGTTTCATATGCACGTTTAGCCATGAAAACCTTTTTTAACACTGACTGAGCAACTCACAGACAAAGCCTCTCACAGTGCTCTGTGGACGCGTTTACATACTGCATCATTCCAAAGTATCACATACAAAACAGAATGGCATACGGAAATAGTGCGCAGAATGATATTCAGTCACTTTACATGTTCGAGAAGAAATACAATGTGGACAATGAATGAAAATAGTGGGAAGACATCTTGAAAAATAGTGAATCGTTTTTTGTTTTTTTTTGTTTATTCTTTGAGGGTGGAGAGGCGACATAAATGTAGATAAAAGAAGAATTGCCGTCAATGATAAAGTCTTAGTTTATCTGAGAAATCGTGCCGACGGGTGAAAAAGAACACAAAAACATAAAATGTGTTCATAAAAATAAAATACTTTTGAAGATTAACGGTCTGAATTGCTTCGTTTTAGTAGGTCACAGGCCAATACAAGACGTGTCTTTTCAATAGAATAGAATATAGATAAAAAGGATATGAAGAAATAAAGTTTATCAAGAAAAGTTGTCATACCAACTACAACAAGGAGAAAAGTTTGCTCTATTTAGGTATTACAAAACACATAGATATAGAATATGATATATATATATATATATATATATATGTATATATGTATATATATATATATGCATATATGTATATTTGTATATATATATATATATGTATGTATATATGTATATATATATAGTAATAGAGTTAACGATAAGTGAAGTATCGTTAAAGTGATCTATCGTGATAAAGTAAATCTCAATACGTTGAATAGAGCAATCAATTTTAAAGACGGAAAGTTGAAGATAAAAAATTGCATACAATCACATAAAATTACATACAATTGATACACATTTCATTACATCGAAAATTCAGATGCAAGGAGTTACACTAATCCTTAAACCATGTTTTTTCAAAGATAACACTCTTCCCGCCAGAGGATACAATTCGGTAATGTTGTATTTATAATAAATACATATTACCTGTTTCATTTCACTTTGTAAATTGAAGAAGAAATAACAGAAAAGGTTGGGGATAAAGAAATAAATTGCCGAGAGGGAGAATGGTAGCAGCATTGTGTAGCCATTGCCGAAGACAAAAGGGGACGCTATGGTGCAAAATATAGCAAAATAGCAAAAGTTTGTAGATTTGGAGAAAAGTTTGTAGATTTGGAGAAAGGGTTCAAAACTATCTCACTTGGTCCGTAGGGATTCGTGTCTCCGTTTTGTGTATAGTTCCGTAGAATTACAAGTAAACATCCGTGGACTGATATTTTAAGTATCCAATTCGGCGGATCCGAGGCGAAGATTGTATGTTAAAAGACGCTATGTGACAAGATTCATATCTGCTTTTAAACACCTGGCTTCCCGGGCAGAGAGATGTTTTAAAAGGTGTCATATATTATCTTAAATATTCGGCTTTTGGTAGGAAACTCAAACTAAACTAAAGAGAACAGAACTGGATCCACCGAACTACCAAAAGCCGAATATTCCATGGATTTACAAATATATGCTCTTATTATCAGAGGAAATTCGACAGATTAGTAACTAACATTTACTGTAACGTAAACATTCGAAAATACTAAAAGATATCAAAATATATACTATTTACAAATTCAAACTATGCAAAGAGAATCATCAGCTCATTAGAAGCATGTTCCTTTGAACAATTGATGAGTTAATAACCATTGCATTTATCTACCTATACTATTGCTCCATCTCATATATCAAGCATTGCCTATTCAACATAAGACATGCTGTAAATATATAATTTTTGTCTGTGTTATCGACTTCTTACACAGTTTACTGTCATCGTTAAAAAGCACTTTTTTAATATTTATTTGTGGCAGTTTTTTTGGCGATTTCTTTCTTCAAACACTTTATTTCTATAATAATGTTATACTATTCGGTGTTTATGGTTAATTGATGATTGCACATCACAAAATACTTGCCGAGTAATGTTTGAACGATTGGTCGCTTTAGACGATTTCAACCTGCTGTTATTATCTGCCAATTTAACTTCAAAGTAGAGTGGCTGATCTATGTTTCATCCATTGCCACACACTAGAATAGTAACCTTTTGTTGCGTTGAAACAGGTGCCAACAACGTTCTCAATTGTCGTGCGTTTATTTTTTGATCGACTGTGAGCAAATGCGACACCCACTCTGAAACAGCTTTTTAATTAAGAAAACGTCATGCCAAATGGTGGATACACAGCCTTCTAATAGCTGGAACACTTCTTCCTCCTTACGCATCTTCAATGTATAATTGTTTTTTATAATTTGCATTTCTACGACCCAGTTAAAAGTTTTCATACAATCTCTTAATTATTGGTCCCGATCGGGAAAAGTCTGAATGACACATTTCAAGTCATTGCCTATCAAAAAGTCATGCTTAATCAACACAGAAAATTTATATTTTTCTATTGTTTAAAAAATCGGCAAAAGTAGCTTCACTTAAATAACTGTAATTTGTTAACTAAGATTCCTTTAAGGCTTAAAGTTTTAAACGTTCCATTTAAAGGTTCAGCTTTTATATGTATTTTTATGAGTCGCTCTCTCATTTTGTGTGACCTAGGACTTATTATGTGATGTCATCAAGCCACTGCATTTTCATAATGGGTTGATGAACAAAGATGTTCGCCAACTCAGAAATCCGTCGTGAACATTTTGTGGTGAGTGAAAAAGAGTTTTATCAACTATAATATTAAGATGTTGAATAACCACATTTAAATATCATCGTAAGTAAGTAGACGAATTATAAAAGGGTTTAACTAATTATGATTAAATAGTAGAAGTGGATTATTGATTTACTCCTCTCCAGGATTTAGGCACAAGGCCAGTTTTTATCTTACTCCCACAAGTAAGATGTGACCGAAGGTCGGGTCGGGAAAGTGGGGTTTAAAAATTGCCTGGGCAGCCCCGTCGGCATTCCCTGGAAGGGGCGCCTCAGGCAGTAAGCAATAAACTTACTCCTCCCCAAAGAGGGGAGGCGAAGCCTGGGAGGGTGAACCTTCTAGAACTGCACAGGACGTACCCATAGACCGGCGTAAATCAAGCCCTGAAGGCCAAGACAATACTAGTCTATAGGGTGCAGTATCCATCGGAACAGATACTACACTTTTATCTTAGCCAAAAGGCAAGTCGAGTAGCGAACAAAAATAAAAATCTTAATCTAAATTTTTACTAACCTTAAACATTAACCCTTTAATATGTCTTAACATTTGTGCTCACAAAAACATCCGTGTGCAATCACGCTACATCTATCTTAACTTTAACCCTAACTCTAACTCTAATCCTAACCGTAACCCTAACCCAACCACTTCAATAATAACGCAAGTAGAGAATCTACTCATATTTACCTAAATATTCAGTTCAATACAAAAAAAAACTATCATCACTTACCGACCATTCCTATTCACTTCTATTATTATTAACCCATACACCGGTTACCTGTATTCCACGCTATTCAAAAATAAATTCAGAACCATATAATCAATCTTACTATTATTTAAATAACACTAAAATACAGACCCACCCCATTAACAAACGCCGACATTTAGAAAAACATCCTTGTAATTACTTCAATAACATCTACATCGACGAAACACAGAGATCCCGCAAAATGAATCTGTGAGCACAATATAGCCCTATAGGAGAAAATACGTGTGCCATCGTAACATATATGCTATCATATAATCATAATTTTAACACCGAAAAAGCCACAATAGCTATGAACTCGTCCTACACAATACTTAGACGCTTCATCGAATCCAGTCTAATCTGATTACGCTTCTTTTTGCCGCGTCTGCCCACTGCCCTAACTATCTTCTCACTTCTCGAAATTATACAAACATAACACACTCATACTAATGTTGTGTATTTGTTCTCGGTGTAGACTGGTAGCGTGGGAGGAGTAAAATGTTAGAGAAAAATGTTCTTGCTACTACCTGTATGGTGTCTGGTTTGGGGAGAGTGACTGAGTGAGGAACGAAAGTAATAATTTTCCCGAGGTGGATGTAAGAGTCTAGAGTTTGCTAAGAACACGCTCGAGCGAATAAGTTTGATGTTGTAGTGATTGTAGTAACCTATTGAGTTCGAGTTTATTTTCCTATTCGACGCGAAGGTACAGGGGAAAAAACGTCTTTACTTTATACATATACCTCACAGATATTTATCACCGCTCCACTACTCTGCAGACACTGCTTTCATATACACCATATCTCCCGAAGTTATACCTCAGCCTCTTCCTCTACATACAACTGACTTCAACTTAATTAATATTCATTCCATGACTAAAAATCGATGATCCCATTCGAAATATCAAAATTAATGAATATTTTAAGAATATTCCTGTGTTAATAGTTTAATTAGTTTGTTTTTTTGTTGTTACCATCATCTTATTCCATACACACGTCATTTCATTTTTGTCGCACTTTTATCGTCCTTGCAATAAACTCCTATTACCTCCCTCTATCTGTATATCTCTGTCACTCTCTATCTCTCACATATATATATATATATATATATATACACATATATATATATATATATATATATATATATATATATATATATATGATTATTTTTATTTACACAGACATCTACAAAATCTGCGACACTGGCATGTCGATGGTATCGATCAACAGCTATTATTAACTGAGATCTCATCAGGCAGAGTTAGAATCCGATCTTTACTTTAGATCATATTTGGAATAAATGAAATGGAGAAAAAAGAAAAGAAATTTAAAATTTAAATTTGGAAAGCATTTTCGTTGCTACAATTATTGATAAGCCTACGTTCGATAGAATTCAAGATGTGTTTTATTATTGATGGGGGCTTACTAAACTTTGGGTTTACGTATTTTGGATTGGCGTTATCTTTTTTCTTTTGGTTCGTAAGTATTTTTATTTAAGTTTAAGGTGACATCTAGAAAGTGAGTGTTTTTTATGTTAGCAAGTACTTCTACTTTTAGGCCTAGTTTTGTTTTATTTCCATACGAAAAAGTTTCTTCAACTTTTCTTCATTGACTTTGTTGGAATCTCTTATTAACACTAATCCATCATCATCTCTCTCTCTCTCTATATATATATATATATATATATATATATATATATATATATGTGTGATTTTATGAAGGCTTACCAAAGCATTCCTTTCAAGACACCAATGATCACTATTAAAGATATTTTTCTTACAAATACTATTTATTCAAATTAAATGTTTTTTCCTACACGTGTTTCACTACCAAGCAGTTACTTGCTTGGCAGATCATCAGGGAAATTAAATGTCTGGAATACTGGTTTCAACTGCCGACAAAACACAATGTAGCGTTGTAATAGTTGAGGTCACTTAAGAAGAGAAGAGGAAAAAAAATAAAAATAAAAATAAAAGTAAAACTATAAAAGCAAGGAAGAACAACGATAAAAAAAGAAAGTCCTAGAAAAGTCTTAGAAAAGTAGCTTGTGCATTATTTCTTCCACCAAGCCAACAAGCAAATAATCGGTCCCAAATACATTCAATAAAACCACAAAACCGGAACAATGTGCGATAATACACTTTCACGTCGGCCGGTACAATGATGAATAAATCCCCCCACCCCACAAGAAAACAAAAGAACTAAATCATTCAAGATACCGCTCACAAGTTACCATTCCAATCCAATGATAGTATGGGAATTCTAAATCCAATTTCTCACAAAGAAAAGTAAACACAAATGTTCGTCCGAGTTCAAAGAGTCTTATTTCAATTGTTGATTTATTACCCTTCGAAATAAACACACGACGAGTTGAATGTCAATCCCGCAGAAAACTCCCTTCCATCAAGAAAAAATCTTAATATAGAAACTATTTATTCAAAATACTGTTTCTAAAAATATTTATTATTAAACCTATTCCTTATAGAAATTAATCATCTAGTGTCTGGGACGTCATTTTACATTTTGGGAAAATATCCTTCATTTAATTAACTGCCGAATTATTATCGTTTTGTTGATATATATATATATATATATATATATATCTGTATTATCAAATATATTTGTGAGAGTATATAAAATAAATAACCTCACAACATGGGATGCCTCCGCAGAGTTAAGGAACCCATGGCCAAATCAAAAGAGATTGTGGATACATGAAATAGTAATATATATATATATATATATATATATATATATATATATATATATATTAATATGCAGTATACATTTTTATTTATACAAACATTATTGGTTACATATGTGCATACATGTTTCGGTTGCATTTTTCCCAGAAAGTCAACCTCATCAGACCAAGAATTCTCGAAAATTCTTGGTCTGATGAGGTTGACTTTCTGGGAAAAGTGCAACCGAAACATGTATGCACAGATGTAACCAATAATGTTTGTATAAATAAAAAATTATACTTATAAACAGCTCTACTTGTTATTGAGCACTTTTTATAAACACTTGAGTTTCTACGGATTTACATTTACAGAAACTAATACAATACATGTACGATATATTAATATGCACATATATATAAGGAAAATAAAATCATGATATATACCTTTCAACTAGAACCCATCATGAAAGAATTGATGATCAATATACGAGATAGAGCAAGTATATAGATCAGTTAAACGTACATTTTTTATTACGTCATCAGTTGCTTATCGAAGATTACAGTTTATTCTTTGAGGTAGAAATATACATTTCTTTTCGTTTGAAAACCCTGTTTAGGGCATTTTATACTTGTCTCTCTCTCGCTCTATCTCTATATATATCGCTTTCTCTCTCTATCTCTATCTCTCTCCCCCTCTCTCTCTCTCTTTCTCTCTCTCTCTCTCTCTCTCTCTCTCTCTCTCTCTCTCTATATATATATATATATATATATATATATATATATATATATATATATATATATATATATATATGTAAGTAAAGAGTTCCACTGTATTGAATGCATTTCAATTTTGTAATTGAAACGGGTTTTTTTTAAACCAGGAAAATTCGGGTGGCTCTTTTAAAATAAACATATTAGTTAGTTAAATATAAATTTTCGATGCACGCATAAATCCTCATCAGGATAATAGACAATATTTTCTTCTTCCTTTTTTGTTAAACTACACGTTTGTTCTTGTGCTTCAGATGTTAACGAAGCTTGTTGTGTAATAATGTCCAAGGGGTGTGTGTTCTTGTCGCACGTTATAAGGGTACTTGTTCAGATATTGACCCTAATTTCCGTGACTGCCCGGCAGCAGCAAGCCGACAGCTAACGGAAGCGTCCGAGACCTGCCGAATCGAAAACGAGGCTGGCGTCAAAAGCAGACGATAGCGATTTGAAGGAGAGACGCTTGGCAATTGTAGAAAATGAATTTTGAAGTGCTGTGTCGTACAATTTCCTCTCCGGGGCAGTGCATTAACTTTTGCCAGCAGAAAGCTCTGCTGGCAAAAGTTATCCGATGTATGCGATGCGGCGACGGCCGGCCGACTTTGCCGGCTAGTACCGCGAAGGACTGTGACAGAGAAATATTCCTGGAACGATCTTCTGCTCCGCCTCCTTCCACATCCTCGACGACGACCCCATCCTCCTCTTCTGCCTGTATTTCGCTAAGCCCCCCTCCAAAAATAAAACAAGCCCTAACCCCTCAGGAAAAGAATCTAATGAAGGAAAAAAATGCTTAATATAAAAAAAAACCCTCCAAAAAAAGCTAAAATAATGAAACAAAAACAATGCGTAATTGCAAAAAAAAGAAAGTTACAAAAAAATGGTTTAAAAAAGTTTTAAAAAAAACAATTTTTATTATTTTAGAGTTTAAAAGTTAAAAAATCGTTTTAAAAAGTAAAAAAAAAAAACAGTTTCTATTATTTTCGCGTTTTAAAGTTTAACAAAAACAGTTTATTTTAGTTAAAAAAAAATGATTTTAAAAAGTTTTTAAAAAGTTAGCGTTTCTACAAAAAGTTTTTAAAAAATGGTAAAAAAATAATAATAATAATAAAAAGTTTATTTATTTCAGCTATGGGTTTGTTCATTTATTTCATTTTTTGTATAAAAATATATGCATTTCTTTTTGTTTACGTATATTCATCGTCTTACATTGTTGTCGTCTGCCGACTCGGCAAGTCTCGGACGCTTCCGTTAGCTGTCGGCTTGCTGCTGCCGGGCAGTCACGGAAATTAGGGTCAATATCTGGACAATTACCGTTATAAGTATTAGTAATAAGAACTACTCTATAGAAAAAAGCCTCTGCATTGTACTGGTTTAAAAAAAACATTTCAATTACAAAATGTAATATTGTGGAAGTCTTTACTAATACTTATAACGTGCGACTAGAGCACACACACAACTTTTGGACATTATTACACAACGAGCTTCGTTAAAGTCTGCAGCACAAGATCAAACGACACCATTTCGTTTCTTTTTTTAAAAAGGAAGAAAAAATTGAAAATATTGTATAGTATGTTGATGAAGAGTCCTGTGTGATCGAAAATTTAAATTTACATAAATAATATGTTTAATTTAAAAGGCCTCTGCCTCCGTTTCATTTATATATATATATATATATATATATATATATATATATATATATATATATATATATATATATATTAAAATAACATAGTTTTGAAAAGTAGTGGGTTAGTTCATTTGGTTAATATTTGAACTTAATTGATATATATATATATATATATATATATATATATATATATATATATATATATATATATATATATACTAGCAAAGGAATATATGTGATATTTCACCAATCATCACGAACACTTTTAATGCTTTTTACATCATTTAACTAACAAACTTATTAACACTCATGCTTATGCAGCTTTTGAGCCCTGATAATCTCATTAGATTTAATTAATTAATTAATTCATAAAAAATAACTGGTTTTCTAGTAAAAAGAATGGAAGGTGATTTAATCGAATTTTTTCAAATAGTCAATAAAATTATGAAAATGGTCGACATGTTTTAAATATTTTTTCTCGAAACGGACATTCATTGTCGAGACAGATGTCATTTACAAGTTTTCATATCAGATTAAAAGCAGGAATTGCGTAGAATATTTTCGGATACAATTGGTAAAAGATGGTAAATGACGCAACACTTGTGACGTGGATATCTCTGTGGACTAATGACTTGGCGTACCAATTTACAATTCTATCGCTTTCATAACACCATTTTTACTATACACGTTTTCAACCTTTAGGTGGCCGACTTGTGAGTATTCGTTTATAAAATAGAATTGAGTAAATCAATGCTAATCGAATCGGCCAAAAAGTCATTGATTGTTGATTAATACGAATTTATGTTTGTTTACGTTTGGCAACTATCGGATGGAATATTGAATACGGTTATTATATTGGTATACATAATATTATTGTTATACATATTATATTGGTATACATAATATGTTTGTATACATATGTCGGTATATATATTATATTGGTATACATAATATGTGTGTATACATAATATATCGGTATATATAATATACTGGTAAGCATAATATATTGGTATACATAATATGTTGATATATATAATATATTGGTATACATAATATGTTGGTATACATAATGTTACACCTGCCGTTCTAACAGAAGAGAAACTACACCGGTTCTCACTATAAATAGTGCGAGTCACCAGAGTCACGGGAGAGAGAAAAAGGACAGACTTGTAACTGTCTAGCCAAGTGCCAGTCAGTTTCCTTACCTTTGTACCTTTTATGTTAATACACTTGTTATCTTAACCCAACCTCGACGTGACTTCTTTTTACTGTTGGACTACTTCACAACAATAATATATTGGTATACATAATATATTGTCGGACATAAATGATTTTGTAGAATTTAGTATATTCTGACTACTGTTCTCATCTTGGGTGTTTTTTATTATAATGTTTCGGCCGAAGTAAACTCCGACCTTTTTCAGGTGTCTCTTGTGAAACTCAGGAATCTTTCTGTCGAACTCAGGAATCTGGACGGAATTTCGAACGGAACCCTTTACTAAATCCATGGGGGCAGCATGCTCTGGTTCCATCTGCCACCACTGGGAAGACGTCTTCAGTAATTCGCAATTCTTCGTATCGCCCACACTAGGAATTGAATCTTCAATCTTCAGATGACTGTCACTTAGAACTGAATTTTACTTACTAATATATCCACTGCGCCACGGGTTCTTACATCGGCCGAAACGTTTTGATAAAAACAGCCAAGATGAGAACAGTAGTCCAAATATAAAAAATTCTACAAATTATCAACCCTCATCTAAAAAAATCCGAACACAAATGATGTTGTTTACTTAATTGTAATAATAATGAGTACAATTCGTGCTCTAATATATTTCTTTCAAAATGTTGAGTTCCAAAATCTAAGTGTGTGTAAGCTTTTAAGGTTGTGCTTGATAGGAATGAGGGAAAACGCGGAGTTTAAGACGCATCACATATTTCTTACTTTTGTATATATATATATATATATATATATATATATTTGTTTATTCAAATATGTCTACTTGCCAAATGTCCGTCTAGCATGTAAAAAAACATTCAAGAAAAACAAAGTATTTTTAATTTATGTTTTTCTTTCTGTTAGATTATGTTCATTTAGTGCCATTAATTCCATATTCACCATTTTATAGACGTTTTGTTTATTCATTTTCTTACACAGTATTCAATCAGCTTGTGTTTTTGAGACTTTTTTGAACGCACACACACACACACATATATATATATATATATATATATATATATATATATATATATATATATATATATATGTATATTTCTTCATTTCCTGTGATATATGCTGCATTAGCTGATTGTTCAAAAACTCTTCTTGGATGCGTCCAAGATTGTCTATTAATGGTTCGGCTTGTCACGCGTAAGTATGAAATAGCGGTATCATTGATAAACGCGTAGCGCAAATTGAATGGGCGTATCTTAAGAATGCTTCCGTTCGATTTCTTGCTTCGGGGAATCGTTTTTTTATTCCATATTCTCGCAGACTTTCCATTCATTCTAATTTCTATCATAAGAAAATCAATTTTAATCATTTTTTTAACATATTCTCCGCATGTCGCTCACTTTTTGCAAGATATATACAAACACACACACACACACACACACATATATATATATATATATATATATATATATATATATATATATATATATATATATTTAACCGGGTTTCTAAAAGGTGCTCAATATCAAATAAGGATTTTATATATGGTTATTCTTATTTACACAGACATGTACAAAATCTGCAACACTGGCATGTCGATGTTATCGATCAACAGCTGTTATAAACTGAGATCTCATCAGGTAGAGTTAAAATATGATCTAAACCTTAGATCATATTTGGAAAGAATCTTTCAGTATAGGACCCAGAACCGGGTGTGCTTCTACAATTTAGGACCCGGAGGCTTCTGCAGAATAGAGACAATAGGTGCTTCTCCAGTATAGGCACCAAGGGGGCTTCTCCAGTATAGGGACCAGGGGTGCTTCTACAATATAGAACTCAGCATCGGGGGTGCTTCTACAATATAGAACATAGAGGCTTCTGCAGAATAGGGGCCATGGGTGCTTCTCCAGTATAGGGACCAGGGGTGCTTCTACAGTATAGGACCCAGCACCGACGGTGCTTCTACCATATAGAACCCGGATGCTTCTGCAGAATAGAGACAATTGGTGCTTCTCCAGTATAGGGATCAAGGGTACTTCTACAGTATAAGACTGAGAACTGGGGGTGCTTCTACAATATAGAACCCGGAAGCTTCTGCAGAATAGGGACCATGGGTGCTTCTTCAGTATAGGGACAAGGGATGCTTCTACAATTAAGGACCCGGAGGCTTCTGCAGAATAGGGGCAATAAGTGCTTCTCCAGTATAAGGACCAGGGGTGCTTCTACAGTAAACGGACCAGAGGTGATTCTACAGTATATAGACCAGTGGTGCTTCTACAGTATAGGACCCAGAAGCGGGGGTGCTTCTACAATTTAGAACAATGAGGCTTCTGCAGAATAGGAACAATGGGTGCTTCTCCAGTATAGGGACCAGGGGTGCTTCTACAGTATAGGACCCAGAACCGGGGGTGCTTTTACAATATAGAAAATAGAGGCTTATGCAGAATAGGGGCCATGGGTGCTTCTCCAGTATAAGGACCAGGGGTGCTGCTACGGTATAGGCCCTAGTAGTGGGAGTGCTTCTACAATATAGAACACAGAGGCTTCTGCAGAATAGGAACCATGGGTACTTCTACAGTATAGGGACCAGTTGTGCTTCAACAGTATAGGACCCTCAACCGGGGGTGCTTCTATAATTTAGAGGCTTCTGCAGAATAGGGACAATGAGTGCTTCTACAGTATAGGGACCAGGGGTGCTTCTCCAGTATAGGGGTCAGGGGTGCTTCTCCAGTATAGAGACCAGGGGTGCTTCTACAGTATAGGACCCAGCACCGGGGGTGCTTCTACCATATAGAACATAGAGGTTTCTGCAGAATAGGGACAATTGGGTGCTTCTCCAATATACAGACCAGGAGTGCTTCTACAGTATATGACATAGCACTGTGGGTTCTTCTGCAATATAGGACCCGGAGGCTTCTGCAGTATGTTTTTTTTTATATGACCGAGGCACCTCGGAATTTTTTTCTTTCTTTAACTGAAAATATTTCTATGTATAGGGGAGGGTAGAAAACAATTTTCTGGATGGAGGGAAATTTTTTATTTTTTTTTTCATTAAAAATATTTATATGTATGGGTGAGGATGAAAAAAAAATTGGGGGGGGATGGGAAATTTTTTTTTTTTCGCATATTTAAACTACAAATATTTCTATGTATAGGAGAGGGTAAAAGAAAATTTTAGGGATGGGGTCAATTTTTTTTTTTTGTCTTTTTCATCAAAAATATCTATATGTATGGGGAGGTTGAAAAAAAACTTCTTTTTTTTTAACTAAAGATAATTTCTATGTATGGGGGAGGGTAAAAAAAAATTGGGGGAGCGAGGAGTCAACATTTTTTTTTATTTGAACTAAAAATATTTCTACGAATGGGGGGGGAATGTTTTTTGGAGGGGTGGTCAAAAATTTTTTTTTTTTTTAACTAAAAATATTTATATTTATGATAGTGACAATACATGAATGAACACTATTTTGTTTTTCTGACACGACAGCGGCGCATTAATATGAGTTCTTAGGTATGCGAATGTGGTTGGAGTTAAGTAAATATATAGTATGGGCACCCTTGCAGAGATAGGTAAGTATATAGTATGCGTACCAGGGCGGCGATATGTACGAATATAGTATGCACACCGGGCCGGCGATAGGTATATATATAGTATGTGCACGGGGGTGGCAATAGGTAGATATATAGTAGTGCATAGGGGTGGCGATAGGTACGTATTTAGCATTCACACCGAGGTGGCGATAGGTACGTATTTAGCATTTGCACCGGGGCGGCGATATGTACATATTTTGTATTCGCACTGGGGCAGAGATAGGTACATATGTAGCATGCACACCGGGGTGGCGATAGGTACGTATATAGCATGTGCACATGAGCGGCAATAAGTACGTATATAGAATGCGCACCGAGGTGGTGATAGGTATGTATTTAGCATGCGCTCCGGACGGCGATCGGTACGTATATAGCACGCACACCGGGGCGGCGATAGGTTCGTATATAGAACGCGCACCAAGGCAACGATAGGTACGTATTTAGCATTCGCACCGATGCGACGGTAGATACGTACTTAGCATTCATGGGTGGCGATAGGTACTTATATAGCATGTGCATGTGGGCAGCAATAAGTACGTACATAGCATATGCACCGGGCCGGTGATAGGTATGCATTTAGCATGCGCTCCGGGGCAGCGATCAGTACGTATATAGCACGGGCACCGGGGCGGCGATAGTTACGTATATAGCACGCGCACCAAGGAAACGATAGGTACGTATTTAGCATTCGCACCGGGGCGGCGATAAGTACGTATTTAGCATTCGCACCGGGGCGACAATAGGTAGGTATTTAGAATTCGCATTGGGGCATCGATAGGTACTTATGCAGTATGCACACCGAGGCGGCAATAGGTACGTATTTAGCAATCGCACAAGGGCGGCGATAGGTACATATTTAGAATTTGCACAGGGGCGGCGATAGGTATGTGTTTAGCATTCGCACCGGGGCGGCGATGGGCACTTATATAGTATCTACACCCAGGGCGGCGATAGGTACTTATATAGTATCTGCACCGGGGTTGTGATAGGTATGTATATATTATGTGCACTGGGGCGGCCAGTCTAGTATATTATGATATCAATCCGAAAAATCATATATGTAGGACCAGGAAGTATTTGTAATAATGTATCTCACGATGCATTGTGAGCTATTAAAATTCAATGCATTAAAATAATATATTATAACATACATTAAAAAACACATGTATGTAGGACAAGGAAGTATTTGTAATAATGTATGTTACGATGCATTGTGAGCTGTTAAAATTCAATGCATTGGAATAATATATTATAACATAAATTAAGAAAATCATATATGTAGGACCAGGAAGTATTTGTAATAATGTATCACCAGATGCATTGTGCGCTATTAAATTCGATGCAATAGTACATCATATTATCATATAAATCGAAAAAATCATGTATGTAGGACACGGAAGTGTTTGTAATAATGTATCTTACGATGCATTGTGAGCTATTAAAAATCAATGCATTGGAATAATATATTATAACATAAATTAAAAAAATCATGTATGTAGGACTAGGAAGTATTTGAAATAATGTATCTTACGATGCATTGTGAGCTATTAAAAATCAATGCATTGGATTAATATATTATAACGTACATTTAAAAAATCATGTATGTAAGACCAGGAAGTATTTGTAATAATGTATCGCACGATGCACTGTGAGCTATTAAAATTAAACACATTAGAAAAATATATTTATATATAAATCCAAAAAATCCTTTATGTAGGAGCAAGAAGTATTTGGAATGATTCATCTCTATATGCATTGGTAGCTATTAAAATTCAATGCATTAGAATAATATATGATAATATAAATCCAAAATATCATGTATGTAGGAGCAGGAAGTATTTGACATGATGTATCTCCAGATATATTGTGAACAATCACAATTCAATGCATTGGAATAATCTATTATGATATAAACCCAAACATTATGTATGAAGGAACAAGAAGTATTGGTAATAATGTATCTCCAGATGCATTGTCAGCTATTAAATTTCAATGCATTGGAATAATATATGAGTATATGAATAAAAAAAATCATGTATGTAGCAGCAGGAAGATCTGAATGATATAAATCAGAAAAATCAAGTATGAGCAGGAAGTATTTGTAATAATGTATCTCTAGATATATTGTGAGCTATTAAAATACGATACATTGGAATAATATATTGTAATATAAATCTAAAAAATAATGTATGTAAGATCAGGAAGTATTCGTAATAATGTATCTAGAGCTACATGATGAGATTTTTTTAATGTCATGCATTGGAATACTATATCGTGGTATAAGGGTATTGCAATACAGTAAAACAGCAAAATATATCTGCCATACAATATATTTGAAGGTCAATATGCATGATTTTACAAAGTGCCTTCTTTGGCACTATTTTAAATATGATGAATATTGTTCAGAGATTTGTTATTAATTAAGAAAAAAATAAAATAAGTAAAGAAAAAATATTAAACAATAAACGTTTACGAGACGCTGAAAAATGACAAAATTAAAAATATTAAAAATATTAAAGAATTTAAAAATATATCCAAAAAACGTTTAAAATGACACCGAATAATTAGAGTTAAGAGATCCAGCGTATTGAAAATAACACATAAGTAACATTTTAAAAAATGCCAAATATTGATGACGTATGGAGATGAAAACTTACAAAATAAAAAATGAAGAAATGGTCTGTAGATGATAATAAATAATAAATTGGGAATTAATTAAAAACGAGAAATAGAGTTATAAACAATCTATAGATATTTTACTATAAAAAGTAAAAATCAATAGCTAAGAAAATAATAGATTAGTAAAGGGTACTTGTATCGAGTATAAACCAGTCTCCGTGAACTTCGCGTCGGCACCGTTCCGGCATGTTACGGAAGCATCCGAGTGATACCGCGCGATTAGCCAATCAGCTGTCAGCTACTAGACGACAATTTTCTAGCGAGTATTAAAATAGATTAAAACATGATTTCCTGTTACCCCCCGCCCCCCCCCCACCAAAAATAAATTCAATAACTAAAAGCTGTGAAATAGTGTCTAATCTCCCGAAGGAGTCATTTCTTTCTGCCAGGAAAGAGATCTGTTTTCAAAAATAAACAAAAAACATGTCAGAAATATTATTACATTTGCCGGTTGATAGAAAGAAAAGGAATAACGGACAAGTATTCGTGGAGGTGTACAAACACTAAATGTAGAGATTGAAATTCCGTTAGAAGTAGTACTTTTGTTTTATTATTTGCTATATTTCTTGAAAATACAACTGAAAATACTACGACGCAGCAATGTAGTGAACTTATCGTATGCCACCATCCGTCTCGGAATCTCTCGGAAGGCTGCCGACTCAGAATTACCGGAAACTGGTGTATTTCGATATAAGTAACGATTTAAGCAATAAATAATATACGCACTATGGTGTATTAAATAAGTTAAATGACGGTTCGTTTATTTATTATTTATCAATTAATGTTTACTTTGTATTACGGAGAAATCAATGTGTGGTACAACGCGTTGACCCTTTTGGGGGGAGCTGGTGCTCCTCGTTACATTTTGCAAAAAGAGGATATAAAATCGACAACTCGGAAAATGTCACCAAGAAAATTGTCCATGAAATCCCGAGGTTGATAAATGCAGGACGAGTTCAAGCGGTCAGATAACTTGTCGCTCTTTCCCCCTCACTTGGTCCACGAAAAGATAATATTACAGGCGGTATTTGGAGACAACGCGGAACTCGCGCCCTTTTCGCTGTCTGAATCTTGGAGTGTAAAGTATGTTCTCTTGAGTATAGATAAATTATATTTTATATTAAAGTTAAAGGGGTTCAATTTCCAGCGACTAAACAGCCAGCAAGTCGACGAAATAACCTTTATGTTAAAAGGAGACGTGTCTATTATAGCCACTCTGAGAGCTTGGTGCCGTGCCAGGATTTATTTTTCCTTTGGTCATTGGAATATAACTAATATATGAAATATAACTAAATATATACATATATGTGATGACGCTTAAGACACCTCTTAATTGAGCATGAAATGTTTTTAAAATCGGGGATTACAATGAGTGTATACCTGAATATATATTTTTTTATAAACACTATATATATATATATATATATATATATATATATATATATATATGTGTGTGTGTATGTGGGGGTGTGTGTGTGTGCCTGCACACATATATATATATATATATATATATATATATATGTATATATATATATATATATATGCCTGTATATACATATGAGAAAGCAAGGATGAAGGTAATCGCATACACCCCACACACAATCCCCCCCACACACATCTACATTCACCTAGAATCCGAACCTTCTAACTTAATCTTATCTCACATTCTTAACATAACCAGCTGGTCAAACATTCCCACTTTTCAAAATATTTCAAATATTTCACACCTAATCACAACAAATCTCCCCTCTCCCCCTCACCTATTTCACCCTTTCGACCACTTCTCTCGCATCCTTATCAACGCATACCTTCCACTCTAAAACCACCTCATTTTTTCAAAACTTCTCTAAAACCGTGACATTACCCACTCACCAAAATCACAGGGTCTCCCCCTCCTCTTTACCCCCACATTCTTGACATAGCCAGCTGGTCAAACATTCTCCCTCCTCTTTCCCCACCTCCCCACTTCACTCACTGCCATCCACATCATTCCCGCTCACTCTACCCCTCCACTTTTTCACTTACAGCTATCCACATTATCCCGGCTCACCCCACCTCTCCACTTTTTTCACTCAGAACCATCCACATTTATTTCATTCCATGCAACTGACCTCAACAAGCAAGGACCTCGGTCCTACTGCTTCCAGTAGTGGCTAGGGTACCAATCAAGTACACAAAATATTCTGCTAGTTCCAGCTTTAAACTCGAAAATTGATCACACATCGTAAAAGATCAAGCAAAATATTTAGACACAAGTCCTCTGTAATATCAAACGAATTATGTCTTCAAGAAAAATGCTTATATATATGTATATATATATATCTATACATGTGTATATATGTATATATATATATGTATATATATACATATATATGTGTATATACATGTATATATGTGTATATATATATGTATATATATGTATATATATGTACATATATGTATATATATATATGTCTATATATATACATATATATATATGTATATACACATGTATATATGTGTATATATATGTATATATATATGTATATATATATGTATATATATGTATATATATATATATGCGTATATATGTATATATGTATATATATGTACATGTATATGTGTATATATATAAGTATATGTATATATATGTATATTTATATATATGTATATGTATATATATATATATGTATATATATATGTACATGTATATGTATATATATACATGTATATATGTATATATATGTATATATATATATATATATATATATATATATATATATATATATATATATTAGTACTTCATGTATCCACATACAATATTATAAGGAGATATAATTTTTTATGTGTCAGTTTTCAGTATTTACTTCAACAGTGCTCGATACGTAAGTAGAGCTAGGTAGTAAGCGATGAAAATATATATGGCAATCAAGCTACACAGAGGCTCCCGTGTTTCATCCCCGGGGGGGGAATCGTCAGGCTAAATGCATGGAATTATTTTTGTCAGGTGTTTTTATATACATGGCTTGCTAGTTAACCAATTAGATTCTTTGTTGTTCCCTCAGCCAATCGTTGGGCTTCCCGCGAACAAAGGCTTTGTTGGTGACGCTCCTATGCCTATACTATTTTTTGTTAACAATGGAGTTTCCTATATCCTGTTTCCTTTGTTTTGTCAATACAGTGGGCGAATTTATTTTAACACGTGGTTTCTTGTATTTCTATTTTAGGTTTTAAATTTTAACTTGTTCAGTTTTTTATTAATTTTTTTATTTATTTATTTATTTATTCATTTATTTATTTTTATTTATTTTTTATTTATCATATATCATCCTAAGGTAAAGTTATTTCTGTGTAAACAGCTGTTTGCTATTTCACTTCTAGAGTTTAATAGGTTTCGTGGATCTTTAAAATTTAGGATTTCATATTTTTCATTTAGGCATAATCTACACGGGTCGTCTAAGTTTCTACATGTACTGGCCTGTTTTACTATTTTCCATTCAATTATTGGTGAGTGTCTATTTTCTTTGAGCTCTAAATAATGGTTAGCTAGTGCTGTTTTAGTTCGACGTTCTTTGTTTTTAACTGTGCTTTTGTGGTCATAGTACCTGCTCTTAAAGTCTAGGGATGTCATACCCACGTAGTATTTCTTGTTATTTGGTCTTTCGTTGGCAAATATCGTTGCTTGATATACAACACTTTTAGTTAGGCATTTATTTTGTAGTGGACAAAGTTTACGATTTATGCAGTTACATCTTTTCTCTTCATTGCTAACTCTGTGTAGCTTGATTGCCATATATATTTTCATTGCTTACTATATGTATATATATATACATATATATATAAGAATATATATATATATATGAATATATACACAGACACACACATATATATATATATATATATATATATATATATATATATATATATATATATATATATATATATATATATATATACATCGACTACTTTACAAAGCTGTGCAGGTTTGTTATTCCCACACTTGGAGTTTTTTTCTCTACTATGTGTTGTATTCATCGTAACTTTCTAGTTTAAAGTAGTTTATAAAATTCAATTTCAATTATATAAAATAATAAAAGTAGCTAATAATATGAAATTTCAGTTATATTGTTGATATTATTTTATATGCAGATACGTTAGTTGCTTTAATAGGAAAAATACAGTTAGAATAATAGTTCGAATTCAACCCTGCCTTAGTATAGTAGGGGCGCTGAAAATATCTCAGACAAGTTCATGTCATGGCTACTTATGGTGCATTGTCTAGATACAAAACAGTATTAGAGCGCCACCTGCTTACAGTATTCTGGTTAAAATCTACGAAGAGTTGGCATCTGAATCTGTCTCTGCCTCTGCATGCTGCAAGCGGACATCAATGGAGTACACGTTGCAATGTCACTTCTGTGCTATTTTTTCGTCTAGTATGTTGCAAACCTACCCGGACTTCGTATGCAACAACTGAGCTTTACTGTTCCCAGTGTCGTGCTTACAACTTGCAATTTTACTGGTTAGCTAATAGCTATGAAACGTCAGGATGGCTTCATGTGGACCTAGAAAACCCTAAGTCACGATGTTGGTGAGCCCTATGCAGAAGTTTGACACCCTTAACAACAATCAAGAAAATCAGCAATGGCCGCACCGGTAACTGATGACTTTATTATCTTCTAACTTATTATTGTTTTTTTTTTCTATTTCCACACAACTCCGCGAGGGCAAATTTAGAATCAAGATCATATTTGAATGTTGGGAAAACCAGCTATTGATACGAGACCTTCACTATCTATGAGGCAAATATCATTATCGTCTCATCGGCACACACTTACGAATTAGGGCGCCTCAATCGACAGGAAATGAACCTACTACCTTTTTGTTTAAATAGCACTTCTACACCATGTAGATACTATACTACATTACTAGCATGAAAACCGAATAATGCTTGCTGATGTGCGTGTTGCATCACTAGCAAGATTATATTCTCACTCTATATGTGGCATGATAATTACTCATTAAAAATCAACTCTCTATACTTAGACTCCAATTTGGATTTGGTCTCAAAATATTCGATGTTCAAACGTACCTGATATGGTATAAGGCCATAGAAATCTTCAGAACAGCTCTGTTTTCTTTTATTTTGACTATGTTATGTTCGCAAAGCAATTTTACATATGGCTATCGAAGAGTTCTATATAACTGACTAAACCCCGTTTACGTGACAATTCTTCTTTTACTAATTGCTATCGAGATGAATCTTTATTGATTGTTTAATTCAACGCTTCACTTTGAAAAAGAGAAGTAATCGATTTGTCTATCTCCCGCTGTTAAGAATTGATTGTTTTAAAAGAACGATTTCGTTTACTTGTCGAGTCTAGTAAAGATGTTTTAAAGATTCCATTCGGTTATTCATAATATTTCCAATTATAGAATTCGATTGTTTAATAGAAATTTGACTTAGGGGCATACTTATGTGAGTGTACGGGCCTATATGTGTCGGAAGAGATGGCCTTCTGCTTTGTCTATATGATGAATGCGTGCGGGTTAGTGATATTATAAATGATATAGAAGAACGTCTCATTTCAAGTGAATTATCAGAAGTAATTTTTCACTAAATACCTTTTCTTTCTTTTCATATATTTATATGTGTATATATATCTATATTTATATATCTATCTCTGTCTCTCTCTCTTTCTCTCTCTCTCTCTCTACATATATATACATATATAGAGTGTATATATATATATATATATATATATATATATATATATATATATATATATATATATATATATATATGGGAAGAGAAGGATGAAGGTAATCCGACGTGATGGGAAAATGAAAAAGGAAAACCAAAAAATGGATGTTTTTTATGTGTACATCAACGTTTCGTCTTTATTTATAAGACTTCATCAGGATGATAATATAGAGAAAAATGTAATGCAAGTACAGATACATTTTTCTCTATATTATCATCCTGATGAAGTCTTATAAATAAAGACGAAACGTTGATGTACACATAAAAACATCCATTTTTTGGTTTTCCTTTTTCATTTTCCCATATATATATATATATATATATATATATATATATATATATATATATATATATATATATATATATATATATATATATATTGTGTGTGTATTTAGGCGGAATTTGCTGATTCATGCAAACATTGTCAAGAATTACAGAATTCGTCTGTTAAAATTATACCTTTTTTAATTTTTTCAATTTTTCGGATGTTATTTTTTCTATTTAAATAAATAAAAAATTAATAAATATTCGATACGTTACAAAGGTTTCACGAACGTTTTCGATTCCTCGTCGAATCATCCTCAGGTGTCAAAAGAAAATGAACAACAAAGCTGGAGAAAAGAAGAGAAGTTTAACATGACAGCCGAGAAACGCGCAGAGAACGTTTTCGCATTGTTCCAGGAAGTCGTTTACGATTAAAATTTACCAACGCTGGATGGCATCACAGAACAAAATCGCATTACGTTAACCATTTTAAAATATTATCACTGGTTTCATATGTGATGTTATTAATTTTAGGTAGTTGTGTTTTTATGTAGATAGCTTCCAGCATTTTTATTTTTTAAATTGGTTTCGAAATGTATAAGTTTAGTGTTATTAACTAGAAACATTCTAGGTAAGGTAATTATTACTTACTGTAATTGTTGAAGTTACAATAAAAGGCGATGAAATAGATGCCAGATTTGCATCTGTTTACGATTTCTTTTGATTGATAATAGGGGAGAAAATTACCGTCGATATTTGAAATCTGTAAGCGAGAATAAAAAGCACCGCGAATAGTCAAATGTACGAAAACCTATGCTGATTATTCAATGAAGAATGCTTCTTACGTACCTATATAATAATTAAAACTTGAAAAAAATAAAATATGAAATAATAATAACGGTGCTCGAAAACACTGTATCGTACAAAATATTTTCCGGTGTTCACTAGTGGCAGTAGATATGAGCGTGAGATTGTAAACTTCTTCAACATTTTTTTATGTATAAGTATTACAAGGGCAAATATCGAGCCCAACTAAATATACAATTGAAAGAAATAATTAAAAGTAAAGTTTGCTTTCTAACTTCTATGTGGCAGGAATAACCAACTGAACAGTCTGTATGTGTCTTCTGTC
>OY744533.1:101640737-101643237 GCA_963556195.1 Sepiola atlantica | reverse complement strand
ATATATATATATATATATATATATATATATGTGTGTGTGTAAATGTGCATATGTTTCGTATCTCTTCGTTAAGATTTTTTTTTCTAGATGTGGCATTGATCACGCGAAGGAGATAACAAAAAAGTATAAATTATCCGAAAATGTGTTTCTTTTATAATTCCATATCAAAAAGTTGTCCATTGATTAAATGGAATTCATATTGATTTTCTGCTTTTTTTTTCTCGTTTTTTTTTCTCGTTTCTTTCGATTTCTTGCCTCTTAACTTCATAATCAGCATATTAACTAACACTCAATGTATGTGAGCATTCGATGTATAAATAAGAATTCAACTATGATTTATGACGGCGCGCTGTCTCAACTGGCCGAGCAGTTTAATAGTAGTAATCGCTAACTTGTTCTCCTTGCCTTCATTTATCTTGAATGTATAGAGGCTGGCTGGATTCAAGTCAATGGCGTTCTATTAAGTATATAAGTAAATACCGGATGTGCCCGTTGTCCACACTCGAACCGTATGGATTATGGCGAAATTATGGAATACATCTTCCTATTTACTTGCCTCCCCACATGGCAAAGTCAGACAAAAGGGCCAGCTCTTTTATCTGAGGGATATCCCGCTCTGCAAAATGGAGCACTTTGTATGAGACAAAAAGTTTTAAAATTCCTCAGCTAAGAAGGATATCTCCTCCTCTGCTTGAGATCCTACACTTTGATTCTATACCTAAATCGAGGAAAATCATCGAATACAAGTCACAAAAAGAAAACCATCAAAACGTTACAGTAAAACATACAAGTGTTAGTGACGAAAAAATATCAATGACGTCATTCAACGTCAACAAAACATTCCATTAACGTTACCATGGCGTTGTTACTATTACGTCATGGAACTTACCCCCATCCCACGGCAGGAACACGTGGCACAAGACCGGAAGTTTAGAATGGAAAGGCAAGCGAACCAGAGACAGAGCGCTATGAATCCACAAAAATGCCTTAGTAGTAACCTCGATACTTACCAGCACGTCTAGCTATTTATCTACCTCCAACAAGGTAAGATGTGACACAAGGTCGGGAAAGTGGGATTAGATAAGCCAGCGCTCGAGAGGTGAGCACTCTGGCCATTTAAAAATTGCCTGGGCAGCCCCGTCGGCATTCCCCGGTAGAGGCGCCTCAGACAGTAAGCAATAAACTTACTCCTCCCCTAAAGAGGGGAGGCAAAGCCTGGGAGGGTGCACCTCCTAGAACTGCACAGGACCGACAACCCCCAGTAGACCGGCGTAAATGCAGACCCAAAGGCCCGGACAATACCAGTTTATTAGGCGGGATAAAAACCCCTGGCTGAATCCTTACCGGCACGTCTATTTCGTGGTAAATTGAGTGTTAATATATAAACCTGATAAAGGATGAGAGATGTCGAACATATCGACACGAATGTTAGATGCTGGAAGAGAAAACATGACATCTTATTATAGATACACTGTGTTATTTACGAATAATATCTTCAAACATAAATAAATGTAAGTATTATGTTATTCATACTTTTTTTCACAGCAGAAGTTTACGGATATATTTTACACACCATTTTATACATTTTTTGTTGTTCTAGGATATAAATAGAAAGGACTTATATTTTTGTCCGTTTAACTTTATTTAATATCATTTTAATTCATAACAAAGCCATGCAACAAGATTTAAAATGGCCGTTCCAGGGAAGAGTTTATCTGGGAATAATGTTAATTAATATTTGAAGAGTTCGAAAGCACAACGCGATAAATCCAATTCGTTTAAATTGAGACCGTAAACAATAAAAACACGAATATATTAAATCTAGACTTTGAATGAAAGCTGATTTTAATTGAAATCAAAAATAAATTATTTCGGTATCATATTATGACAACAGATTCTAACGACGATATCTTATTTTAAAGCACATCTTAAATTTTCTAGGACAATAATTCATTAAAATAATTTATTAAAAATAATAATAATTTATTAAAAAATAGTCAGAAAAATATGCAAAATATTTAAAAATTACTTTAAGATTTATTTTGGCCCAAAATTGACGCCATATCTGATTTTATAATTAAATTTACTATTGTCAATTTATAAATGCTCTGGAATTATACATTCATATCTATTGAGCTTATACACTCAAGGTTAGACTACAAAAATAAATATATAAATACATATGAAGAGTTCGATCGCTTAACGCGATAAATCCAATTCGTTTAAATTGAGAGCTTAAAGAATACAAAACACGAATATATTACATCTAGATTTCGAATGAAAGCTGATTTTAATTGATATCAAAAAGAAATTATTTCGGTATCGTATTATGTAACACATAGTTTTGGGGTGTCATCGAGGGTTAAAATGCACCATTTTTAGTAGGGACAGTTTCGTGATTTTGAAAATAGGGGTTTATCGCGTTTTGCATTTAAACTCTTTATTTCCTTCGAGATCTTCAGTTTTGGAAATGTATTGCAGTTTTACTCCTAAACGCTTG
>OY744533.1:101623237-101635737 GCA_963556195.1 Sepiola atlantica | reverse complement strand
ATCTACAAGTATAACACCTAACTCTAACCCTAACACTAACCCTAACAGCCTCTAGGACCTTTTACATATATTGCAACACCTCTAAATTAAGATAACCGGCAACTTCACAATTATAACGTATTATTAAATATAGAAGTAAAACTGTAATTGATTAATACGTTTTAATTGTTATAAAGAATAATTCAGTTACTCGCTTAATTAAAAACCCTAACACTAACCACCTTAATAAGTATGGTCAACATTATTAAAACACGACCTTAAATTTACTCTTAACTTCACAAATATATAAAACACCCCATAGCAATCGCTCGATAAGATATTAGGCGAATGTAGGGTTATCTCTATTACAATTTATTTGGTTAAACATTCTACTAGATAGCAATACAGTATGAAACTACTGAGAATTATTACTGATTCTTTACATTGCTAAATGATACTGATTTAATGACCGATATTAACAGTAAGCTTCATGAAAAATCGTGATCAACGTTATTATACATCACTGTTTAACAGATACGCCATGGACGGCGGTTTCACATAGTAGATAAATTTAAAGAAAATATTCGACTAACAGGCCAACACTCTAAAGAAAAAAGAAAAGAAAACAGAAATTCATGCAGTTCAAGACACCTTTTCAAATACAGAAGAATCCTTATGGAACCGCACAGTGATTGTTTGAAGGAACACATATAGTCAGAAAACACCGGTTAAGATGACAATTTTTTTTTAGACATTTTTGTTAGAACAGTGTTAACAAACAAGAGATTAATTTGCTAATGTTTCTACCTGTTTCAATTAATGTTACCTTCATGATTTTATAGAACAATCATTTATCATTAAAATAGTATTAATAAAATAGGTTTAAAACACACCGGGGTATGCTTTCACATATGTGAAAATGACTTAGAGTTATAATTCGTGCTCCCCATTATTGAATAAACTGCAAAATAAATCATTCAATACGTTTTATCAAACATAACGCAGATTTTAAATACACCCAGAAATATTTTTAAATAACAACTCAACGATCTTTTCGGTTAACCAGTTAACTTTCGCATCCCAAGGTACACATGAATCTTTCTGGAGTAAGAACAAGCCAGCCTTTTATCTAATTCCAGAATGACAGAATCCGCGTATACGCAGCTGACACAGTAATGTATGATATTTAAATACAATATTAGTTCTGGTACGACTTACCATCAATACATTATATGTTGAAAATAGGTTTGTTCGCTCGAGTTTAAAATAACTGTCGATTTTTTTGACACCTCAGCTTGCATGATTCCCTCCCCTCTCCCACCTCTCCCCTCTCAGTCTGAATAAACCGACGTTTTCATTTCTCTAACTGTCTACCTATCTATCTTTCTATCTGCATATCTATCTATCTCAACCCTACTCTCTTCAGTATATGTCCGTCATTCCACTTTATTTTATTTTATTTATTTATTTATTTGTTTTGTTTGTTTTGGATCTTAGATTTTAGATTTTAGTTTTTAACTTTGTTATTCTTAACGGTCCCAAACCACGTGACTCCAATGATTTTGAAATGTTACATTTCTTTTCTTCTTCTTTTCCCACCACTTCATTCTCTCCAAATATGATCTGAGGATTAGATCGGATTCTAACTCTGCCTGATAAGATCTCAGTTTATAATAACTGTTGATCGATAACATCGACATGCCAGTGTCGCAGATTTTGTACATGTCTGTGTAAATAAAAATTATCATATGTATATATATATATATATATATATATATATATATATACATATATATATATATATCCTCTAATGTTTATACGTGCTCTCTCTCTTTCTCTCTTTCTCTCTCTCTCATTCTATATATATATATATATATATATACATATATATGGATATATATATATATACATATATATGGATATATATATATATATATATATATATATATACATATATATGGATATATATATATACATATATATGGATATATATATATATACACATATATATGGATATATATATATATATATATATATATATATATATATATATATATATATATATATATACACACATATAGAATGTATAAACATTAGAGGATAAATAAATATACACATATAATATATATAGAGAGAGAATGTATAAATATGAAAGGATATATATATAGAAAGAGTCAGATAGAATGTTGAATGATAGCGAATTTGAAGGAAATATAAAGTCACACATATAGCTAATAGAAGGAGATCATTTTGATGAAGAAGAGAGACTATTTGATATGTCAGACGTTATTAGAAATAGGGGGAAAGAGAGGAGACAGATCACACCGCGAAAGAAAAAAGACGGCCGAAGTAATTGCGATGATAAAGAAGAAGAGTATATACGAAATAGAAAGAGAAGAAACACGGAAGAAAATAATTCTTCCAATAGACGCAGCTTCGCCTTAAAACAGAAAAAGAAGGTTCTTCAGATGTCATATCGAGAGAAACGTCATCAATACTGCAAATAAATTCCTAACGAGAGGGTTTTAGCAGTTGACAAACGCGACATCTTTCATTTCTTTCTTAATCGAAATAAAAGTAAAGGATTGCTACGAAAAGGGGCCAAGTGCGTTGTCAGTCACGCCACGACCTTTACGTGCGACCATCAATTGCCTGGCCCTTAGAGAAACAGAATCGAAAGTGAATGATGGTTTGCAAATTTTCTATCCAAACCTTCCAACCTCTTCTGACATTTTACGCAGTTTTTCATATGTCGATATAGAAAGTGCAAACAATCTTACATCAAACTGCCTCCATTATGCGTCAAACCAATTTAAATATTCAAGGGGATTCGCATGCACATCATTCATGTATGTCTTTGATAGAAATTCTACTGGGAGCTATTTCTGAGATAAAGAATTGGTAGATACATTACTTACATTTTTCAGACTGTTATATTATGGCCTCAAAATGATGAGGTTGTGAAGCCTCATCCTAGTGGTCCAATTACCATTATTTCACGGTCCACTCTGATCTGGAGTGGGCGTAATAGTCAGAATCTTATCATGTAATTAAATATAATCTGTCTTGCATATGTTAAACTGCACCCGATCGTTAGCACCTTTTAATTTGCGAAATTTGTACGTGTTCTATCGTTTATCTCTTGACCTTTTTCCCAGGTCAAATTCAATATGGAGTGATATTATGTCACATATACGGCACTTGTCATACATAGTATTTATCATGTATGTGTTAAATTACATATGCATGGGTATAACATCAAACTTAGTGCGGTGGTGAGGGCCCAACTTGAAAGCTATATGGAGTTTGAAACACTTCTTTAATTGTAATCAAACTTACCCGGTAATGAATTACATGGCAATATCTAATCTCATATAGAGTCTATTTTTTTAAAACATAGTTCACCCCAAACAAGGCAGGCCGCCGCTGTAGACGTGAGGGGATACTGAGAAAAAAGAAAAGAGGAGAAGGTTGAGGGGGTCTAACTTAAATTGGGATCTTAATGACGTGTTTGTTTTCAATATAGAGTGGGTTGGCCGAGGTGAGTACTTGTTTGGTGCCAATAAGCTCACACAACCAGTCCATTCGTCACGAGCTGGTCCAGGGGGTTGTAGCCTCGGGAAAGCCCACCGGAGATAATTTCAGGGTCCCTTTCCATGCGCGACATGGCACATACAACTACCCACTGTATTATTCAACTGATGATAGAGCAGCCACTCTTGGCGCTACCCAAGAGTGTGGCCTCTTTGCTTTCAGTCGGAAACAGCAGCCAGACAAGCTATCTAACCTGTAACCTAAACCTGTCGGAACAAGAGAGACCCAGACTTAAAGTATGATATGAAAATTAACACCTCGCATTTAGGTGAGAATCCAAGTGTAGTATCTATTCCGATACTACTCTTCAACAGTTCTGTCCTCGATCAATGATGACAAAAACCTTCTAGATTAAGGCAATTTTTTTGTTTCTAATCCAGAATGTCACTTTCTGAGAAGCTGGCATTTCCTCATATTTAAACTTAGTCTGCCCTAGTGTGGGAGGCGACATGTAAATAGAAAGCACAACCAACGTCTATACACAAATATTTACAGCAGTAATTCCATGTTGAATCAAATACCGTGAATAAATACTTTCAGATGTTAATAACTTGAAGCATTAAATATGGTATTAAAATGACCTGGTTAGAATTAAATAAGACGATAATCTTGATATGTCGTAGATAAATCAAATTGTATTTCTCATTTTAAATTCTCGCCATGTCTACAACTATTCGACTGTGGTATTTTCCAACATTCCTCATGTGTACTGTTCTGGGAATTAAAAAAGAAAACTCAATATAATTATTTTGCGTTCCGTGTCTTGTTATACATCTAGTATATTATCAACTTGCTTTACACGTGGTCTAATTTAAGAACTCCATCCATTATTCACTCTAGAATGTATCTTAACAAAAACGTGTATGCCCCAGAATATGTGTACTATCAGAGAATTATATATTTTCTATTTACTCATACACATTATGTATATTACGACCATCTACCTATGCTCATATTAAATGTTTCATGTATATATTATACTAGAATGGGCAGTGTGCCGGCGTTGCCCGGGGAGAATACAAAAGAATGATTCAACTTTTAATGATATTGCTCCTTCAGACATTTCTTTTTCCAAAACTAATAAAAAGAAGAGCTTATGTTTATATCTCGTGTTTGTCAAATAAATTAATTACTCGTATACTATACTACTCCACAAAGGAGAAGGGAATGTATGAGAGGATGGTATAATGGTGAACAAACATATACTACACTCTCAATAGGAGATTGTTATGTCTGAAGCATTGTATTACGACAAAAACATATACCAAACTACACTACACCCCATAAAAAGATGTAATCTCTGAGAAGATGGTACTATTACGAATACACATATACTACACAACCCCCAAACGAGAAACTTATGTCTGGTATTATAGTATAATGACGTACTCACATATAATGCCCCATATTTAAAGAAGGAGGCAATGTATGAGAGGATTGTATTATTATGGGCAAGCATCTACTACATTACACCCAATAGGAGGAAGTAATGTCTGAGAAGAAGATATACTCCTGAACAAACATATACTTAACTACTCTCAAAAGTCGAAGGTAATGTATGAGAGGATGTTATTATTACCAACAAACATATACCACACAACACTCTATAGGATCAATTAATGTCTGAGAGTATTGTATAATGACAAACGAACACATACTACAACCTCCAAAAGAGGAGGTAATGCTTGAGACGATTGTATTATTACAAATTAAATATACTACATTACACCCTATTGGAAGAGGTAATGTCTGAGAGGACTGCAATTTGAGAGGCAAACATATACTACACAACTGCCTCACATGAGAAGGTTATGTGTGGGAGAATAGCATTACAACTACCGAACAAACATATACTATACCCTTTAAAAGAGGGTGTACTATCTTGGAGGATTGTATTATTATGAGCAAACAGAAACTACACTACACCATTTAGGAGAAGTTAATACGTATACTAACGAACATACATATAGTGCACTACATCCGAAACTGTATTACTGTCTGAGTAGATAGTATATTCACGAATGAACATTTGCTACATCCGCAAAATGAATAGAGAGTATCTGAGAGGAGTGTATTATATCAGATAAATATATACTATACTACACCCAATATAAGGACGTAATATCTGAGAAAAGCGTATAATTACGAACGTACATATACAACACGAGCCTTAAACAAAAAGGGAATATCTGAGACGATGTATTATTACGAACAAAATAATACTACACCATCCCTAAACGTTTAGTCTATGTTTGAGATTCTGATATAATGACAAAGTAACATATATTACACAATCCCCCCAAAAAGAGATTATATTTGAGAAGCTGTATTATTACGATCGAATATTTACTATACTAAACAACATCGAAAGAGAGGAAACGTCTGAGAGAGAGGTATAATACAAACTAATACTACATTTACTCCAAAGAGGTAGATAATGTTTGAGGGGATTGTACAATGACGAAGGAACAAATACTACACATCACGCTAAAAGACGAGTGAATTCCTGAGAGGATAGTATAGTAACGAACGAACATATATTACACAATTCACAAAGAGTGAGATAATTTGTGAGGGGAGTATATAATTATGTAGGAAAAAATACTACACGACACCTAGGAGACGAGGGAATGCCTGAGAGGATAGTATAATAACAAACGAACATATATTACACAATCCCCAAAGAGGGAGATAATGTTTGAGGGGATTGTATAATGACGAAGGAACAAATACTACACGACACCCTAAAATACGAGGGAATGCCTGAGAGGATAGTATAACAACAAACGAACATATATTACACAATCCCCACAGAGGGAGATAATGTTTGAGGGGATTGTATAATGACGAAGGAACAAATACTACACGACACCCTAAAATACGATGGAATGCCTGAGACGATAGTATAATAACAGACGAACATATATTACACAATCCCCAAAGAGGGAGATACTGTTTGAGGGGATTGTATAATGACGAAGAAACATATACTACACAACACCCTAAAATACGAGGTAATGCCTGTAGAGATAGTATAATAACAGACGAACATATATTACACAATCCCCAAAGAGGGAGATAATGTTTGAGGGGATTGTATAATGACGAAGGAACAAATAATACACGACACCCTAAAATACGAGTGAATGCCTGAGAGGATAGTATAATAACAAACGAACATATATTACACAATCCCCAAAGAGGGAGATAATGTTTGAGGGGATTGTATAATGACGAAGGAACAAATACTACACAACACCCTAAAATACGAGGGAAAGCCTGAGAGGATAGTATAATAACAGACGAACATATATTACACAATCCCCAAAGAGGGAGATAATGTTTGAGGGGATTGTATAATGACGAAGGAACAAATACTACAAGACACCCTAAAATACGAGGGAATGCCTGAGAGGATACTATAATAACAGACGAACATATATTACACAATCCCCAAAGAGGGAGATAATGTTTGAGGGGATTGTATAATGACGAAGGAACAAATACTACACGACACCTTAAAATACGAGGGAATGCCTGAGAGGATAGTATAATAACAAACGAACATATATTACACAATCCCCAAAGAGAGAGATAATGTTTGAGGGGATTGTATAATGACGAAGGAACAAATACTACACGACACCCTAAAATACGAGGGAATGCCTGTAGAGATAGTATAATAACAGACGAACATATATTACACAATCCCCAAAGAGGGAGATAATGTTTGAGGGGATTGTATAATGACGAAGGAACAAATACTACACGACACCCTAAAATACGAGGGAATGCCTGTGAGGATAGTATAATAACAAACGAACATATATTACACAATCCCCAATGAGAGAGATAATGTTTGAAGGGGTTGTATAATGACGAAGGAACAAATACTACACGACACTCTAAATACGAGGGAATGCCTGTGAGGATAGTATAATAACAAACGAACATATATTACACAATCCCCAAAGAGGGAGAGAATGTTTGAGGGGATTGTATAATGACGAAAGAACAAGTACTACACGACACCCTAAAATACGAGGGAATGCCTGAGAGGATAGTATAATAACAGACAGACATATATTACACAATCCCCAAAGAGGGAGATAATGTTTGAGGGGATTGTATAATGACGAAGGAACAAATACTACACGACACTCTAAAATACGAGGGAATGCCTGTGAGGATAGTATAATAACAAACGAACATATATTACACAATCCCCAAAGAGGGAGATAATGTTTGAGGGGATTGTATAATGACGAAGGAACAAATACTACACGACACCCTAAAATACGAGAGAATGCCTGAGAGGATAGTATAATAACAGACGAACATATATTACACAATCCCCAAAGAGGGAGATAATGTTTGAGAGGAATGTATAATGACGAAGGAACAAATACTACACGACACTCTAAAATACGAAGGAATGCCTGTGAGGATAGTATAATAACAAACGAACATATATTACACAATCCCCAAAGAGGGAGATAATGTTTGAGGGGATTGTATAATGACGAAGGAACAAATACTATACGACACCCTAAAATACGAGGGAATGCCTGTGAGGATAGTATAATAACAGACGAACATATATTACACAATCCCCAAAGAGGGAGATAATGTTTGAGGGGATTGTATAATGACGAAGGAACAAATACTACACGACACCCTAAAATACGAGGGAATGCCTGAGAGGATAGTATAATAACAGACGAACATATATTACACAATCCCCAAAGAGGGAGATAATGTTTGAGGGGATTGTATAATGACGAAGGAACAAATACTACACGACACCCTAAAATACGAGGGAATGCCTGAGAGGATAGTATAATAACAAACAAACATATATTACACAATCCCCAAAGAGGGAGTTACTGTTTGGGGGGATTGTATAATGACGAAGGAACAAATACTAAACGACACCCTAAAATACGAGGGAATGCCTGAGAGGATAATATAATAACAGACGAACATATATTACACAATCCCCAAAGAGGGAGATAATGTTTGAGGGGATTGTATAATGACGAAGGAACAAATACTACACGACACCCTAAAATACGAGGGAATGCCTGAGAGGATAGTATAATAACAGACGAACATATATTACACAATCCCCAAAGAGGGAGATAATGTTTGAGGGGATTGTATAATGACGAAGGAACAAATACTACACGACACCCTAAAATACGAGGGAATGCCTGTAGAGATAGTATAATAACAGACGAACATATATTAAACAATCCCCAAAGAGGGAGATAATGTTTGAGGGGATTGTATAATGACGAAGGAACAAATACTACACGACACCCTAAAATACGAGAAAATGCCTGTGAGGATAATATAATAACAAACGAACATATATTACACAATCCCCAATAAGAGAGATAAGGTTTGAGGGGGTTGTATAATGACGAAGGAACAAATACTACACGACACTCTAAAATACGAGGGAATGCCTGTGAGGATAGTATAATAACAAACGAACATATATTACACAATCCCCAAAGAGGGAGATAATGTTTGAGGGGATTTTATAATGACGAAGGAACAAATACTACACGACACCCTAAAATACGAGGGAATGCCTGAGAGGATAGTATAATAACAGACAGACATATATTACACAATCCCCAAAGAGGGAGATAATGTTTGAGGGGATTGTATAATGACGAAGGAACAAATACTACACGACACTCTAAAATACGAGGGAATGCCTGTGAGGATAGTATAATAACAAACGAACATATATTACACAATCCCCAAAGAGGGAGATAATGTTTGAGGGGATTGTATAATGACGAAGGAACAAATACTACACGACACCCTAAAATACGAGAGAATGCCTGAGAGGATAGTATAATAACAGACGAACATATATTACACAATCCCCAAAGAGGGAGATAATGTTTGAGAGGAATGTATAATGACGAAGGAACAAATACTACACGACACTCTAAAATACGAGGGAATGCCTGTGAGGATAGTATAATAACAAACGAACATATATTACACAATCCCCAAAGAGGGAGATAATGTTTGAGGGGATTGTATAATGACGAAGGAACAAATACTATACGACACCCTAAAATACGAGGGAATGCCTGTGAGGATAGTATAATAACAGACGAACATATATTACACTATCCCCAAAGAGGGAGATAATGTTTGAGGGGATTGTATAATGACGAAGGAACAAATACTACACGACACCCTAAAATACGAGGGAATGCCTGAGAGGATAGTATAATAACAAACGAACATATATTACACAATCCCCAAAGAGGGAGATAATGTTTGAGGGGATTGTATAATGACGAAGGAACAAATACTACACGACACCCTAAAATACGAGGGAATGCCTGAGAGGATAGTATAATAACAAACGAACATATATTACACAATCCCCAAAGAGGGAGTTACTGTTTGGGGGGATTGTATAATGACGAAAGAACAAATACTAAACGACACCCTAAAATACGAGGGAATGCCTGAGAGAATAGTATAATAACAGACGAACATATATTACACAATCCCCAAAGAGGGAGATAATGTTTGAGGGGATTGTATAATGACGAAGGAACAAATACTACACGACACCCTAAAATACGAGTGAATGCCTGAGAGGATAGTATAATAACAGACGAACATATATTACACAATCCCCAAAGAGGGAGATAATGTTTGAGGGGATTGTATAATGACGAAGGAACAAATACTACACGACACCCTAAAATACGAGGGAATGCCTGAGAGGATAGTATAATAACAAACGAACATATATTACACAATCCCCAAAGAGGGAGATAATGTTTGAGGGGATTGTATAATGACGAAGGAACAAATACTACACGACACCCTAAAATACGAGGGAATGCCTGTGAGGATAGTATAATAACAGACGAACATATATTACACAATCCCCAAAGAGGGAGATAATGTTTGAGGGGATTGTATAATGACGAAGGAACAAATACTACACGACACCCTAAAATACGAGGGAATGCCTGAGAGGATAGTATAATAACAAACAAACATATATTACACAATCCCCAAAGAGGGAGTTACTGTTTGGGGGGATTGTATAATGACGAAGGAACAAATACTACACGACACCCTAAAATACGAGGGAATGCCTGAGAGGATAGTTTAATAACAGACGAACATATATTACACAATCCCCAAAGAGGGAGATAATGTTTGAGGGGATTGTATAATGACGAAGGAACAAATACTACACGGCACCCTAAAATACCAGGGAATGCCTGAGAGGATAGTATAATAACAGACGAACATATATTACACAATCCCCAAAGAGGGAGAGAATGTTTGAGTGGATTGTATAATGACGAAGGAACAAATACTACACGACACCCTAAAATACGAGGGAATGCCTGAGAGGATAGTATAATAACAAACGAACATATATTACACAATCCCCAAAGAGGGAGTTACTGTTTGGGGGGATTGTATAATGACGAAGGAACAAATACTACACGACACCCTAAAATACGAGGGAATGCCTGAGAGGATAGTTTAATAACAGACGAACATATATTACACAATCCCCAAAGAGGGAGATAATGTTTGAGGGGATTGTATAATGACGAAGGAACAAATACTACACGACACCCTAAAATACGAGGGAATGCCTGAGAGGATAGTATAATAACAAACGAACATATATTACACAATCCCCAAAGAGGGAGATAATGTGTAAGGGGAGTATATAATTACGTAGGAAAAATACTACACGACACCTAGGAGACGAGGGAATGCCTGAGAGGATAGTATAATAACAGACAAACATACACTACACTACCAACTAAAGAAAGTTAGGTTTTTTTTTTTACGGTATATCAACCCTGTTTGGGTTATTTAAAACCGAATCCAATCATTTTGGTAAGAGTTATCATACTTCAAGTTCATATGTTCAATTATTTATTGATGGTGTTTCGTTTGTTGTTTTGTAGAAGAAAAATGTTGTGTGTTTGGCTGTGCAGAACATGAGTGAGTTTAGCAAAGAGAGAAAGAAAAAATAAATATGAATGGTTGGTGTATTTTTGGTAACAAAGCCCACACCAAAAAGAAGATGTCTTAGATGATGCTATAATGAAGATCTAACGTATACACTACCCCTCCCCTCCCAAAAAAAAACGGAGGAGGTAATGTCTGCGAGTATTGTAATATTACGAACGAAAATATATCAAACTCGCTCTAAAGGAAGAGATAATTCATGTGACGATTGTATTATTACGAAAAAAACATATACTACATTACACACGATAGGAATATGTAATTGTTGAGAGAATCGTATAATGACGAACAAATATACTAGACTGCCTTTAAAGAAAGAGTTTATGCCTAAGAGCATAATCACATGATAACAGAACAGATACTACACAATTCTCTCCAATGTAAAATGTAATGTCGTGGAGGATAGTTTCATTGTAACATAAGTATATATATATATATATATATATTACACTAGCCCTCAGAATTGAGTATTAAGAAATAGAACATTAATCTGACATAGTATAGTAAAGTGATTTGAGTATTAAATGATAATACAATTGTGCATTACGAGATGCCAAATATTTATTATAAATATATATATATATATAATATATATTTAAATATCTCTCGCCTCTCTTCCTCTCTCCATATGTATATATATATATATATATATATATATATATATATATATATATATATATATATATATATTCTGCTATGTAATCTCCTGTCCGTGTAGGAATTATGTATTTATATGGCATACAGTAAGTCAGAATAACATCCGTACCATCGGTTTCAGATCTCAGAAATTCAAACGTTTGTCACCGGAGTGATTCGGCTTAATAAAAGAAAACACGCCAGGAATGTTCAAATGTTCAAAAGTTGTCGGTTGCTTATGC
>OY744533.1:101590737-101618237 GCA_963556195.1 Sepiola atlantica | reverse complement strand
AAAATGCTATTTCAAACTCAGATAAAATAATATTTCAAATATAAGCATGACATACCAACAGAAAATGATATTTAAAACGTAAGTATTACAGACCAAGAGAAAATGGTATTTCAAATGTATGACAGACCTAAACATAAGCATAATACATCAACAGAAAATATTATTCAAAACGTAAGAATTTCAAACCAGCAGACCACGCTATTTTCACGTTAGCGTTACAGACCAACATATATACTTCTTGACAGACCAAAATCATGCTTTACAAAACTTAAGCGTTACATGCCATCAAAACCTTATTTTTTCAAACTTAAGAGTGGCAGACCAACAAACATTCTATTTTAAAATAAGCATGTCGTACGAAGCCATTTATAGCGATCTAGAATAAGACACATCCATTAAGTAAGTGTATTTAATAGATACAATTGTAAGTTGAAAATCACGCGTTAGAGACCGACCGACCGACTAAGTATTTCATAAATATACGAGGACGCAGTTTAACAGCAAATCAGTTGTTTGACTTTTTTGTTTTACTTTCGGTCAACATTATTAATGTTTTAATTTCCGTTTTCGCTTTGAAACGGTTTTAAATTTTAATTGAATTACATACATTTTTATTTTCAACGGTAACTTCTGATTAAATTAGCATGGCAACCTAACGTCGCCCGACTCATGTATATATATATATATATATATATATATATATATATAATATAACTAATACCGCCTGAAGATGATTTGACGATTCAAATCGAAAGTACTTGCAAAAAAGAAAAAAAAGAATGGAACAAGAAACCCATAGATCATATTTACATCAATTTGACCGAAACATTAGATGGACAATTCGGAAAATTGAAAAAATGTAAAAAAGTCGCATCAAACAAAACCACTCCGTGTTATTTAATAATGTTTGCATTAATATATATATATATATATATATATATATATATATATATATATATATATATATATATATATACATGTGTGTATCTACCTGTATAGATATGTATATATATATATATATATATATATATATATATATATATATATATATATATATATATATATATGGGAAAATGAAAAAGGAAAACCAAAAAATGGATGTTTTTTATGTGTACATCAACGTTTCGTCTTTATTTATAAGACTTCATCAGGATGATAAAATAGAGAAAAAAATGTCATGCAAGTACAGATACATGTAGGGTAGACATATTGGGAAAAATAGAATGAAATAGTGGCCAACTACTGGGTGGACGTCCATATATGTTGGAGAAATAGAAATGAATGTAGAAAAGAATGAGTGGGGAAAAAATGGAAGGATGGGGTGAGCCAGGACTACTGTGACTGGTGGTAAGAGAAAGAGGTGGGGGATGAGCAGGGGTAAAGTGGATGGCAGAGAGGGAGGTGAGGAAGAGTGGGGGGGAGGTGTTTGCCCATATATATACGCATTGATTTTCCTCATGGCCCAACTTACGATAGTCAAACTCAAAAAAGTAGTCGTCGCTTTTAGAAACGTTGCTAATACTTCAAGTTAGTTACTGTTAATGTTTATAATGCCACGTTATTAACTTAGAAATACATAATAAAAACATGTATGTGTTATGAATTACGCATGCATATGAAAATAGCGAAGTTTGTCTTTGAATAAAAATACGTATTGTTTGTGAACATTTTGAAATAAAAAGATCTTACGGTTTCCCAACTTACTTATAAGTGTTATGATGTTATGATTACACTATCGTATAAATAGATTGTCATCTCGCTGACATTAAATACTACTTATGCTTAAATAAGGTTCGAATGATTGCATGTATAATGAATTAGTTTCTCTAAATAGCTGAATAGCTATATAACATTATGTATGTATATATATATATATATATATATATATATATATATATATATATATATATAACATTACATCTCTCTGGTACGACCTCCATTTGCCAAACTCTCCTCCAGCGCTCACAGTTGCCACGGCTACTACTTTCCTTTATCTCTCCATGATGTCAACCCAAAATGTCGGTGTACTTTCATGACATTTTTCTTCAAATTATCATCCTGAGGAAGTCTTACTATAAAGACGAAATGTTGATGAATATATAACAATATCTCTTGTTTTCTTTTCTTTTTTAATCCCTATATATATATATATATATATATATATATAGAGAGAGAGAGAGAGAGAGAGAGAGAGAGAGAAAGGGGGGAAAGAGAGACATAGATGTTTTAGTAATTTCGAGAAGAATGCCATACTATGATACAATTTTTTTTTTAAATCAATTTGTTTTGAATATGTGTCTAATAACAAATGAATGAAAAATTAAAGATTACATTTTTATTCTTTAGAACGTTATAAACTTTTAACCAAAAACTTATATTAAGATCAGAAAATCTCTGAAAAGTTCCAATAAAACACAGAATAATAAATCATTCTTTTTATGTTAACTCCATAAGCCAATGTTTGTTTGTTATTTTTCGAAATATTTTTACCAGTTAAATCCAAACGGGCTATCATTATGTTAAATAGAATAACATCGTCAAATATGAAACCAAAAATCATATCTTTTAGAGGTCTTAGTGTAAGAGATGAGATTCTTGTGTTCTATTGTACCTTGATTTATATTAATTCATAATTTATTACATCAAAGAGTATAATTACATTTCATATGTCAATTATTATTCTTAGTAAATTTATATTGTATCCATAAACAGATAAGTATATGTGCAATGTGTTTTTTTAAATTTGTTTGTTAGTTTAACATAGTTCACCCCAAACAAGACAAGCTGCCACTGTAGACGTAACAAGCTACTGAGAATTAGCGTGACATTTTCAGAGGTCATCCTGAATTGGGAATTAGGCAGCGAGATGCCTGTTCACATAAACTATATAGTGGGGAGGGCAAAGTTGGTGCTTGTTTTGTGCCAATGAGCTCATACATCCATACCATTAGTCGAGACTCGATCCATGGTAGTTGTAGCATCGGGAAAGCCCAATGAAAAAAATGTTGGACCCCTTTCAATGCGCGACATGTAACGTACAGTTACCCACGATTTTATGAAACTGTTTATGGAGCAGCCGTTCTTAGTGCTACCTAAGAGATTGGGCTCCTGCACTCCAAGTCGAAAAACGGAGCCAGGCAAGCTGTCTAACTTGTACCCTCAACCTATCGGAACAAGAGCGATCCAAACAAGTCGTGTGAAACTTAGAGACAAAACACTTCCTCCAAGTTGCCCAGATAGAGAGAAAGAGAGACGTCGTTCATTTACCTAGTCAAAAAACAAGGACAAGCACTGGGTGCCCTTGAAGTGTCCCTGCCCCAGTACCGCTGCGGCTTGCTAATATATGGAGTTACTCCTTGTTCAATATTCCAGCTCTAGGAAGTTTGTCGATCACGACTGAGGAGGTCTCCCTTCCCCAATGGATTGCTGTCAAGACGTGAGTAGTCAGTATTGATTTACTCCTCTCCAGGAGTTAGGCACAAGGCCAGTTTTATCTTACTCCCACAAGTAAGATGTGACCCAAGGTTGGGTCGGGAAAGTGGGGTTTAAAAATTGCCTGGGCAGCCGCGTTGGCATTCCCCGGTAGGGGCGCCTCAGGCAGTAAGCAATAAACGTACTCCTCCCCAAAGAGGGGAGGCGAAGCCTGGGAGGGTGGACCTCCTAGAACTGCACATGACAGACCATAGACCGGCGTAAATCAAGGCCCGAAGGCCAAAACAATACCAGTCTATGGGGTGAAGTATCCATCGGAACAGATACTACACTTTGATCTTAGCCAAAAGGCCAAGACGTGAGTAGTCAGTAGCACAGATTTTGTAAAATGTGTCAACTTTACATCATATTCTAAAATAGTCATCACTATATATGTTTTCAATATATTTTAACGTAGATAAAATGCCCCCTATTTTGATAAAATATTAAGCATGTCTATTAAGCACTAATAAATAAATAGTCCCCAAAATTCCAGTTCCGTTGCAGTATAGTTAAAAGGGATGGTAAGTATCATCATATGAGAACAACCTCAAATTTGGAAAGTCAAATATTTCCATTGGTACTAAATTCGATCTAATAAAATAAATGAAGCAACATTCCATGCAATTCAATTTCTTTTTAAGACATGTTTTAGAATCAAGATTATGTAATGAATTTTGATCAAAATTTACTTAAGTATTCAAGACATAAGGGTGTGTAGAAATGCATCTGTATTTTAATATTAATAAGAGGACATCAAAATAAAAATATACATAAGTATTAAAGACATAAGAGTTCGTAGAAATGTATCTGAATTTTAATATTAATAACAGGACATCAAAATCAAAATTTACATAAGTATTCAAGACATAAGGGTTTGTAGAAATGTATCTGAATTTTGATCTTAATAAAAGGACATCAAAATCAAAATTTACATAAGTATTCAAGGTATAAGGGTTCATAGAAATGTATCAGAATGTTAATCTTAATAAAAGGACATCAAAATCAAAATTTACATAAGTATTCAAGACATAAGGGTTTGTAGAAATGTATCTGAATTTTAATCTTAATAAGAGAACATCAAAATGGTTCGGGGAATTAATTTTATTATTAAATTACGGAAAACTCGGACTTTTAAAACTCTTAAATCATGCAACTGTATTATTTTCTTCTTGTAATGGGACATGCAATTCGATAAAGCCATCGATCATACTGAGTTAACAATTTTTACAATGTAACTTTTTTACAAATATGCTGAATATAAATCAAACCGGAATTTGAGTCACTGTAATAAATCAATTTAGTGTACCACCTATTTTTTTTAAAAGGAGGTAAAAGCTCCTTAATCGAAGTAGGTCGTACGCATTTCAGTACAGACCAATTAGTTTCCTGTGCGTCATGGTTAAGTTGTTTGAATCTGTGATAAATCGATAAGTTGTCGATCACCTCAGCAAAAACAACCTACTCAGTGACAAGCAATATAGTCTTCGTCTGGCGAGATCAACAACTGATTTGCTGACTGTAATTGTCATACAAGATCAGTGAATCTATTGACGGGAGACTTCGTTTCTAGAGCAATAGCTCTTGGCATGTCAAAGGCATTTGATAGGATTTGGCATAAAGGTCTACTTCATAAGATTTCTAGCTATGGACGAGGCGAAAACTACAAAACGATAAATTGAAAACTGACAGACAATAAATTCAGACGAAGAAAATAAAAGTAAAATACATACATAAATATAAAGAGCGAACAAACCATAGCTAAACAATTGTTATTCATCAGATGCGTATTTGTTAATCAAATGTGTTTAAATAGAAAAAAGGTTGTGCACTGATAAGTTTTAAAAGATGATTTTTTATATAACTAACAACGTCAGTAATGGCGGCGTCACTTCCGTTCTAATCGTCATCTGTTGACTCTCTTTCTTTCTCTCCCCCTCCCTATCTACGTATGTATGTATCTGTCTCTTTGCTTCTCTTTCTTTCTCTCCCCCTCTCTATCTACCTATGTCTGTATCTGTCTCTTTGCTTCTCTTTCTTTCTCTCCCCCTCTCTATCTACCTATGTCTGCCTCTGTCTATATGTATGTATATTATAATCTTGATATATAAATCTAATTATTTAATAAAAATAATTGTACTTATTCAAACTAACAACGAAACCACTGTTTTTTAACAATTTCTTGTATTTTTTGTTGTTTTCATTTATTTTTCAATGTTTTTTATTTATTTTTAACATTTTCTAGGTAAGAGTTTAGGGTAAGGATTACGGTTAGTGTTTAAGTTTTAGAGTTATGGTTAGTTATTCGCTAGAGGTGACCGTTGCTGACAGAACTCAATGACTCATTCGGAAGATTCAACGTACCGACACAGATTGTAGAAATTATTTTTTTTAAGCGTTGCAGATCGTAGAATTTAATTTCTTCCAAAAGTTATCGTCTGCTTGCTGCAACCTGATTGTCTAATGCCTGTTGCAATCTGATTGGTTAATAGTTTCGTCAACACTCGGGCGCTTTCGAGACCTGCCCGAACGTTGATGACGCGAATTCACGGAAACGCGGGCCGTTCTCTATAAGAGTATCATATGATTAGTAGTGTGTAAACATTGCTTCTTATAAAATACGTTGGTACTGTTGCTATGAAGAAAGGATCGTTTATGCGAAATTCTTACTTGTACTTGCCGACGAAATGTGCGATATGGGCAGAAAAAGAGAATGAGAAAAAGACGAAGGAAGAAAAAGAAATATAATTAGGAGATAGAGAGTATTGATTTACTCCTCTCCAGGAGTTAGGCACAGGGCCAGTTTTTATCTTACTCCCACAAGTAAGATGTGACCCAAGGTCGTGTCGGGAAAGTGGGGTTTAAAAATTGCCTGAGCAGCCCCGTCGGCATTCCCCGGTAGGGGCGCCTCAGGCAGTAAGCAATAAACTTACGCCTCCCCAAAAAAGGGGGGTGCGAATCCTTGGAGGGTGGACCTCCTAGAACTGCACAGGACAGACCCATAGGCCGGCGTAAATCAAGCCCCGAAGGCCAAGACAATACCAGTCTATGAGGTGCAGTATCCATCGGAACAGATACTACACTTTGATCTTAGCCAAAAGGCCAAGAACAAAGAGAGTAGCAATAGAAAGATACAGAGATATGGAGAAAGAGAACATTGGAATCAAACAGATAGAGAGAGAGGGAGAGAGAGGGAGAGAGGAAGAGAGAGAGAAGCAGATAGAAAAAAGAGCATTTGTTACTGTATCTACCAGAACAGTGCAGGGGTGGAAAACAAATATCCAACAAATAAATGTTACCAAAATCAAAATAAGTTACTCTTCTACCAACCTGGATATGTTTATTTGTGTGTTAACTTATTATAATCCGTTTTTTTAGTTCTTAACTAAACTAATGTCTACTCGAATAAGAAAAAAACTGACCGCCCATAAGCTCCTGATGTGGAGCCTTGTTAATCGCTCTAAAATCGAAAATTAAATAGAAACACATCTAATAAATGTAACCAATTGTGCGAAAATGTATTATTATTACCAATATTTTGGTTTAATGTTCGAATTGTGAACGATTATCAAGGCTCCGCGTGCAAAGCTTATGGTGGATCTTTTTTTATTTCTAACTTAACAGAGTTGACTAGTTTTGTTTTGAACTACAAAAGCCTTTGTAAAATTAGTTAAAACAAAAGTAAACGTATTCAGCCAGGTAAACTAGTAACTTATCTTGCCCTTTGTTACAGTTATTTGCTGTTAGATACAGTAACAAGTACCCTAGAATAGATATAGATAGCAAGCTGTTAGTAGATATTCTTATGGCGTATACTAATGTCGACCCCCCAACGTTGAGCTCGACATTATACCGTATGTAAATATCGTAGGAGGCAGGGAAACACATAGGGAAATTAAAATTAATAAATAGGTACGTTAAAAGTCATACACAGTGAGTTAGAGAGAGAATGTTGTTGTTTTATTTGTTGGAACACGCTTTTTACCCTTTCTTTTTTAATCTGAGCCAGACAAGATAAAACCTATGTTACCCGGGCGAAAAAATATCAAACTTTACAGCTTGGGGACATTTTTATAACAGTATTTATTTTTTGCTATTTCTTTGTATTACGCATTTATATATTTATTTTGTTATTAATTCAGTAGGTGTAATGTCCTATAATGGAGTTATTTGAAAATGTCTTCCTTGAAGTGTTTTATCTCGACTGAAGCAAACCATCGCTTATTTAAATTTTAATTGGATAAAATGTATTCATTACTTTTTCCCATTACGGCCGGAACTTATCATTAAATGATTGGACGCGCGATAACGAATGATTTTCACGAGATTACTTGTTTTCAAAAAAACCTTTAATTTTGTGTCCATAAAGAAACCTTGCGTTTCTCGGAAGAACTTAAACGGAAATGTTTAGGAAAGGTTTTATCATCGATTTTTACTTTGGTTTTTCTAATGAATGTAGTTATTCATTATTTTTATTTACTCGTTCGTTTAAACATCCTTTCATGAAGTTATTTTAAATGAACATAATTTACGATATCGATTCCCAATAATGGCGGACAGATAAACAAACGGTATTACACAGGGTGAGTCACAAGTAACCGAGCAATCGAAACTATTTAATACGTTGGTACTTGTACAGTGTGTTACCGATGATAAAACAGATTTTCGTCGGCATTTTCCGGCAGTGTATGTAAACAGGTCAATTGTGAATGTAATAAATCGTAAAATTCATTAAGTTGTCTAAACTTAATGAATTAAATTATTAATTAATTAATTAATTAATTAATTAATTAATTAATTAATTGATTGATTAAAGCGATATTAATTCCAGCGTTTAATGACAGACGAACAAAAAATTTAAAATACATGTTAACCCTAATTCTAAAACAATGAAAAAACAATTATTTCTTCTTCACTCGAACCCTAAAACAATAAAAAAACTGTTTTTTTCTCTTTCACTCTAACCCTAAAACAATGGAAAAACTGTTTTTTCTCTTTCACTCTAACCCTAAAACAATGAAAAACTGTTTTCTTTCTCTTTCACTCTAACCCTAAAACAATGAAAAAACTGTTGCTTCTTTCTCTTTCACTCTAACCCTAAAACAATGAAAAACTGTTTTCTTTCCTTTTCACTCTAACTCTAAAACAATGAAAACACTGTTGTGTCTTTCTCTTTCACTCTAACCCGAAACCAATGAACAACTGTGTTTTTTCCTTTTCACTCTAACCTTAAAATATGAAAGAAAACTTGTGTTCTTTTCACTCAAACACTAACTTAACCGGTCTGGTAAAAATATTGTATCAGTACAAGAATGACACATTAGCAGAATAACAACAAATAATAATTTTTAAAAAACATTAAGTTTCTGGCGAAAAAAAAAATTCTTGTAAAGAAAATACAATTGTTGCATCATATTTTTTGTGAAAAAAAACATTCCATCAAATTTAACATACGGCGACTTGTTTTCATGCTTTTAATGTTTATTTTTTAGTCTTTGATAACACCGCTCTGTTGTTATTTTGACGCCGGGTCGTTTACATTCAGCTTTTTCCGGCCGTTCACGTAAACAGTCGGAAGATACCGACAAAAAGTCGGTTTTAGTATAGATCACAAACGATACCAGTACCAATACATTGCATAAATTATTATTGTATAACATTCTTACAATCAATATTTGACAGAGATGCCAATTTCGCGTGAAAAAATATCAGTTTAAACAACCTGACTGGTTTAAATGGTACGAACATACTTTGGTCTTCCCTGATTTGGGAATATAATTGATTGTACAAACCTGTTTATTAAAAGTACTGAATGAGACTAGTAACCGTTACTATTTTTTAACTACTCCGTAAAATTTTCATTATTCAGCGTTTGACAATTGTTGACAGCAACTAAAGTATTGTGATTTGAATTTAGTCTGAGTGACTTTTCGAAACTGTGAGGCGCCCTAAAGTCGCATTCGATTGAAACACACACGAAGACCATAGTAGTTTTAAAAAACATGGGATTCATAACTTCGTGCTGATTATAGGTAAGCCACCTGTTATTATGTGCGTTTTGCGACTTGACTTTAGAGGAACCAGCGAATCCTCTCTTCCCCTGAGTATGTTGAAGAATGATTTGACGTGGGTTTGGTGGTAGGTAGCTCATCTGTGAAACTCTTCTATAAGGTGTACTAACGTTACATATTCTGCGCTTCCTATGTGATAAACCACTTGCTCCACCCTCTCACTTTCTCTCGTCAAGGTCCTCGTTGCTTTGCCTGGATCGTGCGGGAACATCTTGACGAATTTCATTGTCGGACACAATCACTATCATCTATGATTATTCTTGCTAGCCACTATTTCTATATCTCCGTCGCAATTCCTCAACTTATACTTCACATCTCACAGCCTTCAAAGTATACAAGGATCGCTGAGCTGAATTCAAATTTCAGAATTTATGAATTCGGTGTTAATCCTCATGAGGCACGTAACTCTCTTTTAATATTCCTGTACTTTCAAGTTGTCCATTGTCTCCAGCTGTCAAAACCATCAATAGTACACAGTGCCAGCAACTCAATGAAGTTTTCCCGCCATTAAATACTTTAAATGATAGCGAAATTTAAAAAATATCAAAATATTTCCAAATGTTAGATCGAACGGGCTATACGTCTTACAAAATGCCTTATACATATAACGCGGAAAACATGAATTAAAATATATCTGCTAATAAAGTAATATCTATCTCGAACAAGTTATCAGATCAGATAAAAACGCAACAACAGTGTAGAAGATTAAGTGTGTATATTACTTATATAGTGTATATTAATGTGTATATATATTGTATAGTGTATATTACTGTGTATATTATTTATATAGTGTATATTACTGTGTATATTACTTATATAGTGTATATTAATGTGTATACATATATTATATAGTGTATATTACTGTGTATATAACTTATATAGTGTATATTACTGTGTAAATCATTTGTATAGGGTATATTACTGTGTATATTACTTATATAGTGTATAATTCTGTGTATATTACTTATATAGTGCATATTACTGTGTATATTATTTATATAGTCTATATTACTGGGTGTATTACTCATATAATGTGTATTACTGTGTATATTACTTATATAGTGTGTATTACTGTGTATATTACTCATATAGTGTATATTACTGTGTATATTACTTATATAGTGTGTATTACTGTGTATATTATTTATATAGTGTATATTACTGTGTATATTACTTATATAGTGTATATTACTGTGTAAATTATTTGTGTAGTGTATATTACTGTATATCATTTATATAGTGTATATTATTGTTTATATTATTTATATAGGGTATATTACTCTGCATATTATTATATATTTTGTGTATATCATTTGTATAGTGCATATTACTGTGTATATTACTTATATAGTGTGTATTACTGTGTATATTACTTATATGGTGTATATTACTGTGTATATTACTTATATGGTGTGTATTACTGTGTATATTACTTATATAGTGTATATTACTGTGTATATTACTTATATAGTGTATATTACTGTGTATATTACTTATATAGTGTATATTACTTTGTATATTACTTATATAGTGTATATTACTGTGTATATTACTTATATAGTGTATATTACTGTGTATATTACTTATATAGTGTATATTACTGTGTATATTACTTATATAGTGTATATTACTGTGTATATTACTTATATAGTGTGTATTACTGTGTATATTACTTATATAGTGTATATTACTGTGCATGTTACTTATATAGTATATATTACTGTGTATATTATTTATATAGTGTGTATTAATGTGTAGATTATTGATATAGTGTACATTATTGTGTATATTACTTATATAGTGTATATTACTGTGTATATTACTAATATAGTGTATATTACTGTGTATGTTCTTTATATAGTGTGTATTACTGTGTAGATCATTGGTATAGTGTATATTATTGTGTATATAACTTGTATAGTGTATTTTATTATGTATATTACTTATATAGTGTATATTACTGGCTATATTACTTATATAGTTTATATCACTGTGTATATTACTTATATAGTTTATATTACTGTACATATTATTTATATAGTAAGTGTATAGTATTTATATATATATACATTAAGTGTGTATATTGCTTTTATAGTAAGTTTAGAGGTTTTGTATAAACATTTACTTATATAGCAAGTGTATATTATTTGTATAAACATTACGTTTGTATACTACGATAAAATACATCTACACTACTGTAAAAATGTAATGTATTATGTATATATTTTTGTTCGAGTATTCACTTTAATAATTTCTTATACATAAGTCGATCTTTTTCTAGTATAAAACATGCTTATGGAAAGTAAGCTACATAGAAAAGCGTGTGTTCTATTTCACGTTAGAATTCGGCAAGCTGTGTTAATATTCTGTCATCCCTTTATAACACACTTATTTTGAGTTCAACCCCTTTACGATTATAGCTATTTGTTTTTGTTGGCTATACTAAACACTCATAGCAATCTCATAAAACAATAAGCCAGTAAGTCTATATGTCCTAAATTCCTGTGTTTAATGGTTAAATCGTACAGGCAAATATTCCCTCTGCTAATCTTCAGTTTCCTAATAAGCGTTGTAGGTTTGGGCTTGGACTGACTGATGAATTCATCATAGTTGATGTGGACCCTAGTATTTCTGGTCCGTTCGCAGACGATCATTAAGAATTATGCATCTAATGAAGACTGCCATTCTCTTTAGTATTTTGGTACGAATTCTGGCAGGACAGCTGAGATTAATGGTAGCACTAACAGAGCAGTAGTATCGTCAGAGATCTTTAAACGTTTTTACTGTATTAGAAAGCAAGAACCCCACAGTCTTTACGCGATACGCAACCTCTGATAATCATTGCCGAGCGAACCTAAAGTATTAAGGTCTGCAATAATTATGGTAAATACATCGAAGAAGACTTTTCGGGCAAACTACAAGAATCAGACGGAAGATATGAAGACATTATTTGTCAGTATGATTTTACCTAGAATTTTTAGATGAAGAATGCTACCAAAATATATATTTACTCCTGGGAGTTTGCGCCGTTAGAATGTTTCTACTTTCCTTTTCTTGTTCTATTATTCTTCATTCGTTCACACTTTAATTAATTCCACATTCCTCCCACCTTCACACTCTTTTTTACTAGATATCTCCTCTCCACTTTCAGACGGTGCAACGCCAGCATTTCCGCCGAAAATCTGTAAACACCTTTGCCTGCACTCATTCCTCCCCCCTCGGTGCAGCCGAACGACCGCACGGCACAAAAGCAGAAAAGAACCAGTCTAACCCATGTCTTTATTCACCCAGTCAAAAGGATTGCCGCGCAGAAGGGTTGAATACTGTTGTCATATAAACACAACAACTCTCATCCCTTCTCCTCGGCAGACGCATCTCATTTTAGAAGGGAAAAGAAATTAAATGAAGAACACATATTCGAAAGATGCCTCCATTCGATCCGTGCGTTTGGCGATCTAAGTTACATTTGAAACTTAAGCCTGACAGATAAACGGAAATGATAGTTTAAAGAGTAACGAAACTTATATTTAAAACTTATGCCTGACCATGCCAAAGAAAGCGAGATGTTTAACTTATCCCAGACAGACCGATAAAAAAGATATTTCAAACCTAATTTTGACAGACCGACGGAAACCGTATTCCAAACTTATGCCTTCAAATCCAACGAAAATGGCTTTTCAAACTTATTCATGATTCAAATAAGAAAATGTCATTCCGACCTTTTTCCTGGCAAGTGGCGGTGGCTAATTGATTAACAACACGGACTGCTGAGCGTGATGTGCTAAGTTCGAATCCAATTCATTCCACTAAGGATGTTGGCAACCTTCACGTAGCCCTTCCTATAAGTGCCCGATGTATTTCTAGAAATGAGTTTAAGTAGGAAGATACCGGAAAAACTGATGGCAATAACAGAATCATCTAATTAATATGAAATGAATGAATTCCTGACAGATCAAAGGAACAATATTTCAAGCATATACCTTAAAGTCAAAACTGAAATAATATTTGAAGTTTATTACAGACTAACGAAAACGACAAGTAAAACTTATTCCTGACAGACCAACAAAAATGACATTTCAAACTTATTCCTGAAAGATCAACAGAAATATCCGTGACAGACTAAAAGAAATGATATTTCAAACGTAGTCCGAGAGACTAACATGACATTTAAAATTTAAACAAATTATATTTCAGTTTGAAGCGTGCCCAACCGTTAAGCATGTATCTAAAATAACATGCGTCAATTACATGTGTAGGTGTATCGATGAAAATGCTATTTCTGAACGTGACAGACCAGCGAAAATAGTATTTCAGCTCGAAGCATGACCGCCAAGCCGACCGACGTACATTGTTTACCATAGAAATGCAAGGCGAAGATAGAAAGCGTAGCGAAGAATTTGAAGAATTCTGGCCAATATTATTCGCTGACAACATCTGCGACCTTTTACAGTTTGCGATGAGGGTTGCGAAAAAGACGGCGAGGAAACGCTGGTTTAGAAAGCGGTGATATTTTGCTTAAATGGTCGTTGCGTATGAAAGGAGTCGGTTGGACTTAATCGACCGTTGAATTCTTTGCCATTTTCATTGAAGCGCCATTAATGTGGTTCCTTTAAATAGTTTTAGCACGGGCTTTATAAAACCGGGCTTTTATTGGACTTTCAGCACACTGTAGACTATGGACGTCGGAGAAAGTTATACTGTAGAAATATAAGCATAGATGTTATACAATAACGTGTCATGAAACATAGAATATTCTTTCCTATGATATTGAAGTAACAGAAATACTATATATATATATATATATATATATATATATATATATATATATATATATATATATATATATATATATATATATATATATACTAATGCTATTCTTCAATTTTTTCAAAGTGAAATGGAACTAGGTAATATTTAATTGATATAAATACCATATTACCAGATTTATCCTCTGACGAGAAGAGTTTTATCTTTGAAAAACCATGGTTTAAGGATTAATGTAACTCCTTGCATCTGAACTTTCGATGTAATAAAATTTGTATTAATTTATGTACAATTCTTTATCTTTATCTTTCTTTCTTTAATATATATATATATATATATATATATATATATATATATATATATATATATATATATATATATATATATATACTAGAAGACCTACCCAGTGTTGTCCAGGTTCGAGTGTAAGATAGCATCATATGCAACATCATGGTTAGGAGAGTTTACTTTAACAGCAACCTTGATGCTGTCAGCAAGATATCTTACTCAGCGAGCTATTCAGATATATGTTTATACTCTTAAACTAACGCTAAATAATATATTAATTTCATTGTGTAACATGTTTGAAAAATGTCATTAGCTACTGTAAGGGGCTAGAAACGCAAAATACTTCAATTGTGTTCACATGCAAATTGTGCATATGAATACAATTCTATTGAAAGTACACTTCCTAGTATGTCTTCGTTTTAAGGGACAGAAATGCACAGACAAAGAGGTGTTCTCCTTGATTATATATATATATATATATATATATATATATATATATATATATATATATATAGAGAGAGAGAGAGAGAGAGAGAGAGAGAGAGAGAGAGAGAGAGTAAGATAATACTTTACAGATATAAATATATTTAACCAGTAGACTATCAGAGTAAAAACAAAGCTCAATATAGTGTATAGAGCAATAATTGAATGACATAATAAAATAAGTAATTAATACGAATTTTATTAAAGTTTAAAAAAAGGAGTGATATTTTTTCTATATGTTTTTTATATTTTCAAAGCTTAATGTTATTACTTGCAGTGATGTTATTGCTGTAATGGTCATCTGAGGAGAAGATTTTCTTTGAAAACTCATGACTTAAGGACGCAATATCACTCCCTTGCGTTGCCCAGTAGTCTTTTGTTTAATCCAAAACATTTTTTTCAAAAACGGTTGAACTTTAGTAAACGACCGTTGAGATACTCAAATTGATTAAAGAGACTATGGCGACCCGCAATTACACATTGAATTTAAATAATATTAAAGTATCGGATTTACCAAAATAAAAAAGTGTCAGTATTAAATGCTGTATTGTGTAAATAAAATATCACAGAGACGTGGGTCCTTGTCAAGACCCTACAAAAAATTGGTGAAAATAATAAGTTTTAGATTACGGAACTATTTAGGCGCATGTTCTGGTGAAGACCTCCTCAGATATTAGTTATAAAAAGAGAAAGTGCTAGTTTCTTCACGCAAAAATCAAAAACAGTATATACTAATTAATAAATATACGTTATATTTTTATAGTATTGTTCATAGTAATATATTTACGTGACAGAAAGAGGATGTCAAGAAGAACAGGTAAAATATTAACATTTCTGTGTAGTATTGTATTTGGTTTCCCCGACCCTAAAATGTGTGTATGAACATGTCGTATTGCGTTATATTAGACGTAATTGAGATGATTGTTTTGATGCAACCCCCGCCAAAACGAGGTTGTTAAAAACAGAAATAGTAAATTCTATCATGTAACAATCTTAAGATAGTTGATAAAAGAATAAATGTTCTTTATAAGGGTGGGCAAAAATAAGGGTCCTATTTTTAAAAATTCATAACTTTTTTATTTATTGATTTTTTATTTTTTTTTAGAATAAGTAAAGGACCCCTTCCGAAGCAAGCATGAGCCGTATTAGCCCTAAGGAACGTACCCTCATTTAGAAAACATTATTTTTGCTTAAAAAACTCAAAACAGTGTAAAAAACAATACTTTAGTTTTTGTAAGTTTTAAGAAGTGTTTTTCGGCTAAAATTTGTTTTGTTTATTTCAAAAAATCTCGGAAGGGTCAGTCTACACACACATAAAGTTTGGTGAGTTTAACTTTTATTTTGTGGAAGTTATTCAAATTCAAGTTATTCAAATTTAAAGATAGGACCCTTATTTTGGCCCACCCTATATATTATATGTTCAACTCTTAAAGGTTTAATTGGCAAAACAACGTGGAAAACATAACGGTGGTAACAGAAACACCTCAGTGATTTTAGACGTTAGTTACAGAAAAATAAAATGACTAAATCTAATCTATTCATTTATTTGTTTTAAAGTAGACTTTTCCATTGGTATAAAGCAATTATGTTAATAATCATTATCTAAACTCATTTTGCTCTGATAGACTCTTGTTCAACAAACACTAAGTAATCAATCGAATATCCCGTGCAAAAAAGCAACATAGAATTGAATAGTAAGTAAATATAAAAATAGCTTTATCAGTCAATCAGAAACCTGGAAAACATACACCTCCGCGATCAAAATTTATTTTTATTCTAACAGCTATGAGACAATCGAATTTATAAATACGCCATTGGGAAACATGTGTCTGGCCAAAATACTGCCTGCAAATAGACGTTCGACTCAGTTGGTAGCGATTTCACCTATTAAACTGCTTCTATCTCGGAGAGCGAAGTAATGAAGTCACTGTTATTACTCCCCCTGTTCTAACATCTAACTTTTATGAATTACTTAAAAGTGCCACTATATTGTAAATAAAAATTCGTCTCCCACTCTCTCCCTTTTTCTCTGTGTGTTTCTTTCTTTTTTTCTTTCTCTCTCTCTCTCTCTCTCTCTCTCTCTCTCTCTCTCACTGTATGCCCCTCTTTTTGTAAACAGAATATTTATTTATCTATAATAGTTTAAGAAATTGAAATGTAGAATTAGTGTTTAAAGGCGTAAGGGGCACGAGGGTGTTACAAGAAAAAGCACTGCACTTTCCTTTAAAAGCAGATTTACTATAGTTAAAAGTGGCAATGCCCAAAATGAAATATGTTAAACAATTACAATTTTGACGTTCTGTAAAAAAATCAGTTTTTTTAAATATAGTTTTTTTGTAAAGTCGTAGGGCAAGCGTAATTGACAGGTGTAAGTTTGGAAAAAATAAGAAATCGATGCTCCTGTTAAAGATTCGTATTGTTTAGCAACACTTACATTTTTCTATGGACAAACAACGCCAGGCAACCCGAACAAAATCGACTGAGATCGGTATATTTATGAACTTAAGCGAGTAAATTCCAACAAAAATGTGCATTTTGTTAGTGAGCAAAATAGGACAAAAAATTACGAACAGATATGACTAAGCATAAAAAGAGAAAAAACAATATTTATATTCACAATTGCTCTACAGAATTCAGGTGAAATTGGTTATAAATTTGAAAAAAATATATATATTCTCAGTAGATAATATAACACGATCATAAATATACCTTATTAAATTATTTACTACATCCTCTTTTTCAAGACTCATTTGACCTTCTGCAGGCATAAATGTTTTCAGAAATGAAAACGTGCACGAAAAAATATACGATTTACTTATTAGTAAGTAATACTTTATGAACACAATAAGAGATATAGTATTGTTCATAGATATTCTATTAAGAATACAACGAATGCGTGTGTGTATTTAGGTAGCATTTTCTCATTCATGCAAACATTGTTAAAAAATAACAGAATGTGTCTGTTTAATTATAGCTTTTTTATTTTTTTCAATTTTTCAATAGGTTTCACAAGTTTCACGAACGTTTTCGATTCTTCATCACATTTAGGTGTGAAAAACAAATGAACAAAATACCTAGCGAAAGAAGTGTATTTTAAAAACGACGGCGGAGAAACGAGCATTAAACGTTTTTCGCCTTATCCAAGAAGTTGTCGACGATCTAAATTCAGCAACGCTGGATGGCATCACAGAACAAAATTACATTAGGTTATGCATTATAAAATGTAACAAAATCAAATATGAACCTAGTGGTTAGATATACACACACACACACATAAATATATATATATATATATATATATATATATATATATATATATATGCAAACATTGTTAAAAATGCGAGAATTCGTCTGTTTAATTATATATTCTACCATAAAGTTATAATTCAAAACACGAATTGTTATTTTTAACAATGTTTGCATAGATGAGAAAATGCAGCCTAAATACAATATATATATATATATATATATATATATATATATATATATATATATATATATAACATAGATATGGAATAATTTAAATTTATAAAATCATGATTTTCAACACAAGTGACTTTCTCCTGCAAACCAAGAAATGAAAACAAAATAACTATCAAAAAAAATTTTTAGTATCATGAAGCGAATGTAAATACAAGAGAAAACACAATAAAACAACAAAAAACAACTAGCATATTACACTTTTTAAAAGACATAGTTTTAAAAAGCAAAATATATTTTGCCTCACATTTTCGCTTGATTATACCGAACCCTGTCTTTAAACACGACTCAATTTGATCGTAAAATTATTTTTTAGACGGTATGCAGTTTTATTTTTTATTGAACACCAATAAATTGTTGGGTGATTTGATTTGCAAATTTTGATTACTGTTTAAAGTATTTATTAAGATCATATTATTATATGTATCATTGTCTTGTTTTTCACTTTATCGCGAATTTGTTTCATTATTTGAACTCTTATTTATTATTTTGTTAGTAATAGTAATTATTTGGCAAATCGAAAGTGAACGCACAATTTACATGTGTATATATATAATTTACTATATTATAAATAAATAAATACGTTTTATAATAGGCGACTTAATACATATAACATATGTAAAGTGGAAAGCTCTGTCATCACTTAGGAAAGTGAACTTTACATATGATAGTCTTGAGTATCGTTAAAAGCAACAAATGTCAATTATATATATATAGTGTATTAAGGATGATTAGTTATGTATGAAGCATGAAAACAAAGTTTTTGTTTTTATAAATATTATATTTTATTCTGATATTTCGAGCAGACCTCTGCTCTTTGTCAAAGCAAGATACGAAATAGAGAAAATCAAAATGAAGGAAAATGAAAAATGAAACTGTTGAGACACCTGGAATTGTCAAAAGTGTGCAACGTCGATTCCTTTTTCAACGTTCAAGTCAGTTCATGCGAAATAAAGTATTTGTTGTCAGTAAAAAAATCTATGTATATGTCTTTTTCTATGATTTTATAACTTAAACAAAATAGAAGTATTATTGTTATTTTATATTATTATTATTATTATTATTATTATTATTTGGACTCACTAGGAGTTCTCACACAGATCATCGTCAGTGATTGCTCACCGACAACAACCAGTGGTATTTCCTGGAGTCTGAGTGACAACAAGTCTCCCCAGACTTCCAGTGTTCTTCACCTCGTTTCGATAACGATGCGGTATCGCAACAGTCTCTTACTATTGATTTCTCGCTGGTAAGGACAATTGGTCTTTTCTGGGGGTTTGGTGGCAACAAGCCTCCCCAAGATCTCAGCACTCTCTGAACTTTTCCAGTGGAGGTCTGGTTTGTGCTGTCCCTCCTCGGTCTTCTCATCCTCCGCGACCCTCAACAAATATGTTGTCTGGTGTCAGCCTAGGCCGGCACCAGTTTAAACAAAAAAAAAATGAATAAAATAATAGTTCTTTAAATTAATTAAAGAAAACAAAAATCAATTTTTCTTTTTCTTTTTATTATTATTATTATTATTATTATTATTATTATTATTATTATTATTATTATTATTATTATTATTAATTATAATTTTTTATTTCTCTTTTACTGTGCTCAATTCGATTACTTAGTAAAATTTAAACTATATATATATTTGAAAATCAGTTGCCCTTAATAAGTAATGCACAACGGTACCGACGCACACGCATTCCTTTTATTTTTATGACAACGAATAACTTATGCTATCGGCAAAGACATTTCGCATAAACTGACTTGAACCTTGAAACAAGGAATGAACGTTGCACACTTTTGAAAATTCCAGTTATCTCAACAGTTTCATTTTTCATTTTTCTCCATTTTTATTTTCTTCATTTCGTACCACTTTGACAAAGAGCGGAGGTCTGTTCGAATTATCAGAATAAAATATAAGAATTACAAAAACATCAACATCGTGTTTCTGCTTCATAAATCACTAATCATCCTTAAAAGACTTATATATATATATATATATATATATATATATATATATATATATAATTTACTGTATTATAAATAAATAAATACGTTTTATAATAGGCGACTTAATGCATATAACATATGTAAAGTTGAAAGCTCTGTCATCACTTAGGAAAGTGAACTTTACATATGATAGGCTTGATTATCGTTAAAAGCAACAAATGTCAATTATATATATAGTGTATTAAGGATGATTAGTTATGTATGAAGCATGAAAACAAAGTTTTTAAATCTCCGAAACAGTTACATGGTAAACAGCTGATGATCCCCGTGTTAATATTAGATGCTTACGTTAAGGTCTCCTGTTGTTGTTTCACTGTTAGATACTTAATTCCCCTTTTGATTTTATTTACTTACTATTATATATTATTTATTTATGAATTTTCCAACAAATGTTAAGTCTACACTATTTTGGATTTAGTTAGTTTCTCTGGGAATTTAAACTGCATTTTCCTATCACATTTTTTTTTTGTTATTTTGTTTAAAATAACTCAAAGCTTCCTTAGACTATATATATATATATAGTTTTTCATGGTAAACAACTGATGATCCCTTAAAATAGTGTTAGAAACAAACTAATGTAATAACTGTAAAAAATAAATTGACTTACATGAGTGATTTTCCACTCGAAGACTTATGGACTATAAGTTTTTTTTTTGTTTTTTTTTAATATAATTTTAATGGTTGAGAAACTTCCGAGATTAATATATATATATATATATATATATATATATATATATATATATATATATATATATATATATATATATATACTATGAGAGATTTTCGAAGAAAACCTTGTAAAATATACTATGTACATTTTTCTCGTATTTTTGGTTTTATATTTTCTCCACTTCCAGAAGTCATGTGTAGAATAGCAGTATGAATTCATAAAGATTTCGTATCATGCGAGGAAAAAAATGCGTTTGTTTATATTCGAATTATATGTTTGGCGTAAGAATTGTCGAAATAATGCAAACAGATGAACTAGACCTAAACGCCATAGTTATTAACGTAAATATTTTGCGTGTTGCAATAACATATTTTTAACCATACGTTATCTGAAATTGGAAACAATATTGTTTGGAGCGAGTGCTTTTCGGCACTAATTCGTTGCTGGCCTCGTTTTCGAAAACATTGTAAATAGGCGCGTGCATCAAACCGTCCAAGAAAACAAAATAAAGAAAACACACATAAACGAAAAGAACAAAAAAAGATCCTTCGAAAATAGAAAAGCGTCAATAATTGCAGTTATAAAAATCACCAATAAATACACTGTTTTTGTCGGGAATTTTTGGTATTTTTTTTATTATTTTATCAAGATGGTCGTGCCACCCTCCGCCTGCTGTTTTGTCGTCCAGAAAAGATCCTTCTGAAAGAGCGAACCGAAATAAAAATTATACAAAACGACGGGAAATGGAAATTCAGAAATGGCTGGGGAAAATAGGAAGTCTAAAACGGAACGCGGGATTGGTAAACAATCGATTATTTGATGAGCAGAAAAGCACCAGGCGAATGAGAATTGTTTTTAACTAGTTGAAATGCACGTATACGTAGATTTTCAAAAAAGGTCCATGATTTTTACTGTTAGTTTCGGAATTGTTTTACATTAGGATTGATAATTTGGATTTTTCAAAGTAATGTTTACACCTTGAAAGCAATTTTCACAGCTGTTCGGTCGATATGGCCTTTGACCTTTTCATGTTCATCTTGTAAAATTCGGGCATCTGTAAGCTTCGCTCTCGTTTCGTCAGCCATGGCCGGGTAGAAGTCTTTAGAGATCCCCAATGACCTGTGGCGCAATGGTTATAAGTGCTTAGTTAATAAATTGTAACTGACAGTCTTCTGAAGGTTGAGTGTTCAATCCACAACAAGAATACAAGTATCGTGTTTTTATATACAAACACACAATGAGTATTATATTACTAGATTATTATTAGTAGTAGTAGTTGTAGTAGTAGTAGTAATAGCAGTAGTAGCTTTACTAGTAGTAGTAAGATTAGTAGTAAGAGACGTAGAAAGTGTAGTAGTAAGAGTAGTAGTAATTGTTGTAGTAGTAGTAGTAGCAGTAGTAGGTGTACTACTAGTAGAAGTAGTAATAGCAATTGTACAAGTAGTAGTAGCAGTAGTAGTTGTTGTAGTGAGCGTAGTAGTAATAGTATAAGTAGTAGTTGTAGTAGTAAGAGTAGTAGTAGTAGTAGTGATAGTAGCAGTAGTAGTTATAGTAGTAAGAGTAGTAGCAGTAGTAGTAGTAGTAGTAGCATTATTAGTTATACTAGTAGTAGTAAAAGTAGTAGCAAGAGTAGTAGTAGAAGTAGTAGTAGTTGTTATACTAGTAGTAAAAGTAGTACTTATAGTAGTTAGAGTAGTAGTAGTAACAGTAACAGTAGTAATTGTAGTAATAAGAGTAGTAGCAGTAGTAGCAGTATTAGCTGTGCTAGTAGTAGTAAGAGTAGTAGTAGTAGTAAGAGTGGTAGTAGTAGAAGCAGTAGTAGGTGTACTACAAGTAGTAAGAGTAGTAGGAGTAGTATGAGTAGTAGTAGTAGTTAAAGTAGTAGTAGTAGTAGTATAGTAGTAAGAGTAGTAGTCGTAGTAGCAGTAGTAGTATCAGTGTAGTTATAGTAGTCGTAGTAGTATTTGTAGTAGTAGTTTGGGTGATATCATTATTTTATTAAATTGTAGTACTTTTTATCGAATTTGTTCCTATTGTGGCTGCAAAAATGTTAGGATATTCTACCTTCTCAAAACAAAGTAGGTGCATCAGGATGCAATCATCAGAATGCAATCATCAGAATGCAATCATCAGAATGCAATCATCTACCCGCATACACGTGAGACATCCTAAGTTGGAGAACTGCTACCATATCTGGGGACGTGTCCTCTCGCATTGACAGTGTGCAAAACCGCCTCCGCAAGCTGATGCGGGGCTCTCTTCTTCTTTTCTCTACAACTTTTCCTCAGAACAAAACTTGGCCTTTTGGCTAAGATCAAAGTGTAGTATCGTTTCCGATGGATACTACACCCCATAGACTGGTATTGGCTTGGCCTTCGGGGCTTGATTTACACCGGTCTATGGGTCTGTCCTGTGCAGTTCTAGGAGGCCCACCCTCCCAGGCTTCGCCTCTTCTCTTTGGGGAGGAGTAAGTTTATTGCTTACTGCCTGAGGCGCCCCTACCGGGGAATGCCGACGGAGCTGCCCAGGCATGTTTAAACCCCACTTTCCCGACCCGACCTTGGGTCACATCTTACTTGTGGGAGTAAGATAAAAACTGGCTTGTGCCTAACTCCTGGAGAGGAGTAAATCAATACGCTATTCTTATTTCGATGAACGGTGCTCAGTGGAGCTGCAATCTATTGTTCGACCATAAAAACCATTCACAGCGAATGTCAACAAATACTTCAGCCTTCGTCCTAAGTCATCCAAATCTGCCTACCTCAACCATCGGTTCCAATCCTCTCATAGTATTGTTCATCATCAAACTGCCGATCAAATTAGCTTATATATCCGAGTTGATTTTGACATTGATAAGTAGTAACTCATTAGTATAAATCTATTGGCAAACCCATGTACGGTTAATTAAACAATAAGTATTTTACTTATTTTTGAAGTTTTGATTACATATTTGCTAGTTGTATTAAATTTAATTATAATTTAAAATTATTTTTATGAGTTAAATGTATAGACGTAGAATATGTTTTCTGTGTTTAAAAATACCAAGTAAATACAAACATAATGAGAGCTGAGAATTAAGGAGGAATATCAAATATCGTTACAATTAAAATTATTTTAAATAATAATTCAAACGTTGAGGAATTGAATTAGTGCTTGGTTCTTTGTGATATCCTTCAACTAACGTTGGTGTATTCAACATTATGTATTCAATAAACATTGGTGTATTAAACGATATGTATTCAACCACCATTAGTTATTCAACCCCATGTATTTAACAACATTGGTGTATTCAACCCTATGTATTCAATATACATTGGTTTATTAAACCCTATATATTCAACAAACATTTGTATATTCAACCTTTTGTATTCAACAAACATTTGTGTATTCAACCCTATGTATTTAACAAACATTGATGTATTAAACCCTATGTATTAAACAAACATTGGTGTATTCTACGTAATGTATTCAACAAACTTTAGTGTATTAAACCCTATGCATTCAACAAACATTGGTGTATTCAACCCTATGCATTTAAAAAAACATTGGTGTATTTAACCCTATGCATTCAACAAACATTAGTGTATTAAACCATATGCATTCAACAAACATTGGTGTATTCAACCGTATGTATTCAACAAACATTGCTGTATCCAACTCTATGTATTACACAAACAGTGGTGTGTTCAACCCTATGCATTCGACAAACATTGGTGTATTTAACTGTATGCATTCAACAAACATTAGTGTATTCAACCCTATGTATTCAACTAACATTGGTGTATGACGTAAAACCTATCGCTTCATCTTTGCGTGCTTTCGAAGCATGTTGTCATGCAACAGTGCTCCACTTTTACTTCAATCTTTTGCATTATTTTTTTATTCGGCAAGATATTTCCTGTTGCATCGGTTGGGCAGTAGAGAGTAGACAAGGCACTTTTTCATCGAACAGTCTTCGTCTCAATATTCGCAGACAGGTCAGTTTTGTTTCCCGATCAAGTCATAGAAACTGTTGGGTGATCTATTACCGTTCTCAGGCGCATGAATGTTTCCATCCAGAGCCATGGTCACTCTGAAAGGAAAGAGAGAGCTTTAGAAAGTGTGATTCCCATTTTAGTACAATGGGGAGCTATTCTTTAGCCGTCTGGTTGATGCTGTAGTATGTTCTCTTCCTGAGATGGTGTTAGGCGTTCTACATGGCTGATGAAGCTTTTTCTTTACTTAAGTTGTTATAATATCGCTACACACACACACACACACATATATATATATATATATATATATATATATATATATATATATATATATATGTATGTATATATTTATATACATATATGTATATATATATATATATATATATATATAAGGAGATTGTAGTTTGCTTGAAGCATTCCTGGTAAAAATAAGTGCAGATTAGTCGTCCGAGGCTATAGCAATGCGGTGTAGGTGCCGTAAGATGGAGCAGTGAAAAGAAATAAACGAAGAGAGAAAGTAAAACTCAAAACTATATATATATATATATATATATATATATATATATATATATATATGTTTAACATATTTCACCCCTAAAAATGCAGGCCGCCACTGTAGACGTAAGGCGTTACTGAGAATTAGGTTTTGGGTGTTAGCGTTCCTCTGGAGTTGTGTAACGAGGTGTCTATTTACATTAGTTTTAAACCTCTGCATGTGTGTACAGTTAAGGAAACAGTAAGTAAGGAGAGAATTTTAGAGGCCAGAAGCATAAAGAAATAAGCTAATTGGGTAGAAAGCTCTCCGGCATCTGGCGTCCTCCTCAGTGAATGGATGGGATTAATCTGATTGTCGAGTTGGTCTACTGTATTTACGTCGAGGAGTGCACCAGAGCAACCAGTCCATCGGAGCACAATCCATTGAAGTATTTGTAATATATATATATATATATATATATATATATATATATATATATATATATATATATATATATATATATATATATATATATATATATATATATAAAATCGTCAGAAATGTAGAAAAGATATACAAACAAAACAATTGAAGTAGAATGCCTAAAACAATTGTCCCAATGAAGAAACATGTGTTCCTAATCTTGGTTAGACGCCATCTTCTATAAGATTTACCGTTTTGCATAGATAAAAAATAGTTTGATTGTATAACATGAATGAAAAAATAAACATAGATATGAGATAAACAATTCTTATTAAAGTAAGAAAATATCAGTGAACACTGATCTAATTATTTTATCCACTGTTAACAAAAACACGTTTTCTCTTCAAATCAAACAATGGGTTAAATACGTCCGATGGAAAATGTATAAACGATTGTTACGTAGATATTTTCGCTGTTTACTTTATATGTATATTTTTTTACTAGACTTATTTATTTTTCTCACTGCTTAGAAAACGGTTCATATTATCATGAGTATAAACCAAAATAATCTCCCTACGGTCGTCTATTTTTACTAGGCTGCCGCGTCAGAAATGAACGCTAACCCGTAAACCGATGGCGCCCCAGTCATATTTCTTGGGTGGTTCGACATTGATTTTTTGTGTTTCGGACCAAAATATTTTCAGTTAAAAATAAACAATAAATATGTCTTTCACTCCGCTCTAAAAAGAAAATAAAGTGTTCACCCACGCCAAGCTTCCTAAAAATATTTATTTTTCATAAGAAAAAAAATTATTTTTCACTCAAAATTGTGTTTTACCCTTCCCTACCCAAAGATATATTTTTTATTAAAAAGCAAAAACAAAAAAAACGCTACCTCCACACCTCTCAGAAAGAAGGAGGTAATGTCTGGGAGGACGGTATCATGGCATATATACTATACTATTTCAAAAGTTCACTTGTCTTAAATAGTAGAGTTTTAGCTTCAGACAGACAAACAGATACATCAACTCTATTATTAATAGATTTTGTTTGGTTGGGAAACAATTTTAAAAAATATGCATTTTTTGATGTTCAACTTCAAAAGACCATAACTTCTTTTATACCCAACTTCATTAATCAAATTAAGAACCATTAGAATCAACACATTTTTGCAAACGGGAACAAGTTTCCTTATTCTATTATCATAAACATCCGGAGTTCTGGAAGCGATGAAGTCATTGAAGGCCGATTCGGCAGAGTCTCGTAGCCTAATTCGTTCAGCTCTTGCAGGGTAAGTTGTGCAACATGCGGGCGAGCGTTGTCATGGAGGAGAATCCCTGCATATTGACCAACACCGGGCGTATACGTTGGAGCTTCTGGTGCATTTCGTCAATTTG
>OY744533.1:101573237-101585737 GCA_963556195.1 Sepiola atlantica | reverse complement strand
TTCAAGTCGTAAATGGAGCGCACTTAAACGGAATTAAAATAAAGAAATCTGGCCATTTAAAAACATGCTTCCTCGGCCAAGAAATGAGTCGTAAGCGAATGACATTAGCAATGGAAAATTTAAGTAGTTCTGAGAAAAGAAGCCCTAAGTTAAAATCAAGGTCAAATTAGGAGGTTGGAAGGAAAGAGGAAGGTGGGGCAAATGGTAGGAGGGTTAGATGAAAAAGCCATGACTGCTGATGGAAAGGGGAGTACGGGGAGTGAAGGGGGTTCTAGTGATAAAGTTGTTTTTGGCATATGCTAAGTCCGATTCCAGTAGAGATTGGCCGTGGTTGAGAATTTATGTCGATTTAGGTCAATTGAGTGTATTTATTATTTGAAAAAGAAGAAAAGAGGAGAGCCGTGATTAAAGGCGGTTTTAGGGCGAGAGACAATAATAATTTCGAAATTAAAAGAAAAAGGAGTGTCCGATGGGAAAAAAATCAGGTTTCAAAGAATGGGAATCAGTAGTTTAAATTTTGAAAAAAGTATTAAGCCGGGCAGAGATATAGTGTTATATATTTAAAAGATTTAAAAGTACTGCCGATTTTAAAAGGGATTCCTAGTTGGTAAAATAAGACCAGCCCAAAAGTAAAGTTGAAAAATTAAATAAAAAATCAGATAAAAAATAAATAAGTAAGAAAAGCTCAATGTATAGTTAGACAATTGAAGGGGTAACTTAGGAGCGTAGTTAAAGGAGAGATAAAGGAAAAACTACGATGAAGGTATAGTCGGTGGAAAGGATCATATACAGGGTCGATGTAGTGGATACAAGGGGGATAAAATAAAAAGCATGAACAGAATGGAAGAGTGTATGCGAGGTTTGGCAAATAAAAAAGAAGAAAATGAAAGGAAAAAAGAAGTTATAGTGTAGAGTAGAAATAATGGTATTTAAGTTAAGGCGGTTACAGGTCGGTGGGTGTAGGGAGAGTAATGTTAGTTTTCAAAATACAATAAGTGCTATGGGTTTATAGGGAGAATATGCTATGTTTTGGGGATGGTTATTTGTAAGGTTGGGAGAGTTCAGAAAAAAAGATAAACAAATTAACAAATTTTAGAGTTTAAAAATTAGTCTATAGATATATATATCTGTGTGAAAAGATGACAGACGACAAAAAAAGTCAAAATGCAGGAGAAAAACAAAAACAAGAGATTTTTTTTGACCGGTTTCGTTCGTGAAGAAGGTCTTCAGAAAATGAAGAATACAGAAAATAATTTTATATCTATATCTATATCTATATATATATATATATATATATATATATATATATATATATATATATGTATATTTACTATTCTTTTTTATAGTTATTTTCGTAATGTATGTAATATATATTTGTGCGTGGGGTGTTTACACGTATATATATATATACATATATATATATATATATATATATATTTATATTATAATATAAAATGAAGTAATAAAATAAGGTGTCAATCAAATTTTATTAGAATTCACAGTTCAAGCAAAGTATCCTTAAGTCCTTAGCTCATGACTGTTCAAAGATAATTCTTCCGGATGTTTCACTAATTATAAGATATTAGTTGACGCTTATATCTTTTGTTGGATTGTTTCATATATATATATATATATATATATATATATATATATATATACATATATATATATATATATATATATTTCTAAGCTTAATGTTATTACCTGTAGTGGTAATGCTCCTCTGAGGAAAAGAATTATCTTTGAAAACTCATCAGCTAAGGACGTTAAGATACTTTGCTTGAACCTTGAATTCTAATAAAATTTGATTGACATCTTATTTTATTACTTCATTCTATATTATAATATTAATGCTCTATCCAGTATATTGAGCTTCAGTTTTTATCCGGATGTTTAACTAATTATAAGATATTAGTTGACGCTTATATCTTTTGTTGGATTGCTTCATATATATATATATATATATATATATATATATATATATATAAATATATATATATATATATATATATATCTGTATATGTATACGTACATTGTGTGGGTGTACAAAGATGGATAGATAAAAGATGACGGTAAAGCAACATATAGATGTTTATTAAAACAAGTATATACAACAAGACATATACTTAAGAAAAGATACATTTATTTATTTACTTTATATATTTTTCAGACAATGCTCGTTGTTTCGTTGTTCCTTGCTGTCGAATGCATCGTCTGCAAACCAGGTCGAACTTAATGCATTTTGAAACAGATTTATCCATAATAGACGGCAACGCAAACTTGGTTTTTTTTTCGAGCTCATTCAGAAAGTATATTTCCACTTTTATCTACGTATGTCAGTTTTGTTGTTGTTTTTCTTCTATTCTCTCTATTTATTTTTTATACATTCTTTTTAGCGTCTGACAGTGCAGTTACATTTTCGCGTTGAATTTGATGAGGATGGCAGAAAGGACAGAATAATATATATATATATATATATATATATATATATATATATATATATATACTAGCTTTCTCAACCAAGCGTTGCCTGGGTGTATATATTTAACATATATACTTTCATTTTTGTTTGGCATTAATTTCTGCTTACTATATATTTCTTTCCGTCCCTCCCTCTCTTCCGCCTCTTTACATGTACCTTTATAGGACGTATTTTTCGTTAATATATATATTTTTATTAATTGTATACTTACATAAAATCTATCAATAAACACGTGTTTCTGGCTTACAGCTATCATCAGCATGGCTAACTTAGACAATGGTCGAATCTTCGATATTGATGTATGTAGTGATGTCTGGACTATAGACATCAATATCGAAGGTTCGATCCTTGTCTAAGTATGCCATGCTGGTGACGGTTGTGAGCCAGAAACACGTGTCCATAGATTTAATTAATGTACGTATGAAAGTCACAAATATATATATATATATATATATATATATATATATATATGTGTGTGTGTGTGTGTGTATACGGGTTGCGCAATCCCCAACAACACCTCTCCTGAGTCGGCACTGCTTGATTCTAATGGCAAGCAGTTCAAGACGACTGGAAACAATGCCGAAATAAGCAGAGATTACATACAGTAACTGGTATTCCCAAATGGGGGCCCATACAGTACTGGCCAAGCTCGACGTCGCTAAACTTCGGGAATCTAATGGGAACACAGATTTGTCAACGTGATTGGCTGTGTATATATATGGCATGTATGTATAGAAAATATATGTAAAATATATGTAATAAAATGAGTTCGGAGTGATAAAGAGATATAATTCTGCTGAAATCAAGAGAGTGATAAGCCGAAATCGTAGGAGAGATAAATATGTAAAAAAATATATCAAAAGAAAAGAATGATAGAGAGAGAGAGAGTGAGACACAGAGTGACACAGAGTGAGAGAGAGAGGAATCAAATAAAAGAGATTGAAAGGCAGAGAAGATATATAGCGTGTGAGATGAAACGGGGGCGTGTGTGATACTAGCGTAAAGGGCAAGCGTGTATCATAGACCTCAAAAGGGAGGATTTCATATCGAAATAGAGTTTAGGATCGAAATATAGACCAACAGATTGATGGTAAAATACAGGTAGAGTCAGAACGACTAAAAAAAGACTGATAGATCAAAATAAGGAAAAGAATGTGTGATATCCGACGTGAGAGAATATGAGATTCGGAGAGAGAGAGAGAGAGAGAGAGAGAGAGAGAGAGGGGAAAGAGAATGAGGAGGGAGAGAGAGAGACAGATACAGAGAGGGTGATAGTCAGATCGAAATCGAGATAAAAAGGTAGAAAGAAAGAGAAAGAGAGTGAGGGATAGAATGATGGAGAGCTGGGACGACGAAATGGATGCTGGTTCTAAATAGATAGACTGTTATACTCGATGCCATGGCTTGAATCGCACTATCGTTTTATAAGTGAGCCAAAATCCCATATATATATATATATATATATATATATATATTGAAAGATAGATATTATACTAAAGCTAATTTAATCAACGCTTTTTCACCTACGACATTTTACATCTTTTCATAAGTGTGCCAAAATCCCATATATATATATATATATATATATATATATATATATATATATATATAAGATGAGTCAATGAAAAATAATTAGACCTGCAAATGGAAGCAAGGCAATATCTTTAGTTGTCTAGAACAAGGAGCAATTTAGTTAATAAAACTATTTATTTTTCTTCTCTTTCATTCCTTAAGCCAGGCTTTTCAAAGATTACAATCATCAGAGGAGATTAATGATTGATAAGTTGACAGATTAAGACTGTCAAAATTCTAAATTTGAAAAAGTTTTTTTTTTAAGTTTTAAAGTTAAAACGGGCATGAAAGTCACCAATAACGAAATCCAAATAGTGTGGGGTTCAAAAATATTGGTAAATATAGAAGAATCTGTGTAGAAATCTAACGACGACGATTCCACCCAAGTCTGTTGTCTTTAGAGTTGGTGTGTGGGTTAGATATATATATATATGTATAAATATATATATATATATATTTATATATTTATATATATATATATGTATAACTATATTCATGTATATATATATATGTTGACATATATATGTATAAATATATATATATATATATATATATATATATATTAGTACTTCATGTATCCACATAAAATATTATAAGGAGATATAATTTTTTATGTATCAGTTTTCAGTATTTACTTCAACAGTGCTCGATACGTAAGTAGAGCTAGGTAGTAAGCAATGAAAATATATATGGCAATCAAGTTACACAGAGGCTCCCGTGTTTCATCCCCGGGGGGAATCGTCAGGTTAAATGCATGGAGTTATTTTTGTCAGGTGTTTTTATATACATGGCTTGCTAGTTAACCAATCAGATTCTTTGTTGTTCCCTTCAGCCAATGGAAACTCCATTGTTAACAAACAATAGGATTAACATAGGAGCGTCACCAACAAAGCCTTTGTTCGCGGGAAGCCCAACGATTGGCTGAAGGGAACAACAAAGAATCTGATTGGTTAACTAGCAAGCCATGTATATAAAAACACCTGACAAAAATAACTCCATGCATTTAGCCTGACGATTCCCCCCGGGGATGAAACACAGGAGCCTCTGTGTAACTTGATTGACATATATATTTTCATTGCTTACTATATATATATATATATATATATATATATATATATATATATATATATATATATATATATTGAAAGATAGATATTATACTGAAGCTGATTTAATCAACGCTTGTTCACCTAAGACATTTTACTTACATATATTATTCACACAAAGTACATCCTATATTACCTCTCGGTTTTCAGGGTGAGTTTATATTTATCTCTCTCACATGGCAGAAAAATTAGACAAGGTGGGATTTGAAAATCCAGCGCCGTAGAGGTCGCAGAAAAACTGCGCTTCAAGAAACTAGCCATAAACTAACTCTTTCTCAAAGGACGAGTAATCAAAACCTGTGAGAGTGAACCACAACATGTCTAAGACTCTGTCGATCTGATTTGGGTATGAAATAATATGTATATATATATAAATATATATATATATATATATATATATATAGGATCAAATATAAACCAAAGTAAAACTTTTAGTAGATGGAACCTATTGTGAAAAAGATTAGCTCAATATACGAGATAGAGCAATTGTAGAGATAGAAGAAAAAAGAGTGATAAATATGAGAACATTTTTTGTAAAAAAAACGCAGTGAAATGAAAAGAAAAGTTGCGTTTTTTTTACAAAAATTATTTTTTAAGAATAATTTTCATATTTTTCAAATATTTTAACTTTGGTTTTTTCGAAAGCCAACTTATCCATCTGTATTTCTCCTCTGATGATAAGATCTCGATCTTTGAAAAGCCTTGGCTTAAGGAAAGAATAATAAACACTAGTTTATTACTGAATACACCTTGCATAGAACAATTGAAATAAATTTGGACAATCGTCTCATATGTATCACTCTTTTTTCTTCTATCTCTCTCTCTCTCTCTTTCTCTCTCTCTCTCTCTCTCTCTCTATATATATATATATATATATATATATATATATATATATTTCTTCTATTTTGTTTCATTTTAAATCAGTCGAGGGTCTCAGAAATCCAGGTGTCTTTTCCTGGGGCTTACACTTGATATGCATATCAGATAACTAGATATTTTATTTACGTTATCCTTTACCTGTTATTGAGTTAGTGGAGAAGTCAAACACATTAATTTACCTATCCCCAATTGACCAGTTAATACTGATATAGTATATCTTTTATGTGGTATCTTGGTCTTACCGGATTTCTGGACAATAATCCATCTAGTCTGCTGGAGTATTCAGCTAAGTTATGTTACTTGAGGGAACATGATTTGGAAGAAGATGCACCATTCCTCGTATGAACCAGTTTATAGTTGTGTCGAGGGGATTTTATTTTTGCTTTGAACACTATGTTATTTTGAATATTTTGGCAGGGTTTACTTGTAGGAGAAGTATTCTCATGCCAGGCGATGCTGACAAACCCTTGTACAGAGAAACCGAAGACACTCAAGGATAGTGTCTAGTAGGTAATTCAAACTCCCCAGTAGGTTATTCAAACTCCCTTATGTGTGTGTGTGTGTGTTTAAGGTGGTTGCCTGTGAACTATAGTACTATCTCTCCTCTCAACTTCTAACAAACAGAAAGAAAGTAATCGATGCGAACTACCTTCAATAAATTGGTAATAAAGACATTTTTAGATAAAATAAATCGTGTTTCAAAAAAAAATCGTGTTTTATGAAAAAACTCCACATTGATTAATGTCATAAGTTGCCCTAACGTCAAGAGGACGACCGCAGTTTCAACTCACTTCTGTGACTCATCGCTGAATGTTCAGAAAAATTATGCCGTGCCCAAATCCAAAGTTTCTCGGCATGCATATATAAAATGCATTCGTCTGTTTGTATGTCTCTGAATTAAGCTAAAATATTAAAACTATAACATTTAGACCAAGAAAAGCTTTACATATATGTTATATAATTGATTATTTTAATTATTTAATTGTACTTGTGTTTTATCTATTTGTTTTTTAAATTACATTTTGTATTTCAACTCGTCAAGAATTTCATAATACTAATGAGCAAAAGACTCCATACATCATGAAACCACAATTTCCAATAGCGAATAAAAAAGATCACTGTATATTTGCATATGTAACACATATATTATGCTCTTGAAGCGTAAGTGAGCACTATGATTGTAATGCAGAATTATATATATATATATATATATTTGTATACTTAGGCAGTATTTCTTCGTTGATGCCTATTTGATTAAACGATAGTAACACTCCTTATTTGTTTCCTGTTTGATCCATTTTTCATGTTACGAATCAACGATCTAATGTTCTTTCAAACTGTGAACAAGAACTTGCCAACAATGCAAACGTCTTCGTCTTCCATAAGTCTTTTTCGGGTACACAAATTAAAATTGGTTAATTTATTAATAAAGTTTATTAAAACAATTTCTTATTTTATTGTTTTTATTATTATTGGTTCGTCAACTTGGAAAGATGTTTAAAAAATAAACAAACAAGAATTGTCACTGTTTTTTTAAAGCACACACACTCTCACACATATATATATATATATATATATATATATATATATGTGTGTGTGTGTATATATTCTTAGAAATTCTTTAAGCATCAAAAGTATATGAAAGAGAAAATAAAAACATTTTAGTTCCAAGTATTTCATTGAAAAAATCCTTTTCTTGTAAATAAATTAATCTCTTGTAATCATTGTATTAGTAAGCTTCTAGAAATTTACGCCAGACTTAATATTTTTGTATGGGTTATATATATATATATATATATATATATATATATATATATATATATATATATATATATAAGATTCTTAGACTTAATTAATCTACACTTCCCTCCCAACAATATACTGCACAAAATCTTTAATAAAAACACCCTCAAATTAAGCTATAGCTGTGGTGAAAATTTAGAAAAAATAGTAAAAAAACATAACAACAAAATTCTAAATGAAAAAACTACCGCAACTAAAACAGCAAATACCAAGGCCTGTAACTGCACAAACAAAAAAGAATGCCCATTACAACATAATTGCCAAATAACCCAATCAGTATATCAAGCAACCATCTCTACTAAAGAAAACCCAACCCTGAAAAAATTCTACATAGGTATGGCTGGTAATACCTTCAAAGAAAGATATACTGGACATAAGTGTTCTTTTTAATAACCCTACATATCAAAAAAGAACCTCACTTTCTATATATTACTGGGAACTATACAACAATAACCTATCACCAACAGTAACTTGGAACACAATTAGAAGAACTAGCACCGGTGGTTCCCTAAACTCACCTTGCTACCTTTGCCTAACAGAAAAACTTGAAATAATTAAATTCAGTGATAGGGGCAAACTTCTAAACAAAAAAAAGAAACATCAATTAACTGTAGGCATAATAGATTACACCTTCTTAGTAATCCACTCATAACCCCTTAGGCTGTTATTATATATAAAAAAAATTTTTTTTAAAAACACCTCCCCACCAACTGAAAATTTTGTCAACACAACTATCATCTTATACCTTTTATTAATTATTATTATTTTTATCTCTATTAGTAGTAGCATTTTTGTTTGTAGTATTATTTGTAGTAGTACTGTAAGCGGTAGTATTGGTTGGTATTATTATTGTTGTTATTATTATTATTATTATTATTATTATTATTATTATTATTATTATTATTATTATTATTATTATTATTATTATTATTATTATCATTATTATTATTATTATTATTATTATTATTATTATTATTATTATTATTATTATTATTATTATTATTATCATACCCACAACGATTAACACTAATGGTCATCTTCTGTATTTTTCTTTACTCTTAAATACCCCCCTTTTATGCTTATCCATTTTATTGATTAATATTTCTATACTTCTTAGATTATTTTTTAGATTATATTTTTTAGAATATTTTTTAGATTATTTTTAGATTATCATTATCAATTATTTATTACTACTATTATTAATATCTTAAACTTAACTATTTGACATTGAATCATTTTCTTAATTTTTTTCATTTTTTTCATTTTTTTCATTTTTTTCATTTTTTTCATTTTTTCATTTTTTCATTTTTTCATTTCTGTACTTTTTATCAAGATAATTATTGTTATCAGTGGTGACACCATGTCTGACGTTACTATCATAGTTATTGTTATTTGCAGCAATGAAATTAACAGTATCACTATTATTATTAATAATATTGATATTGCCATGTTTTACCGTTACCTTACTTTTGCCTCCACTGCCATTTTTATTATCATTATTATCATTATTATTATTATTATTATTATTATTATTATTATTATTATTATTATTATTATTATTATTATTATTATTACTACTGTTATTGCCACCATTATGACTACTTCTATAATTTTTCACTATCATCATTACTATTGTTAAGATTACTGGGATTACCACTCTGATTACTGTTGTCTGTTAAACCACTATTTTTATATGATCAGCATTATTGCAACCATTAACCCATATCATAATATCGGCAAACATTATCTTATTATTATTTAATATTATTATGATAATCACTACCCCCTAGGATTCCTAATATTCCTTAATTATTCTATTTCTTTCCTAAACTATTATTTTTATAAACTCTAAAATATTATTGACCACTATTATTATTGTTATTATTATTATTATTATTATCATTATTATTATCATTATTATTATTATTATTATTATTATTATTATTATTATTATTACTATTATTATTAATAATTAATAACGCCAGCATTTTCCAGTTATTCTTTTAGTTATATATTTTTTAATATTTTTTAGTATTTTTTAGTATTTTTATTATACTTCATTTATTATTATTTTCATTATTTCACCTCAATTATTAGGGGTATCTATTATTATTATTATTATTATTATTATTATTATTATTATTATTATTATTATTATTATTATTATTATTATTATTATTACTACTACTATTCCTGTTACATTTAACGAATATACTTATTTATTCAAATTAACTCCAGACAAATTATAAAGACAATATAAACCCAGAATCGCGACACATTTTATCACCGCCCCACCACTATAACAATCAGTCCAGTTTGCACGCACGCATACTACAGTTCACTTGGAAAAATACATTTATAAACTCGACGGTTTCTTGACACCTGATTCGTGCATGTCTACCACCCTCCCTCCTTCCCTCCCGATCTGAATCAACAGACGCCCTCTCTCTCTCTCCTTCTCTTTCTTTTTTCCTCTATGTGTCTCTCCCCTCATCATTATTTGTTCCTATATTTTATTTATTTATTTATTTATTTATTTGCCCTGTCTGTTTCAGATTCTAGATTTTAGATTTTTGTTTTTTGTTTCTTAGATTTTTAGATTTTTTAATTTTTAATTTTAATTTTTTAACGGCTTTAATTTTTGAAATGTTAAATTTCTTTCCTTCTTCTTCTCTTTCTCTATCCCTACACTTCATTCTCTCCAAATATGATCTGAGGTTAAGATCGGATTCTAACTCTCCTGATGAGATCTCAGTTTATAGTAACTGTTGATCGATAACATCGACATGCCAGTGTCGCAGATTTTGTACATGTCTGTGTAAATAAAATTATCATATATATATATATATATATATATATATATATATGGTAAGTCAATTAAAATTGATAAGATATGCAAATGGAAGCAAATCGATATATTCAGTTGTTCAAAACAAGGAGCAGTTTAGTTAATAAAAAATAAATGTTTTTTATTTTTTATTAACTAAACTGCTCCTTGTTTTGAACAACTGAAGATATCGATTTGCTTCCATTTGCAGATCTGATCAATTTTAATTGACTTACCATATTTTTGCTCTATCCAGTATATTGAGCGTTCCTTATTTCACAATAGGTCCAACTCTCTAAAAGTTTACCTTTTAGTTATAATTTACATATATATATATATATATATATATATATATATATATATATATATATATATATATATATAAATATATATAGTATAATTTTCGTTTTATAAATGGTTAAAAAAGGTGTATAGTCTATTCATCTGGCTGTCATAAAATGTTGTAAATTACCAAGGGATAAAGGGCGTTGGCGTAAGCCTTGTTAGCTTGTTTTAATCTACACCGATGAGTCGTCAAAAGACGGAATAAAAAAATAAATGATATTTGATTATCTAATTATTATATATATATATATATATATATATATATATATATATATATATATATATATATATATATAAAGGTATGAAGGTATACTCAAACAAGAATAAAAGGGAAATACCAGTAGAGTGCTCAATTAAATTAAATTAAAAGCGTAATATTTTTATTTTTAAATACAGATTTTAATCAGACATGGACCAGTGGTTTCTGACAAGAAACGGGTTTAATTCCCGATTCTGTCTTCTTCAGCATAGTCTGAAATAGTAAATGATGGAATTTCTTCAAAAAACACTTATAACCGTTATGAAACGCTATGTACACAGAATTTTGAAATGGAGAACCGGCGAGACCCTTAGATCAGGAAAGGCCGTTAAATAAGAGATTCTATATTTAGAAGTGTCTATTACCAATGATGAAGCAATCATAATATTCTGAGATATAAACATTTTTTCTATTCATGACAATTTTCGTCGCGTTGTACTGTTATATTATTTTAACCCTAACCCTAACCCTAACCTTTTCAATGACAATTGACAAAAGTTTTTATATTTTTGCAAACGTGATGCCGGTCACAGCATTACCTTTATCTCTTGCAAATAATTAATTGAAATCTCACATAACACAAAAAAAACACTTTTCTTCAATTTCTGCAATTAAAAGTTACTTAAATGACAAATCTGCTTAACATAATTACTGCATATCTATCTCTTGACATCTACTTTGATAATAACATTCATGACAGAGATAAACTATTTTAAGAACCATCTACCGTCATTAGAAATACCATTAATTTTAACAAATCAAACCTAATTATTCTCTCTGGTGAATTAGTTGCCTTAATCCTTCTATCACTCCGTACAACTGTGATCTTTAAGTCTTGTATAAGTTTTACCACTGTTCTTTGTATGCATTCTCTTTTAATATTACGCAAGGAATTGTTATGCCGGATTACAATATGGTATATGAGGTCATAGAGATGTACGTTTTAATTTCGTTTAGTTTTTGGCATCGTGATATTGATTGTTTGAATAAATTACGTTTTCTTTATTAAATAAGAGTATCTGATGTGATATAACTTGGTAATTGTTCATATAGCGATGGTTATACATGAGGGAAATCATCACATTGCATTCATGATTAAAAATAGTTTTGAAGTATTCGGCTGTTTTCTGTAATAAATGTGTATACATCAGCCAAGGTCGAATCAACTCATAATTTCTCCAGTGTCAAATGCATACGACGTTTCTCATTTTGAATAAAGAACTCTTA
>OY744533.1:101520737-101570737 GCA_963556195.1 Sepiola atlantica | reverse complement strand
TAAACTTTTAGAGAGTTGGACCTATTGTGAAATAAGGAAAGCTCAATATACTGGATAGAGCAAAAATATGTAAGGAAAGAAAGAGATGAAAAATAAATGTTTTTATTAACTAAACTACTCCTTGTTTTGAAAAACTGAAAATACCGATTTGCTTCCATTTGCAGGTCTTACTAATTTTCATTGACGTACCATATATATATATATATATAATCGCTTTCAGTATAAAAATAACTTATTTCATCCGTTATCACGTGAAAATCTCCCATGACATATGGGACAACAGCGAACGCTTACAGACTTGAGGTTTCTCTATAACCGTACGAGGTTGTTATTTACCTGCTCTGAGTTGGAATCATGTCGTACGTAGGTAAAATATTAAAAAAACATGATTTAATACTGTTAGAAACTCTTTTAAGTAAAATTAAAGTAATAGCACTTTTGGAAATATTATTTAATAGATGTTCACCTGAAGCCCCAGTGCAAGTCTGCTGTTGAATCCTATCGAATGGCTTGATATGTATACTCGCCACTGTCAGTATCAATATAATTTTATTTCTCCGTTATCACGTCACAACCTCCGGTGGTCTATGGGACAAAAGGGAACGCGTAAAGATTCAACCGGGTTCGCGCCGTGTGATCGTCCGAGATATTCAATTCCCTGCGCTGATGAAAGCTGTAAGCTTAAAACGACGTCGTACGTAAGTAAGATATTAGAAATATAATTTATATATATATATATATTTATACATAAATATATATGTGCAAAAACTATTTTATCATACAATATACAAAATGGCATTTTCGTATGTTATATACCTTCTTAAGATTCCCGTTTTCTTAAGATTCCTGTTTTACATTGTAGATAACTGGTTACGAAACCATAATTGACATGGTACGAAACAATAAAGAAGAAAGGCGAGAAAGTCACTCTGTTTGAACTGCCTTTCTCTCTTCATGTCGATTGTCATGTGTCAATTTTCTAGGTTTTCTAATCCCTCTTTATTATCTTTTCTTATACATTTTAATGTTCTCTTTGATTTGAAAGAAACTTTTTTTCTCTTGTCTTTTGTATACCAGCTGAAGTCATTATAAATATTGGCACGTAACATAAAATTAATCTTTTGCAAATAAAAAAGTTATTTAGTCTTTTTTATGCAACAAGATCCGATATTTTCGCTATTTTCCTACACATAAATACATATTAAACAATGTTTTCGTGTGTGATAGATATTCGCGTTTGACGCATGGAATTACGCATAACAAAATTATTTCGCTTTTTATTCTTCTTCTGATAACGACTGAAGTCAATGAGAAAATTCTTTAGTCATGTCAAACCCTTAACAAAATCTCAGGAAGAGACCAGACTACAGCTGTGAACCAGACAGCTAGAAAATGCCCCTTCATAACAACATGGGAATCCCTGCTTCTAGGTAACTTCCTCCCTGTTCAGAGACACCTTGGTGCCAGTCAAAAACACTAAACTGCCTAAGAACGGGAATGGGGCGATCAAAAGTTGCTATGAGTAGATGGGGCTACGGGGCTGACCCAACCATCTGTGAATGTGGAGAGTAAGACCATACGATGCAACACTGCCTGGTCTGGCCCCTACTCCCTAACCGGTGTAGCGTGAAAGTGTTTGCATAGTAAAACAATATTGCAAAAGAATACATAAAAAAGTGGGGCCTGTCATATTACCATATGCTTCAAAGACACGCACAGGAGAAGAAAAGAATTACACATGAAAAAGAATAATAAGTATCCAACATAACCTCAACATGTAAAACTAATATGAGATTATAAAGTAGGTATTTGTAGCATTGCATGGCTTTGATTCGGTGTCGTATTTACCTTCAGACTATAGATAATATAAAGGGTATTAAAACCGAATAGAAAAGTAATCAACTTTACATACACACACACACACACACATACATACATACATACACATATATATATATATATATATATATATATATATGATAATTTTATTTACACAGACATGTACAAAATCTGCGACACTGGCATGTCGATGTTATCGATCAACAGTTACTATAAACTGGGATCTCATCAGGCAGAGTTAGAATCCGATCTTAACCTCAGATCATATTTGGAGAGAATGAAGTGGAGGAAGAGAAGAAGAAGGAAAGAAATTTAACATTTCAAAAATTAAGGCCGTTAAAAAATTAAAAAATTAAAAATTAAAAAATCTAAAATCTAGAATCTGAAACAAACAGGGCAAATAAATAAATAAATAAATAAATATAAGGTGGAAAGAGGAACAAATAATGATGAGGGGAGGGGTGGTGGGAAGGTAGACACATAGAGGAAAAGAAAGAGAGAGGGCGTCTGTTGATTCAGATCAAGAGGGAAGGAGGGGGGGGGGTAGACATGCACGAATCAAGTGTAAAAAAACATATATGTATATATATATATATATATATATATATATATATATATATGAGAAAGGAAGGATGAGAGTAATCCAACGTAATAGGAAATGAAAAAGGAAACACCAAGAGATATTTTTTATATATTCATCAACGTTTCTTAGGGTGGAAGAGATGGGAGGGGGTTCTGAGGTTTTTGTCGTGGTGAGGTGTGGCATGGATTTGGGAAAAACTACTGGAGTAGGAAGCTGTATAACAATGAGTTATCAAAATAGCGAATTGAGTGAGACCACTAGACCAACCAGTCAAACGAGCTGGAAAAAAGGAAGCGGGGAATACATAAGACAATTATGAAGAGTGAATACTATAATAGTACTTATGGAAAAGACTGAGACTAGCAACATTACGTCTGTGAAAGTGAGGGTCCAGAGAAGAAGAAAGGGTAGGGCCAATAAAATTACAGATACGTGTCTGCACGTTATCAAGAACCGTCAAATGGGGCAGGTTAAATATGATTACAGTACTCCATACACGGCCTGATAGTAGATGTGTAGAGGTAAGGAAACGTTTCGGGTGTGAGAAATTGTTTGGAGCAATAGAGATATATATGTAAGGATAATCTAAACATGCATGATATGTTCATTGTTTATTGTAGTAGTTTTAAATTATGCGAAAAACACACGAGAATAAATTAAAAAAATATTATGCGCACGCGTGACAATATTGTACTTTCTTGAATGTCTGGTGAATATTTTTTGTGGCATTTTCTTTTAAATTTTAGCTACCATGTTTTATTCTTCTTTCTTTCGAGATAGTGTCACAGTAATTTAGACTCTAAAGTAGCCCACTTGTCAGAACGACTTCATTTTATTCTCTTCAAACGACGCAGGTTTAGCAAAAAATCTTGACAATTTTAACAAAGCATTTTTTAAATTGTACATTTTACTTGTTTTTTGTCGTCGAAGCTGACAGCTCATGTTTAATTATACATTCGTAAAAAAGAGTTTCACGAAACCAATACTTCAAGGTAGCATCGTGTCTCTGTTGAGAGCCGTCTGGAGAATATGTTCTCACTGAGATGTGTCTGAAGATATAACGTTTGAACGTTAGAACGTTTTTATCATGTAAATGTGTTTATATTTCATTATGAAGAGTATACTTTGTTTAATCATTTGAGAACAAATAAGGTTTTCTACCCATCAATAAGTGCGTGAAGACAAATATGTAGAACGCTGTAACGCGGCGTTGTCTCGTCTTTGCGTCAAATGATGTATATTTAACTTTCTATTATTATACTAAATGATGATTTTCAGATTCATGTAACGTGGCATTCTGAACAAAGATCATAACTCCATCACGCGTAACCATAAGAACAATGTTATGAATAACTATTGGAAAACCTTTATAGATTTTTGTAAGCGGTAGCCGTAAAGCAAACTGGCGCCATCATATTACCATCTGATTATCTTCAACCTGAGCTAGTGTACTGCCGTACGAAGAAAGAGAAACGGTGTTATTTGTATTGGCTTAACTACAGCTGTTGCTGCTACTGTTTAATTCATTATTGAAAAATGTTCATAGGCAGATGAGGTATTTTTGAAAAGTAACTGAACAAGAATACATTTTTCGTTCTTGAGAACCAAGACCAATGATCAGCAAAAGAAACTGACGGATCACAGTTAAAAATTGTTTCTGTAGTCAGAAAGCTCTTAATCACAAAGATTTTAGAAAGAGACTAGCTTTATTATATAGAAGATATATCTATTATTATACTGAATGTCAGTTAATCAACGTTTGTTTCCCTAAGGATTTTTTTGCTATAAGCTTTAACTATAATAACCGAAGTCATAGTCCTTTCTGGGACAATTTCAATGGATTGTGCTCCGATGAACTGGCTGCCCTGGTGCCCCCACGACGTAAATAAACTAGCCCAACTCGACAGTAAGCTAAATCCTATCCATTCACTGTAGAGATTCCCATAAGCCGGAGAGCTTTCTACTCCAATAGCTTCTTTCCTCGTGCTGCCGACCTCTGGAACTCTCTCCCTGCTCCCTGTTTCCCCGACTGTACCGACATGCAGAGGTTTAAAAATAATGGGAACGGACATCTCGCTACACAGCTTCCAATTTAAGATGACATCAGCAATAGTCATAGGCATCTCTGGGACAAGTTAGACGGACACTTTTGAGACTTAGAAACTTACTAAAGGTTTCCATATCGTGGTCATCTTTATAGACTTGTTCTGCCGAGTAGATTCGCATGTGAACTGTTCCCCTCACTATCATCACAGTCTATCATCTTAACTTCATCATCCCATATGGCCACCTGTTTCTTTTCCGCACACTCTTTAATTACTGCTTTTCGATCTTATGAAACAATCCTGGGTGCAAATGCAATGCCAGAAAGCCGATGCATTCTTGAAGAGTGTACGCTTAACTTTACCAAAAAGCCACACGAAACTTATACGGCTTGACCCTGTCATGTTTAACTGACTGTAATTCTTCTCCATACAGAGGTTATTTCTGCCGTGAATCTCACATATTCAAGTGTAGTATTTTTAACCGCATATGTAAGAGAAAAATATGTCTATTGTTTCGAATTTTTTGGGGATGAGGATTTATAATTTGTATATTTGCTTATTCGGACTACTATTCTCATCTTAAACCTAGTGAAGACTTATTATAACATAGCACTTTATCATTTCGCTATGGGTCTATATGGGACAAATAATTAAAAAATATATAAAATGTGTTAATGAAATATCATTCTCACGATACAATTTAAATAAGTTGTTTAATTATTGTTATTATTGAACTTTTCTCTTATTTTATTGATACTGCGATTAAAGTTAAATATACAGTATCAATAAAATAAGAGAAAAGTTCAATAATAAATATAATCAAACGAATTATTCAAATTGTATTGTTCTAATAGTCGAACTACTAAAAATTAGAAAAAAATTAAAATTAGTCGTGGGGCAGCATGCCACCGCCTGAAATTTGTCCTTCTATTATATGTACTGTGTCTTGTTATTTATTTTATTTTTTTCAATACGTTAAGGGTGTGCGTGTGTGAGTGTTCGTTTTTTAATATTCTATTTTCTTTACTTTCGATGTCACCGCTTATCAAGGCTATGAACCACTGAATTACAAAAGTAAATGAATAACAACCGAACGATAAGGAGCACTATGGGAGTACTAACATTGATCAATTATATGAACAGCATTTGATTACTTTTGTGGAGGTCCATAACTGGAATATTTTGACATTGAATTTAAATAATTAAAAATAACAACACAGTTATAATCAAGAAAGAGAAGCAGTGCTGTTTCAATATGTTTCACAGGTAAAAATCCCTTGCAAAGAAATATTTTCCATGGAAATTTCGCATAACGCTAAGCACATGGATGGAGAAAAGAAAAAGTCGTTTTACATTGTGGTAGAGGGACGAGTTCTTACTGTGTATATTTTACAAAGTCGAACCAAGTACTTAGGCTCAGTGGAGCAGTTTCCATTGAAACAACAATAGAGAGATTAGCAACGCTTACTCTTCTCTATGAAAAGAAAACAGTTCATTTCCCACTATATTTCGATATAGGTCTTGTATTCTATTCAGGTAAGAAAGAGTGTCATGCACGGCATCCACAAGATAATATTTTCTACTTAATTTCAGTTCTAACGAGATACAATGCCACTGCGACGTTGAGGCAACTGTGAATTAGAGAAATCGTATATGGAGAGTTTTGCAGCGAGATGCTTGTTCACATTACATTTAAATATCTGTATGTTTGTACAATCATGGAAAAAAAAGCAGGAAGAGATTTCCAAAGGCTAGCAATACGAGGAAAAAACTATTAGAGTAGAAAGCTCTCCGGCGTTTAGGGACCTCAACAGTGAAGGGGTGAGATTGTGCTGACTGATGGATTGATCGAGAATATTTATATAGCGGGTGATTCAGTATATATATATCTATATATATAAAAATGTAAAGTTGGTTTGTTCGTTTCCCATGGAAATATACTTCCACTATACCATTACCACTGAAATTTTTTTATAGCAAATCCTTACATCCGAGCTATGTTTTTATGTTATTAACATAATTTTTACTTTACACATAAAAAAACACTTTTTATTACAATTCGTTTCTACTAAGTTGCACTTCCGGTTTACAATCCGTTTCTGCGAACCTGCATGTCCAACTTCACTTCCGGATTGACCTTCCTCCTCCCGCTGTCATGTATCTACTTCATACGTAAAAAGTGTTTTCCTTATTCGTTGTTTGTTTCCCTAAACAAACGTTTACACTAATACTTACCTAACAAACGTGCGTTAATTTCATTTCCTCTCTACTTCGATGTTTTTTAAACCTGCTTCCTTCCTCATTTTCTTCCATTTAATCATGCTTCATCTCTAAAAAAAAAAACAACACTACTTGCATTTCTTACACAACCCTTACTCGCGCGTTATAATTGATTGTTTATTTTAAAACCAGTTATCTTTATAAAATTATTCATTCCTACTGTTTTATTTTTACAGGTAAGATTTAATACATAAACCACGTGCTTTAAGTTCATTTCGCATCTACTCATTTTTTTTACTTTAACCATGCTTCCTCTCTAAAAAAAAACTCAACGTGCGTTAATTTCATTTCCTCTTTACTTCGATGTTTTTTAAAACCTGCTTCCTTCATCATTTTCTTCCCTTTAATCATGCTTCATCTCTAAAAAAACAAAACAACACTACTTGCATTTCTTACACAACCCTTACTCGCGCGTTATAATTGATTGTTTATTTTAAAACCAGTTATCTTTATAAAATGATTCATTCCTACTGTTTCATTTTTACAGGTAGGATTTAATACATAACCCACTTGCTTTAATTTCATTTCGCATTTACTCATTTTTTAGACTTTAACCATCCTTCAGGTACGATTTAATATTTAACAGACGTGCTTTAATTTCATTTCGTATCTACTTCGTTGTTTTTTAAACCTGCCTTCTTCCGCATTTTCTTACTTTTAACATGCTTCATCTATAAAAAAAAACATACTTGCATTTCTTCGACAACCCTGAAGCGGGTTATAATTGATTGTTTTTTTTTAATCCATTTACCTTTATACAATTATTCCTTCCTACTGTTACATTTATACAGGTAAACATGCCCTTCCCCCCCCCCCGAAGATCAAACTTAGGTCGTCATACTCGCCGTGCAGAAACAAGGCGTCGATTACTTACAAATCAAACTCATGAACAACTGGCATCTGCAGACCAACAAGCTAGACAAAGGATGATTCAAGTACGTGCGAATGAATCAGCACAGCGACGTGCAGCCAGACTTGAAGAGGAACGGTTGCGGGTACAACAATCCCGTCAAGCATCTTCAGATCTGCTTCGTTAACAACGTAACGAACGCGAGAGGCTGAGACTAGCAGATCGGCATCAAACAAGGCTCCATGCTCAACAATCCCTGGATTGGGATCGCCTAGCATTTCATTACAACCCTCATGAGGATTATAGTTTAAGCCACCATGTTCACATAGGCACTATGACTGAAGTGTGTCCCTATTGCAAAGCTCTGAAATTTAAGAGAGAAACTAAAGGATTGTGTTGTGCCGCAGGGAAAATTAAACTACTTCAACTGGCAGATCCACCAGAACCATTAAAAACCGGACAATCTCTTCATCTACACTGAAATGGGAACCACTAAGAATATTGTGTATCCACAAGTATTGGAAAATTAAACCATTCATATTAAATGGCAACTTAAGGAACTGGATCAAAATGAACTCCAAAAGGCCACCTCTTCATTTCAACTAACAGCCACAGCAACGCGTGGCCGGGTACAGCTAGTATATATATATATATATATATATATATATATATATATATATATATATATATATATATTTATTTATTCTGGTACAGAAAAATTAGTACAACATTCGTACCGTCGGTTTCAAGCACGGAAGGTCTTACCCATCCGGCTCTCTTCAGCTTCTGTTGTCATCTGTTTTGGAAATGTGAGGTCACATGACACTCTTGTTGGGACGCGTTATTTGCTCAGTGTGTTGTGTGTGTTTGTTTAAATTTGAATTTAGTGTCATAAGACCGTTGAGATTTAAAACACGGGAGAAGAAAGAGAATTCAAGATTAAAGGGAATAAAAAGGGGAATAAAAAAGGGGGGTAAAAAATAAAAAAATATATATATGAAAAAAATATATATATATATAAATAAATATAAAAAAACATATATATATATAAAAAAACATTTTAATACTAAGAATAAAGGAATAAAAAAAGAAGAAAAAGAGAAAAAGAGTATAAAAAGTGGGTTAAAAAATATATATATATATAGAGAATAAATTGTAGAGAATAAAAAAGAGCGAGAGAGAAAGAAAGAATAAAAATAGAAAGAATAAAAAGAATAAAAATATATAAATAAAATATATAAATAAAAATAATAATAATAAAAAAATAAATAAAAATTAAAAATTAAAAATTAAAGATTAAAAACAAAAATAATAAAAATAAAGAAAGGGTTTCTCTGAAATTCCCGTGAGCCAAATTATGAATTTGTATCATTAGCCGTTATATTTTTGAAGGTATGCGTTCTAAAAATCGTTGATGTGTAAGAATCTTTAGATTGGAGTGATTTTTAATGAAGGGATTCGGATCTAAGGGAGGTAACTAAGATGGAAATATGAAATATTTGAGTTTGTTAAAGTGGGTTTGAAAATTAATCTGGTGGTTGATAAAAGATAAAAAAATAAAAAATTAAATATTTTTGCATTTTGGTGAAAGTCGAAGTTTTTGCTCTTGGAATTTATGTGGATATAATTTTTTGAGTAATCTAGTGATTGATAATTAAATTAAATATTTTTGTATTTTTGTGAAGGTCGGAGTTTTTGCTCTTGAAGTTTAAGTGGATATAGGTTGATGAGGTGTTTGTTCGTTTTTATTGTGTTTATATTAGTAGAGGGGGGGTAGTTAGACATTATGTGAATCGGTCAGACCAGTTTATAAGCAATGCTTGCCTCTTGTGTGCACATCCCTTGAATATTTCATCGCGGACATTTAAACAGGCTGTATTCGGATCGATGATGGCTTTTGAAATGTGGTATTTTTCAGCGTCACATAGAGGACATCTGTTTATGGCTGGAGAGAAGGATGGTTTTCTCTCAATTATTTTCCATTTGATGGTGAAGGGTGTGTTTTCTTCTTTAAGCTGCCATATTCGGGTCGCGAGTGCCGTATTAGCCTTGTTTTTGTATCTGAAGGAGTTTCTGTGTGCATATAGCCTTTGTTTGAAATTTCCCTTCGTCATCCCAATATATTTTTCTTAATATATTTTTCTGCATTACTGGTATTCTGACGAAGGGAAATTTCAAACAAAGGCTATATGCACACAGAAACTCCTTCAGATACAAAAACAAGGCTAATACGGCACTCGCGACCCGAATATGGCAGCTTAAAGAAGAAAACACACCCTTCACCATCAAATGGAAAATAATTGAGAGAAAACCATCCTTCTCTCCAGCCATAAACAGATGTCCTCTATGTGACGCTGAAAAATACCACATTTCAAAAGCCATCATCGATCCGAATACAGCCTGTTTAAATGTCCGCGATGAAATATTCAAGGGATGTGCACACAAGAGGCAAGCATTGCTTATAAACTGGTCTGACCGATTCACATAATGTCTAACTACCCCCCCTCTACTAATATAAACACAATAAAAACGAACAAACACCTCATCAACCTATATCCACTTAAACTTCAAGAGCAAAAACTCCGACCTTCACAAAAATACAAAAATATTTAATTTAATTATCAATCACTAGATTACTCAAAAAATTATATCCACATAAATTCCAAGAGCAAAAACTTCGACTTTCACCAAAATGCAAAAATATTTAATTTTTTATTTTTTTATCTTTTATCAACCACCAGATTAATTTTCAAACCCACTTTAACAAACTCAAATATTTCATATTTCCATCTTAGTTACCTCCCTTAGATCCGAATCCCTTCATTAAAAATCACTCCAATCTAAAGATTCTTACACATCAACGATTTTTAGAACGCATACCTTCAAAAATATAACGGCTAATGATACAAATTCATAATTTGGCTCACGGGAATTTCAGAGAAACCCTTTCTTTATTTTTATTATTTTTGTTTTTAATCTTCAATTTTTAATTTTTAATTTTTATTTATTTTTTTATTATTATTATTTTTATTTATATATTTTATTTATATATTTTTATTCTTTTTATTCTTTCTATTTTTATTCTTTCTTTCTCTCTCGCTCTTTTTTATTCTCTACAATTTATTCTCTCTATATATATATATTTTTTAACCCACTTTTTATACTCTTTTTCTCTTTTTCTTCTTTTTTTATTCCTTTATTCTTAGTATTAAAATGTTTTTTTATATATATATATGTTTTTTTATATTTATTTATATATATATATATATTTTTTTCATATATATATTTTTTTATTTTTTACCCCCCTTTTTTATTCCCCTTTTTATTCCCTTTAATCTTGAATTCTCTTTCTTCTCCCGTGTTTTAAATCTCAACGGTCTTATGACACTAAATTCAAATTTAAACAAACACACACAACACACTGAGCAAATAACGCGTCCCAACAAGAGTGTCATGTGACCTCACATTTCCAAAACAGATGACAACAGAAGCTGAAGAGAGCCGGATGGGTAAGACCTTCCGTGCTTGAAACCGACGGTACGAATGTTGTACTAATTTTTCTGTACCAGAATAAATAAATATTATGCTCTTAATTTTTAACTTTGATTCTTAATTAATCGAGCACTCTGCTGGGATTTTTCCTACCATTCTACAAAGAATTTATATATATATATATATATATATATATATATATATATATATATATATAAATGATAATTTATTTCATTTTGACTACAAGATTGATTTTGTTTCACGAGAGCAGTTTGAGGTACTCCCGATCCTCAGGTCTTAGAATAAGATTATTCCTGTTAAGATAAGTTCACAATCTCACAAAGTTTTATGAAGATGACAGATAATTTAAAATAGAAATTGAATATGAAAAAATATGAATATAAAATTAAAAATTAAATATATATATATATATATATATATATATATATATATATATGTATATATATCAGTAAAACAAAAGTAAAAGAAAAAGTAAAAGAGAAAAAAAGGAAAAAAAGAGAAAAAAAGAAAAAAAAAGAAAATAAAAGGAGAAAAAGTGAGAAGAAAAAAAAGATTAAAAAAGAAAAAAAAGAAAAATTAGAAAAAACAAATAAAAAGAAAAAAAAGATAAAAAAATATATATATATATATTTACGATTCCTTTTTAAATCCACGAAATACTGGGTAAAAAGTTGAGTATCCGTTTTATATTTCGCACATAAGAGTTAGGTCAATTACTTAGTCGGAATTTGGTATTTTATATTCTCTTTGTGATGAATTCAACATCCGTCTGCTGCAATATTCAGATGTTGCTAGTTTCCCAGGAATTCAAACCTAAATTTGTGTTAAGATAATACCGCTGTTAATAGGAATATGTTTTTCTAAATTAGTTCCTCCCCAAACAGCGCACATTGAAAGTGAGATGTAAGATCTACTGTATATTATGGGTAAAACCTACAGGGGCATCCCAAGTAAGGAGATAGGAGGTGCGTGTTTATACATTTAAATTTAAGAGGGGAGTGCGTCTGTATTGTTAGCACTGGGTCTGTTAGCACTAGGGTTGTTTCTATGGAGTTCGTTTCTCTTAGATTGCCTATATAAATTGTTTTTTTGGCTTACATTATAATATTATTTTTATATATATATGTGTACATGGGAAATGAAAAAGGAAAAACCAAGACGTATTTTTTTATATATTCATCAACGTTTTGTCTTTATTGTAAGACTTCCCAAGGTAATGATTTTAAAAATAAATCTCATGCAAGTACATCGAAATATTGGGTTGATATGATGAGTTGATGAGAGAAAGTAGTAGCCGTGGCTACTAAGAGCGCTGGACCAAGGTCCGGGCTGAGAGAACTTAGTCAGTTGCAGAGAGTGAAATGAATGTGGATGGCTGTGAGTGGAAAGGGGAGGATGGGAGTGTTAGTGAATTTGTCTTAAGGTGGGAGAGACAAGAGATGGTGATGAGGTTTTTGTCGTGGTGAGGTGTAGCATGGATTTTGAGGGGCCGAGGTAAGAGGAGGGAAGGGGGAGCTCTGTATCTTTGGTATGTAGGTAGTGTCATAGTTTTAGAAAAAGATTTGAAGAAATACAGATAATTTTAAATATATTGATGTACTTGCATGACATTTATCTTTAAATTATCATCCTGGGGAAGTCTTACAATAAAGACGAAACGTTGATAAATACATATAAAATATCTCTTGTTTTTTTTCTTTTTTCATTTCCCAGTTCGTCGGATTACTCACATACTTACTTACTTATATATATATATATATATATATATATATATATATATATATATATATATATATATATATATATATATATATATATATATATATATATATTGTGTGTGTATTTAGGCAGAATGTTCTCATTTATATAAACATTGTTAAAAATAACAAGAGTCGTCTGTTTAATTATACTTTTTTTATTTTTTTTATTTTTCTGACGGCGTTTTCTGTATTAAAATCAAAAAGTTAATAAATGTTGAATAATTTTCACAGGTTTCACGAACGTTTTTAATTCTTCGTCGAATAGTCCTCAGGTTTCAAAAGCAAATAGAAAAAAAAGCTGGAAAAAGAAGAGAATTATAAAAAGACCGTGGAGAAACGCGCATAGAACGTTTTAAATTCAACCTGTGAAACCTATGGAACATCGGAACAATTAAAAAAAAAAAAAGATATAATTAAACAGACGATTTCTGTTATTTTGAACCATGTTTGTATAAATGAGAAAATTCTGCCTAGAATATGTGTATATGTGCAGTCGGGCATCTGCATATCTTTCACATAAGATGGTATTCTGTGTTTTGTTTCCATTTTTGTCTTTTGAAATAGTCTTGCGTGTCTCAACCTATTTTCGTTAAATATTCGAAGAAAAATGAATAAAAGACCGCAGTCGTTTCCAGCCGCAGGAATGACGAACTAATTTGTTGTTATTAGCAATTTTTAGCTACGATAGCACTGATGGTTACTTCCAGCAAATTCACCGTAAATTTATCGTAATTCTTTGCACGAACGAGATTGCAATGTTCAATTATATTACAGAAATACATCCACTAAATGATTAACGTAAAAAAATATGCAAGAGGTAAGCGAATGGGGTTAAGGTTATTGTTAGGGTTAAGGTTTAAGATTAGGGTTAGGGTAAAGGGTTTAAGGTTAGAATTAGTGTTTAGTGTACGAGTTAGGGTTTAGGGTTAGGGTGAGGGCGTAGGGTTATGAGTGAGCGTCAGAGTTAGGGTTAAGCTTAAGGCTTATGGTTAGCGTTAGGTTTAGAGTTAGGCTTAGGGTTAGGGTTAGAGTAAGGGTTGGGGTGAGTGTTAGGGTGTAGGGTTATGGTCAAGAGGTTTAGTTCGAGGGTTTTGGTTAAGGAAAAGTTTTGGGTTAGGGTTAGGGTGTAAGGTTAGGTTTTAGGGTTAGGGTCAGGTTTAGGGTTGGGGGATTCCAGGTTTATGGTGTTCTGTATATATATATATATATATATATATATATATATATATATATATATATATATAGTAATACAAGACGACTGGAAACAATGCCGAGATAAGCAGAGAGCACATATATATATATATATATATATATATATATATATATATATATATATATATATATATATATATATGTGTGTGTGTGTGTGTGTGTGTGCTCTCTTCGTATCTCGGCATTGTTTCCAGTCGTCTTGTCTTACTACTTGCCATTGGAATCAAGCAATGCCGACTCAGGAGAGCGGTTGCTGTGATTGCGCAACCCTTGCAATTACAAATTCACGCGCGGGCAGCCCCTAGTGGGGCATTCATGCGTCGAAATCGACGGGAGAGTCCATCATATATATATAATTACTGTGTGGTAGGGCAGGAAAACCCCAGCAGGGTGCTCGATTAATTAAGAAATCCGAGATTTCGAGGGATTAAGAGCTTAAATATTTATTTATAAATTACAGAAATTAAATGCAACATCAGTACCGTCGGTTTCAAAGCGGGAGGTTGATCCGGATTATCGTCAGCTGATAAACATTTTCAGAAATAGTGGAACTTATTCGGTCACGTCTGAGATCACGTAGGACGTGATTTGTGTGTAATGGGGGGGGGGGTTACATATGTGCGCGTAAGGGGTTAAATTTAGATTCTAATATTTAAATTTTTGATGTATATAAATGGTTATTAATTAAAATAAGGCAGAAGGAAAAGGTTTTTTGTAATATACAAAATAAAAATATTTTACAATATAAAAAAATGTGTAAGAATTATGTAGGGTAGGGGTCGGGGTTTGGGGGTCAGGAAGTATAGGGGAAGGAGGAAATAGAGGTGCAGGTGTCGGGTAAGACGCTGAAGAGAGGGGGAGATGAAAGGATCTAAGTGTGGCGTTGTAAACATTGGTAGCCGTTGACTCTAAGGCTCGGTCCGGCAGGCTAACTGCTTGACCCCATATCGTAGCATGAAGTGGCAGAGTGGCAAAGAAGTGAATAATACTACTATTAATAATAATAGTCATAATAATAATAGTGCCCCGGCGAATTTAAAATTAAAAATAATAATAAAAATATGAATAAAAAAACCCGCGTGGCCGGGGAAAATTACTGTAGGCATAAGCGTGTTATTAAAATAGCACTGGCTATGTTGTGCAACGGTTCCCGGGCAAAAAGCGGGTCCTAAAATATCATTCTGAGTGGAGTGTAGAGAGATATGAGGGAATGAATTTAAGGGGCTTTAAAATTTTAAAGGTTAAGGAACTTAAAATAGAGGTTATGGAAAGTAGTAGATATGGAAATACTATAGAAAAATTATAGAACAATAAATGAGCCTCGGATTTAACTGACCGATTCACTATCAACAAGTTCGGCTATTGGCGATCCAGGAGGGCCTGCTACGAACTTGTTGATAGTGGATCTGGCTCTAAGGGCATATTAAAAAGATCAAATATTTAAGGGATCCGGCACGGGAGAAGTGTATTGGAAAGTCGATGTCTGTCTAACGGCTATCTATGGCATTATCTAAAGCTGGTGTTTACAAAGGGGCGATGTTTACAAAACAGGTAGATCTTCGCCGTCGAGGGGGGGGGGGATAATTAATCGATGAAGGTGGGTATCTGATTCTAATAATTTGGATTACTTGGAGTGGGTGGATACCTTAATAAAAATATATATAAAGAAATATATAAAAAATATATTAAAAAAATCTTTTCTTAATTTTTACAAAATTTTGTAAAAAGTTTTGAAAAAATCAGAAAAATATAAAAAAATAAAAGATATATAAAAAAATATAAAAAATATATAATATAGGGAATTGCGTCTATATCTAGGGTTAGGTAAGGCGGTAAGGGCCATATGGGGTTGAGATGTAGATTGGTGGGTTAAGGTAGAGTATGCGAGATGGGTTTGTACGAGCCATTATGGACCACCACACCACCTGCTTAAACTCAAGAGATGAGGTTTTCTAGGGCTGCATCCACAGACGCCAAGCAAATGACATTTTTTGCCAAATAACTTTTCATCGATCCATTCAATTTCTCTGAAACTTGGCCAAAATGTGGAGGCAATAGTTCCTCATAGAGAATAAGTATCGCGGACCTTGATAAAAATCTGGTTCGCGCCCCCAGGGGGTTAAAAGCCCCTGAAATTGTAAACAATGATCTTTTTCTCCCATAACGTTTGATCCATCCATTCCATTTTTCGGAAACTTGGCCAAAATGTAGAGCAATTGTTCTGGATATAAAATGAGCATCCTTGACCTCAAAATAATTCTGGTTCGCGCCCCCATGGGGTCAAAGGGGGTCAAAACTGCCCCAAATTGCCCAAATTTATTGCATTTTACACTCGCCACATCGAGGCACGCACGGCTTATATATATATATATATATATATATATATATATATATATATATATATATATATTATATATATATATTTAATATATATATATATATATATATATATTATATATATATATTTAATATATATATATATATATATATATATTATATATATATATTTAATATATATATATATATATATTATATATATATATTTAATATATATATATATTTATATAGATATATATTAATATATATATATATATAGATATATTTATATATATGTATATATATCAATATACATATGTTTATATATATATATCGATATTATATATATATATATTTATATATATATATATTTATATATATATATATATACATTTATATATATATATATATATATATATATATATATATATAAACGAGCGAAGTTTCTCACGATTTAAGCCATTGCTGGATTAGTAGGGGGTGATCTTCTGATATATATATATATATATATATATATATATATATATATATATATATATATATATATATATATATATATATATATACGAGATGTAATGTTGGATGTGTTAGTTAAGTTGTGTACATTTTCTATGTGATCATGTCAGGTGATTTCGGCAATCTAGCATTTCATGAAAAATCTCTTGTGTGAATCCGCGTTATGTACATCTTCCCTTTGATTCCAATTTCTTGTTTTTTTTATTTTGGTGTTCTATGCAATTGCTACTAGTGCATCGAATGTTATTCGTGTTATTCTTCATGATATATATTTTCGTTTTGCTATTCCTCCCACACACATATATATATATATATATATATATATATATATATATATATATATATATATATATATATATATGTATAATTGTTTGTACTATTTTATTTATATATACATGTAATATTATGAAGTGATTCAATATATTGTCTATATATATTTAGTATTTATTTCATCTATATGTGTGTAGGGTTGGTATTCCCACGTTCTATATGAATGTTTTCCTTGTTTTTTCTTAATAATGTCGCGTAGTTTTTAGGGAACAGAATTCCGAACCAAATCTGTTTGTTATGCGTTTAGCAACAGTTGGCTTCATTCACTTCTCACATCGTATATGTTTTGCCCGTTGTCTACAGTGAACATTTCTCGAGTCTATCTTGGCTTTTATGCAGTTTGTTCTGATCGCGTCAATGTGCGGCTATCAATATCGATTCACTTTCTCTGTTTAACTGTCCTTTGCGTAGCCATGTGCATGTTCTTTTGTGCGCTAATTATTTGCTTACTTTTGTAAACAGTTTTTGTAAACATTTGCTTTTTTTGCCTTTTTTCATTCCCGTATTGTTCAGTTTTGTATCGGAACAGATACTGCACTTTGATCTTAGCCAAAAGGCTTGACAAGTGTGAGTATTGATTTACTCCTCTCCAGGAGTTAGGCACAAGGCCAGTTTTTATCTTACTCCCACAAGTAAGATGTGACCCAAGGTCGGGTCGGGAAAATGGGGTTTAAAAATTGCCTGGGCAGCCCCGTCGGCATTCCCCGGTAGGGGCGCCTCAGGCAGTAAGCAATAAACTTACTCCTCCCCAAAGAGGGGAGGCAAAGCCTGGGAGGGTGGACCTCCTAGAACTGCACAGGACCAGTCTCGTGCAGTATCCATCGGAACAGATACTACACTTTGATATTAGCCAAAAGTACGAGTAGCAATGATGATGATGATGATGATGATGATGATAATAATTCTTCTTCTTCTTCTTCTTCTTCTTATTATTATTATTATTATTATTATTATTATTATTATTATTATTATTTTCTTCTTTCTTTTGTTCTTCTTTTTCTTCTTCTTATTAAAATTAATTTATAATAATAAGAAAAAAGTAGAAGTAAAAAAAAAATAATAATAATAATAATAATAATAATAATTTCTACTAGTACTACTACTATAACTATCGCTATTAGTACTACTACTACTACGACGACGACGTCGTTGTTGTTCTTCTTCACTAAGAGTGTTCACACTGGTCACCATTAGTGATTGTTCACTGATAATAACCGGTTTTTGGTCCCCGAAATCTGAGTGAGACCAAGTCTCCCCAGATTTTTAGTACTCTTCAACTATTTCGATAAACACTGCAAATGAGTTTGCAGTATTGCAACAGTCACATACCATTGGTTAGTCTCTGGCAACGACCATTGATTAGTCTCTGGGGTGTTGGTGGCAATACACCCCTTCAAGCTCCGAGTACTATCCGCACTTTTCCAGTGGAAATCTGGTAAGTGTTCTTCTTTCCCAGTCCTCTTTGACTTTTTACACTCGTTTATTTGGCATCAGACGTCACATTGTCCCTATGTGTTCTCTTGTTGAATGAAAACCGCTCCTGAAAATGCATGAAGCCAATTTAATGTAAGGAGCTGAAAAAATACTACATCAACGATAATCTTTAACTGGATAAATTCCGAACCATAAAACAGCAATTCTTCCTCCTTTGCCAGAAACATCGTCCATTGAATGTGAGAACTAAAGGACAAAATAAGGGAAGCGAGAGTTACGAGACTGCAGGAAAGTAAACCCAATGTCCACTTTTTACTCTGGGGATATATTATGAGATTTAGTGCAATTTCAGTTCTTTTGGTTCACGTGGTTTTCTTTCTATGTTTTTGTTTTATTCTTTTTGTAAATGTTACATGGTTAGTAAGCGTTCGAAAATTGTGTTTAAGATTTCATCCGTGTTCATCATTGGCGGATATTGTGTAGTGTCAACCTTCTTTTTTAATTCAATTTCTTCTTGTACTATTAATATTATTATTATTATGTGTTATTATTATTATTATTATTATTATTATTATTATTATTATTATTATTATTATTATTATTATTATTATTGTTATTATTATTATTATTATTATTATTATTATTATTATTATTATTTCTTAGTACTTGGAATTTTCACAGAGATCATTATGCTTTCTCGCTCACTGGTAAGAACAAGTGGCGTTTCCAGCAGTGACAACAAATTTTACTCACATGTCGATCACCAATCATCACCGTCATATTTGCTAGTGAGTTCCTGCTAATAACGGTATTTCTTTGGAATTATCTTTAGAATAAGTTCCAGTAGTCTCTATGCCCTTCCAGGATCTTGTCTAGATTGTGCTATCCCTCGTAGGAATGTGTGTCTTTCATACTCTCCCCAGACATTACTCCCGCTGCTAACCAAAGTTGATGCCTCTACAGTTTTGGCAAAAGGATACACATAATTTTATTTTTTAAATAAAGAAAAATGATAGTAAAGTTGAAAGAAAAAAGAAATAGTAAAGAAAGAAAAAATGATATAAAAATAAATAGAAATGAACAAGAACATTTTCTTTTTTTAAAACCTAAAGAAAATGTACTTTTCTTTACTTGTTCATAAGTTTTTTTTTTGTTTTTTTTTTTAATTTTCTTCGAACTTTCTATCACATCGAATTCTTTGCAATCGGAATTCGCTCCAGACTATTAAAAATCGGCGCGAATATTTGCAACTCACAAGTCTTGAAATATTTTCAGCATAATTTTCTAGTCCTCGGGCGATCGGCAATCTTAAATTATTTTCAATTTTGAAATCTTCCAATTTCATTTTTTTTAATATTTTGCAGAAACCACTTCTGCCACCAATAAAACATCTTATTGTTTTTACTTTTTACCAATTCTAAAAGAAAGAGTGGTTGTTATTTACATACACCATCCCCTCCCTTTTCTGAGTAAGAATTATTTCATCGCCAAAAACTCTACGGATTTACAAAAGTAATTACTGCTAACATAATCAGAGTTCCCACTCTCCCCGCCTTTTCTTGCCTAGAATTATGTACGAATTTTAGGTGATGAAACTCTTACATATTCCTAGGCAAGGTATTGTAGTCCCGTGGTTAAACGCCAGGCTATAGACATATATTATTGAAGGTTCGACCCTTGTCCAAGTTAGCCATGCTGCTGACTGATGTGAGCCAGAAAATCTCGGCCTTTTGGCTAAGATCAAAGTGTAGTATCTGTTCCGATGGATACTGCACGCCTGTCCTGTGCAGTCCTAGGAGGTCCACCCTTCCAGGCTTCGCCTCCCCTCTTTGGGGAGGAGTAAGTTTATTGCTTACTGTCTGAGGCGCCCCTACCGGGGAATGCCGACGGGGCTGCCCAGGCAATTTTTAAATGGCCAGAGTGCTCACTTCTCGAGCGCTGGCTTTTAACCCCACTTGCTCGACCCGATCTTGGGTCACATCTTACTTGTGGGAGTAAGATAAAACTGGCCTTGTGCCTAACTCCGGGAGGAGTAAATAAACATCGGTTATTTTTATGTACATAAAAAGTTTTTATATATATATATATATATATATATATATATATATATATATATGATTATTTTTATTTACACAGCCATGTACAAAATCTGTGACACTGGCATGTCGATGGTATCGATCAACAGCTATTATAAACCGAGATCTAATCAGGGAGATTTAGAATCCGATCTTAACCTTAGATCATATTTAGAAATATTTCCAAATATGATCTACGGTTAAGATCGGATTCTAACTCTTCCTGATGAGATCTCAGTTTATAATAGCTGTTGATCGATAACATCGACATGCCAGTGTCGCAGATTTTGTACATGGTTGTGTAAATAAAAATAATCATATATAAAAGCTCTATTTGATATTGAGAACTTTTTATAAACCCGGTTGAAATTCTTTGGATTACTACTCTGTGGATGTTTTACCTGGATTATATATATATATATATATATATATATATATATATATATATATATATATATATATATATATATACAGGGTGGGCAAAAATAAGGGTCCTATTTTTAAAAATTCATAACTTTTTTATTTATTGATTTTTTTTTTTTTTAGAATAAGTAAAGGACTCCTTCCGAAGCAAGCATGAGCCGTATTAGCCCTAAGGAACGTACCCTCATTTAGAAAACATTATTTTTGCTTAAAAAACTCAAAACAGTGTAAAAAACAATACTTTAGTTTTTGTAAGTTTTAAGAAGTGTTTTTCGGCTAAAATTTGTTTTGTTTATTGCAAAAAATCTCGGAAGGGTCAGTCTACACACACATAAAGTTTGGTGAGTTTAACTTTTATTTTGTGGAAGTTATTCAAATTCAAGTTATTCAAATTTAAAGATAGGACCCTTATTTTGGCCCACCCTATATATATATATATATATATATATATATATATATATATATATATATATATATATATATACACTATTAGAAGCAATAAATATGGCGTTTTAAATTAATTACTTTCTATAATTTAGGAAAATAATAATGTGTCTGCGTTACTACATAATTCTTAATGATAAGTTTAATAGTGTAGGATTTCACTAAACACATAACATATTATTGACGCAAGCGCGCGTACCGATCCTTTTACAAATGTAATCTAAAATTTGATAGAGAGCAAATCTTCTCTCCATGTTTTTTTTCATATGACTTAATTTAAAAGTTCTTTTGCGAAGGGTGCGAGTTTTTCTTGGTGCAACCCGTTAATGGTAAATTTTATTAAAAGAATAACGTACCTAGATTGCATTAAAACAAGTTTTAGTATAGTTCCCCCCAAAAAAAGGCCGGGCGCCACTGTAGACGTAAGGGGTTACTGAGAATTAGGGTGTAAGTATTGGCGGTCATCCTAAGTTGAGATATGTGCAACGAGATCTATGTTTACAATAGTTTTAAATTTCTGCATGTCGGTACAGTCGAGAAAAACAGAAAAAGGGAGGGAGTTCCATGGGCCGGTAACGCGTTTTGCCAAAGGTATATATTCCACCATTCATAATCATCCGTTCATTAGTTTAGGAAATTCACCTGTACATAGAAATCTATCTATCTATCTATCTATCTATCTATCTATCTATCTATCTATCTATCTATCTATCTATCTATCTCTCTCTCTCTCTCTCTCTCTCTCTATATATATATATATATATATATATATATATATATATATATATATACCCCTCTCTCTCTCTCTCTCTCTCTCTATATATATATATATATATATATATATATATATATATATATATATATATCTGTGTGTGCGTATAATCATTAAAATTGTACTGGAAGAGAATGAGAAGAATTTCAATGGTTTTTAAATTATATGTTTAAGAACAATCCATGGAGTATTTTGCGAGGTTTACGGAAAAATACGTATATCACACAGAAGATAAATATTAACAAATCAGTCAACGACGTTATTCGAATAAACAAGAGTGCAACGTGGTTTATACATATTTCCGGCTACCAGACTCCAGCTATATGAAATGATCATATACGGAAAAAAGGGACGATCCCCAAATTGATGAGCAAACCATGGATGACCGGTTTAAAAACGTGACCAGTGGCAATATTTTGTTCTCAAGTCTGTGGCGCAGCTTTCTGTAGTACGAACAGAAGTCGAGTATTAATCGGGTGGAACATATGATTTGTGTCAATTGGACCGTTATAGCATTAGTCTGTGTTTTTTCTTTTTTTTTCTAAAGATCCCTCAAGTTGTTTTTCTATGAAAATGTATAAAATTATATGAGCATGAAAAAAGAACATTCATTTTCTAGTAAATAATAGCCGTTCTTGTTGGAACATTTTTAGATATTTTTTTAGGTTTCGTTCAGTAGGCAAAGAAAGTATCGATTTATGCTTATATTACGCTTACCGCAAAAAAAAACGCTGGCCTACTCCAAAGGACGTATAAATACGCCCGAAATTGTTAAAGATCGCAATTTTCTTTACAAATGTTTGCAGGTAGGCACAATCTTAGTTTCCTTAAAATCAAACAAAAATTGTGATTAATCTAAGTTTATATTAAGCGTATGGGGGGCTTACCTGCAAATGATTTTTTTGAATAAAAACGAATTGAAATGTAAACCTAATAAATTGTATTATACTAAACATATGTTACAAATGCTACAAACATATGTTACAAATATTAAAAATACGATATACTAAGTACTATGACAGAAGCCGTATAAATGATGTCTGATATTGTACTGTTAATAGCGTTACATTTATTTAACAATGGGTATTCATTTGTATTTACTTGTATTGTGTCTGTTATCATTATGCTGCCTGTAGCTATTTTAACAATGTGTCTGCCGTTATAATTTCCCACTTTCTTCAGGTGTCTTATCTCAGAGTCACTAACCTTCTGGCAATTTCGAATTTCACCCTTAATTAATCTATGCAGATAGATTGTTCTCTCTTCGTCAGCCGTTACCCAGTAGAAATCTTAAATAACTATTCATATTTATTAACACTTCTAACAGATCGTGACTGACGAAACGAGAACAATCTACCGCCGGTGATTAAATAAAGCTTTCATTTCGAAAATCATTTTACATTCCCGAGTTCGATATAATGATTTCCAAGTTCGAGAATAAATACGCGAAAATGAGTTAAATCGTTCGAAACATTATAAAAATAACAACTAAGTCTTTAAAATCCAAAAACTACAAATCATTCATGCTTTTATAAAATATCCTGAAAAAGTTCATTTGTTCTTAACTTGCTTCACCCAGGATTGAATACACGAAATCAAGATATAATTTACTCTAGAATATCATTTTATCTATACTTTTATATTAAGTTAGTAACACCCTCAAGCAACACTACTGAACCCATACATGAAGTGATAAATGTGTTGATCAGGGGATATTTGTACATGAATTCTCCCTGAAGCGTGTGAGTTCGATCCCTGGTGGATAGACTTAAGAAAACAATTAACTGATAATACTTATTTCTAAACGGATGAAAAACGGAATTTCGACAATTTTCCATAACTACGTAGATTAGCGATCTTTAGACGTATCTCTAATCGTAATAAGTATGGAAACACCGAAGTGTAACATTCGCGAGTGTTGATTGCTTCCTTGATAAGAATTATGCGTTATTGATTTGTTCTTAGTTGATAAGTAATTAATCTCATTTGCTTCCATCATATTCACCCGCCAATCCAACATAACTAGAAAATATTCAATTATTGAACATTTGCTGATATTTCTGAAATGAGATATTTTTATGTACATGATTAAATGTATTATTCGCATTAGTTGATGAAGCGAAGGCATGTGGTGGGGATTATGTTATATAGCTGTGAATAATGTCAAAAAGGTTCCCATAAACATAGATCAAGACACGCTTATTTTCAGAAGTATAAGTAACAAAGACAAACACTAATTAACTTAATATCTCACATGTATAATATTCTCACATGCATTTGAACAATTGGTTGAAAAAGCATTCTCTACAGAATTGCAGGCTTCAGAATGGCGGCTCATTGAAGCATCGAATACGCTCCGGAATTTTTATCCTATTTACTATGGTATTGCACCCTTTAAAAATTTGATTGTTGAGATCCCCTTCACAGTGTACTGAGGTTGAATAAACAATCGATTTGAAATGGGCAGGTGGAAATCTAAACGATTCAGATCAGGTGATCGTAGAGGTCATGTAATTGGTCGGCGTCTTCCTAGCCATCGACTAGGAAATAGTCCGTCACGGCATCTACGCACTATGTATCTTCAATAAAATGCCGTCGTCGACAAGTTTCAATCTTAATGTCGGCCATCAATTCAGACATCATGATTTCCAAGAAGCCATCGTATTCCTCACCTGTCATTCCGTTTGGAAGTATGTCGGGCCTCAATAATGTATAACTTAATATAGTGCCCTGTTGTTGTTTGAGAACGGTTGTTGGCTACGTTATAGAACAACTATGTGTGTATTATGGTGTGACAATAAAGAAGAACACTCACCATCAGGAAAAAGAATGAGGTGCTTCGCATGTCTTGTATGCAGATTAAAAAGGGTTTCTCTTCATAGGTGTAGGTGTTTATGATGGTCTCTGATTTGCATATGTGGATATCAGGTGACATAAATGAAGAGTGCAGCTGGGAAGGAGGAGAAGCGATTTGAATTGGAGAGAGTACGGCAGAGAGAAAGTAGGTTGCACGAGATTCGGTTGGAAATTGAATTACAGTGAAAACTTTTTTTTATTATTCTTTTATTTTTCTGGCACAGTTAATTAACATATGGAAGATAATCGCTTCACCTGATGTAAACTGTGCTTCAAGAGGGGCAAAAATGCACGCGGAAAAGTCATAATTTCCTACCCACTACTTCAAGCATATCTGGCTGAACATAGCTTGTGCAGGGTAATATGTGTGAAACAACGCCGTTGACACGTTCTAGGTGGCAAGGTTGCAAACGTCGTTACCATACCACTTTCCAACAATCTAATGTTAAATAGACACGTGCCACATGTCATATACTGGTTAATAGAGTATCCTCTGTCGAGTATCTCTTCCTCGTGTCCTGGCGTCATGCATCTTGTTCGTCCTATGTTGCCACCGTGAAGACTGAAGCTCTAATATTCAAGTAGGAGGCGAATGTTCTCGAATTAGTTTCTATTTGCGCATATTCGGTAACATTTTTTTGGTACAGCTGACGCATTTATGAAGCATTACCATCTGCCAATCATAAAAAAGGCATATCTGCTATCTCCAAATGTGTGTAAATGTCAACTTGCAGCAATCATTCGAATCAACAAGAAACAGTTACTAACTAGTAACAAGTACAGAGACGCACGCTACACATGCGCCATCTGTGGGGAAAATAATGCTGATCTGTATTTGTCTACAAGGACCTAATACTCGGAAATCAAGCGTTTGTAGACCCATGTTCCTGAGATTATTTCATCTCTTCTATACATGTCGGATATAAGTTTGAATTGGATCCGGAACTTTTTTTCAGGGCCGGAGCTTTTATACATTATTCACTGAGCGATCAATAAAGCGAGGAAGTGAACCTTTATTGTTTATATAAACATCATCAGCAGTTGAAAGAGCGCTCTATTCGTTTTTACCAACTTTTTTACCTCATCGCTAATATCGTTTGGATATGACATTTTAAATATTTTAAATATTTTCTTTATTATTATTATTATTATTATTATTATTATTATTATTATTATTATTATTACTACTACTACTACTATTATTATTATTATTACTACTACTCTCATCATCATCATCATTATTTTATTATTATTATTATTATTACTACTACTACTACTATTATTAATATTATTATTACTACTACTATCATCATCATCATCATCATCATTATTATTATTATTATTATTATTATTATTATTATTATTATTATTATTATTTGTACCCACAGTAAGTTCTCACACAGGTTACCATCGGTGATTTCACACTGATAATAACTGGATGTCTCTGGAGTTTGAGTGACAACAAAAGTACCCCCATATTTTCAATACTCTCCACCTCTTTAAGATAACAATGCAAAATAAATTTGCGGTATCGTAACAGTCGCTTACCCTTGATTTCTCGCTGTTAACAGCCATTGCTCTTCTCTGGAATTTGGGCGGCAATAAACATCTTCAAGGTCCCAGTACTCTCCGCACTAGGTCTTTCCATCCTCCTTAACCTGTCACAACAATTTTTATGTTGTATCAGCTGACGATGGTGTCATCATTTTTTCTTTGGGGGGAGGGGGCAGTTTCTAACAATTCCTTGTAGTTTCTGTTTCAGTGGGTTAATGCCGTGGTGTCGCTCCTGTGGTTTTGTTTTCTTCCTATTGTAACTTCTATGCGACTGATTACCGTTCATAGCTTACACTGTTTGGTTTCCGAATTCGAGAATTTTCCTTAAGCTTGGAGTTATTTCTGTTATTGCCGCCATTTGTATGGTCTCAGTGATCTCTTTGATTCCAATTCCTCCTAGTCTTTTTCCAGTATTTTAGGATTATTATTATTAATATTAATAATAATAATAATAATAATAATAATGATAATAATAATGATAATAATAATAATAATAATAATAATAATAATAATAATAATAATAATAATAATATTGTTATTAGTTTTATTATTATTATCATTACCATTATTATTTCCTTCATTATTATTGTTTATTTAATAGGAAACACACACACATTAATATATATATATATATATATATATATACATGTATATATATATGTGTGTTTATGTGTGTTACGTTTCTTCTTTTTTTTCTTTTTCTTCGTCTTCTTCACTTCTTTTCTTCTAATTATTATTGCCAAAACGTACACAATTCTTTTTTATTCTTGTTGCATAAGTTATTCATCGCGGATATACTTATTATCATTCATCGTCTAAATAGAACAAATAATAAACACACACACACACATATATATATATATATATATATATATATATATATATATTTATATGCATATATATATATATATATATATATTTATATGCATATATATATTTTATATATATATATACATATATATATATATATATATATATATATATAATATATGTGTGTGTGTGTTTTCTGACTGTCAGATTTGATGGAAGTCAATTTATTTTCGCAATTGCTCGCTGACATCTTTTTAAATGCACAGTGACATTGGGAATTGACAATTCCGTTATGAAAGCAGATCTAAACACGTTCAGTATTCATGTGCTATTCGTCCGCTAGAAAGTGCTATTAAAGCCCGCTTCCCATGGCTTTTGTTAATGTTGCCTTTCTTTATTTTATTATTTTGATTTTAAATTTTCCCCGGCTTTTACCAATTATATTTTCTGGACTTTCGTGCTGCGATACGTTACAAATATTGCAAAATAAACTCCGATCCTCTTCACCACCATTCGTCATGGTTTCATCATGATCAGCATCATTAAGTTAGAATCCACGGGGAATCGATGAAATATCTGGTTTTCTATCCGGATCATCGAAACAGGAAATGGAGTTCAATTCCGATCAGATTTGTAGAATTTACCTCATGTAGGATAAATGGAATTATGAAATCTTATCTATGCACTCCGTCAGCCATGAATACAATATCAAGTTTCCTGATCCATATATCTATCTATTAATATGCACAACGAGTAGATGTGTATCTGCAATATGCATATCATATATACCTACACATTTTCATACTAAGATATATGTAAAAGATGAATCTACTACAACTGTAGGTGTTCCAAGTACTTTCAGGCCAATCCTGGTCTATCTTCAGGGGAATCAGTAAAGACCATTGTGTTAGTGCTAATATTAATAGCTAGTGTCGGCATGAATTATTATATTAATACGGAACTAATGTTAGAACTAGAAACATTTTAGAATGATATCATTAGAGTAAAAGTTAATTTTGTTAATCGCTGTTTTGGGGTTTTGATTTGATATATTGAGTGTTTTTTAATTATTTGTATGTTCTAATATTGTGGTGTTTTTTATACTAAGAGTTTTTGAAATTGAGAGTGGGGCCATGCATTCTGATTGGTAAGGTGCTACGCTATGGCCCTTGTAGGGAATAAATTAGAAGTATTTGGGGCACATACAGTTATGGAAGATTCATCGTAAAATTCCCTACCAAAACATAGACCCTGATTCGGCAAATAGAAACGATCCACACTAGGATATCTAGACATAAGTATTCCGACATATTCACTAACAATTCTATTACAAAGAAAAGGCTGCCCATATATATATATATATATATATATATATATATATATATATCTATATATATATATATATATAAATATATATATATATATAGATATATATATATTTTAATGTTGAATTAAATTAACAATAATTGAATTATCGATTAATAATAATCTATCGTGATAATATAAAGCTCAATATATTGAATAGAGCAGTCAATTTTAGAGATGAGAGAGGGGAATAAAAAATTGTAAAGATACAATATTTATTAGAATATCAAAAGTTCAGAGCAAGAAGCCTCATAACCTTAATCCGTGAATGTTCAAAGAGAAACTCTGCTCATTAGAAGATAAGACAAAGCCGACAATGTAATTGTAAATATTATCGGCAACTTTAAAAATCTTACATGAAATGAAACAAAATAAAAACAAAATAAAGGCCAAAAGGTAAAGAGTCTTCTGTTGAGATGAGAGCGTAAAGTCAGGGTGGATGATATCCCAAAAACACGCCAAAACAAAAATAAAAACAGCTGTTATTTTGGAAATGAATGCTTGAAAAATAGCAATACTCAAATTCGTTAGGAATCCAAATATTTTTGTACGATGCTGGTGGTCCGACGGCAATTGGTAACGTCCATTTTATCCTGTCTGTGCATTAGTTTGGTGCTGGAATTATCCGTTTCGCAGAGTTCAGGTTGACTTTTTCTGTGGGTTCGGTATATATCAAAGTGAGCATTTCGAAAACCTCCAGCTCCCTGGTTTATCAGAATATCGACAGGTTATAGACATCTATTCAAATCCGATAGTTTTCAAGCCGGAGCTGAATAAATATGTTGCTTGTAAGCTGTGACGACAATGAATTTACAATTTTTATTCTCATCTCTCTACATATATATATACATGCATATATATATATATATATATATATATATATATATATATATATATATATATATATATATATATATATATATATATATAACCACTAATTACATACCCCCCCCCCCAATAAACAGTTTTGTACCACTTGTATATCTTTCTTACGAAAATTAAATGCAAGATATAATTAGGCTAAATTTTGTGTCTGGAATTTTTATCTACATTTTGATAAAAAAAACCATTAGATTATCTTAATTCTAGAAAACGCAGGTTCAAGCGTAAGGGTCAAAAAGAAATGTGAATTCAAATTTAATGAACATTTTAATTATTTGAATTTTAAAATATTTTACAGAAACTGAAATTTTTGGTATAAATTTATAATAAATACCTATTGTTAACATTTTACATAATGGACGTTATCTGAATTTTAGCGAAAGCTTTCCATAACTTTTAACTGTTTTGCATTAAAATAGATCATATTATATATATCCCACATTACCACCCCCGATGCCTAGCAGCTGCGTTCCAAAACTCATAAATGTCGGTTACTTATTTTAGTAGTGAATCGTTTGTACACAAATATATTAACATATACACGTACTTAACTGTATACAGAGATATACACATACCACATACCTTAATTTACATACAGATAAGTTTGCGCTAATTAACGTTTGTTTCCGTAGTGCTATTTTCCTATATACTGTTAATATAAATCGAGTTTTAGGATCGAGTTATGTTTTGAGAAATTATTTACTTGTCAGCGATGTCTGTCTCAGCAAACAATGTATTTAACTTGTTTACTTCTATACTATGCTGATTCAACACTTTTCTAATATTTCTTAATGCCTCTGTGAGTTCTTAAATCATGGAAGGCGTCACCTAATTTACACATTTGTGACTATACAGACCACAAACACGTATGTAATCTGGATATGGCAAATCAATATGCTTTTTTTCTTCTAAATAATAACAATGATAACAATATAAACTGCACCCCCCCCAAAAAAAAAACTGCACGCCCCACAAAAAGATAACATGCCCCATTCCAAAAGAAATTGCCCTTCAATAAACTGCACCCCCAAAAGATAAACACCCCTAAAAAAAGTATCAGCCACGGCTTAGAGCACACGCATTAGTCATGAAGGGTAAAGGAAGATCGAAACACAAAAAAGAGAGAGCACTAACCAGACATCCACTGGAAGAATGCTGAGAGTACTGGAACTTTGAGGAGGCTTATTGCTATCCAAATCCCAGAGAAGACCAATGATCGTTGCGAGCGAGAAATCAATGGTAAGCGACTGTTGCGATAACGCAATTTCATTTGCAATTACTATCAAAAGAGGTGAAGAGTACTGGAGATCTGGGGAGATTTGTTGTCACTCAGACTCTAGGAAATACCACTTGTTACTATTTATGAGTAATCATTGATTATGACAACCGTGAAAACTCCTACTGAGTACAAATAATATGGAAATAAAAGTTGGCAATTATTTTTAGTTTTACAAGTAAAATGGCTTTACATATCTATCGCAGTTCATGGATTCTCGAGTGAAATCTAACTAAAATAACGGATTTCGGGTACCTCTTGTAACATATAATATGCGTTGAATACAATTAACTAATCATCTTCAGCTATGATTATATAACGGGGTTCACTTGTTCAAAGATATGTTTACGTTGATGACAATCAGCGTCGAGTGGCTCGATTTTAGCGACGAAAGTATGATGACTTCCTGGCAGGACCAACTGGTGGTTGTTTGCTAAACGTAACACTAAGTCGTTGTTAATTGCAATTAATTAACACAGGCGATTATACTAATGTCTTATTGTTCCTTTTATTCATGTTTTATTATATTGCTGGGACAGAAGAGAAATAAGAAGCTTGAAAAGTAAAAGATCCCTCTCACTCCGCCTTTCCCTTTCTCTCCATCTCTCTATATCTGTCTATTTGTCTGCCTGTCTCTGTCTGTCGGTCTGTCTGTCTGTTTGTATGTCTGTCTGTTTTTCTGTCAGTCTTTCTGTCTCTGTCTCTGTCTCTGTCTCTGTCTCTCTCTCTCTCTCTCTCTCTCTCTCTCTATATATATATATATATATATATATATATATATATATATATATATCATACGGTTATATCTTTAAACAGTCATTTACTTCCAACAAGTTCTATTCTCTGTTTCTGTTTGAAATTCGTCAATGGGATTACGACTCTCGATTATTTGACACTGTTTAAGCGAAATTGTACAGCCCGAGTATTCCGAAGATTACTTAAGGGCGGTATGAAATGCCTATTGAGCTAAACTTTTAGCGCTTCTTTACATTAGGTTGTATTTAGATATATTATATCGAAATCATTCTCCATATTCAAGTTTGTTTTACTTTTTATCGCCAGTTTAAATAAATTATTTGAGTTGTATATGCTTGGGTTCAGTAAAGTCGTGCTTAGCCCGAGTTCCCCGACTACTTTTTGTCCACATAAATGTTCAGAAGTAAAATCACTATTGTTTATAATATTCGTGGTGTTAATACATATAACAGTCAGGTGTGGTTGAGCTCTCCTCTAGTATCGTAACGCCTGGCGTAAAAACTGTTATATTTTATATACCCAACGCTGTATTTAAAGCTTTTAACCTTAGCCCTAACCCTAACCCTAACCCTTAAGTCTTCTTGTACCGAAAGTTATTTAACTACGTAAGTCAAACTTTGACATAAAACATTTGTGATACATATGCTTGAGACATAAGCGAGATTGCGCCTAGCTTGAGAATCCAGCTGCTTGAGTCAGCACTATTTCACGACTATTCAATCTCTACATCTAGATATTTAGAAAACGGGGTTATTAAACTTGACATTGTAATATGGGAGACTCATGAAAAAGTAGCAATTCTAGTTGAAGTGAGTATTTCTAATGATGCTGGCTTTAACAAAGCTGAGAGAAGAAAGATAACTGAATGCCAAGGGCTTATGTACGACATGAAAAGAAACTGGAACCTTAAGAATATCTCCATCATCCTAATAATTGTAGGAGCAACCGGGCTCATGAAAAATAATTTTAAAAACTACCTGGCGAATATACACGGTGAACATAGTTCAAGAGATACAAACAATTGCACTTTAAGGAACGGTTAGAATCCTCAAAAGATCTCTCGGTTGTAGTCTTTGAAACAGCGGGTGAATGTCTGGTGTCTAGTTGGATGCCCTATCCCTAGCAATAAAAAAAGATAAGAAAATTGAAAAGAACAAAGAGTCAATCGTAATTTAAAACTTTATATATATATATATATATATATATATATATATATATATATATAAACAGTTTTTCATGGTAAACAACTGATGATCCCTTAAAATAGTGTTAGAAACAAACTAATATAATAACTGTAAAAAATAAATTGACTTACATGAGTGATTTTCCACTGAAAGACTTGGGACTATAAGTTTTTTTTTAAAGTTTTTTTTTTAATATAGTTTTAATGGTTGAGAAACTTCCGAGACTATATATATATATATATATATATATATATATATATATATATATATTTAAAAATCCATTTTTAAAATTTTCTAATCAATCGTTTATTTTAATTCTTGTGTAGGGGTCAATCTGTGTGGGGGTTCTAGTGAACCCTAGAATGGCATAGTATTAGGTAAATGTGTGGGTGGTCTGTCTGAGTGTGCGGTCATAAACAAATCGAGATTATTTATCGTAGTGCAACAGGCAATTACTTTAAATGCAGACCCCGTCGATTTTGCCGGACGTCTTTGGCCAATTAAGATCAGCCGAAAGACTAAAAGGCAGCCATTTATCCAATCTACGACCTATGATCTCATTTCTTTCCTGAGTTTCCCGCCAATAAGTTATGGCGTGTCAAACTAACGCTCTCGTCATTCGACCCACATCGTTCACTCGAAAATCACGCCGCTTCTTGCTTAACTACATCCACCTTTTTTTAATAGACGCCTTCAATGTCTGTTATGGTTTGACCTTTTCGTGGCGGCCGTTAATTCTTCCTGGCAAATATTTATTTATGAAAATCAGATTTCCATAGAAATCGATGCTCCAAATAACCTGTAATTTGTCTCCAGATCCCCTGAACGACACCACAATTACAATTCTATCACCATGTAATTATGAAAAACAGACTGTTATACTTACAGATAACCGATATAATTCATATATGGTCTATATCTCTTCATATCTTCTGTACAGCTTAATAATAAGCCCAAGTGGGAGGTGACGGTGGTTTAGTGGATAACGACACGGACTGAAGACCTGGGTGTTCCAAGTTCGAATCCAGCAAGAATTCCAAGTATAAACAGTGTACACACTTCGTATAGAGTGACAAAAAGAATATGCTTCGCTAGTGTTGACACTAATATTCATTTTCATATAAAATAACGTCACGGTTTACGAAGTAAAAAAAAGTTATGACAGTAAAAGCATAACAGACTAGAAGTTTGAATAAAGGAAAAAAAATCTTATGAACATATCAATCGGTATAGAAAGAAAAACGGAATTGGGAAACCAACCGACATAAACTACGAACACTAACCAGCAACATGGAAGAAACTGCACATAAAACGAAGAAAACTTAATTTGCTAGAGAGGTTATAAATTGTGTGCTACCACCCCCCCCCCCCCCAAAAAAAAACATGGCATCAGCATCGGCTTATGCCACGCAAACTAATTGCTAAGGGTCAAGGAGGATAGAAAGACCGAGAAGGGAGAGCGCAAACCAGACATCTACTGAAAGAGTGCGGAGAATACTGGGAACTTTGGAGGGGTTTTAGAAACCAAACTCCAAGAGAGAACTAATGCCAGTGAGAAATGATGTGCTAGCGGCTCTTGCGATAACGCAAAGTCATTCGAAATAGTTATCGAATGTGAAGAGTACTGGACATTTGGGGAGATATGTTGTCACTCAGAACCCAAGGAACATCACCGGTTATTATCAGGCAGTAATCACTGATTGTGACATTTGTAAAAACTAGTGAGTAACAATAATAATAAAAAAGAGAAGATGGGTAATATATGTGTGTGTAGGAAATTAATAGAAAAAAACAATTACACTGACGCAATACGATTGCATTAACTCATGTTGAGAGTTTCATATTTCGCTTTAATCACTCGAAATGTTTTCGTCAGAAATGACTAGTAAAAGAAGGTAACCCTAACCCTAACCACTAATCCTTACCCTTACCCTAAATCCTAATCGTAACCTTAACCCTAAACCTAACCCTACCCCTAACTCTTTCCCTAAACCTTAATCCTAAACCTAAATCCTAATCCTAACCATAATCTTAACCCTAACCCTACCCCTTTCCATATACCCTAATCCTAAACCCCAAATCCTAACCCTTACCCTAAATCCCAATCCTAACCCTAAAGCCTAATCCTAACCCTAAACCCTAAACCGTAAACCCTAATCCTAACCCTAACCCTAATCCTAACCCTAAAGCCTAACCCTAACCCTTAACCCTTAACCCTAAACCGTAACCGTAACCCTAACCCTAACCCTAACCCTAAACCCTAACCCTAACCCTAACCCTAACCCTAACTCTAACCCTAACCTTAAACACTAATCCTAACCATAACCCTAATCCTCACCCTAAACCCTAAACCCTAACCCTAACCTCAAACCCTTACCCTAAACCACAATCGAAATCATTGCTGATTCACTGAATCGTCTATCATGTCTGAAATGACGAAAATAAATTATGCTTCGTAGGTGTTCGCGCTCGCTGTTAAGCAACATATATTACTAAATTATTCATATAAATACATAGACTAATGTCTGCCTACTTTTTGTACCGGCCTGCAATAAAAAAAAACTACACAAGTAGAGTAAAATTTTATGACTAATTAAATGGGGGTATGGATTTGATATTCTACTATTTTTCAACAATGTTCGCGACGAATATTGAAATAATGTTAAATGATGAATTACTTTATTTTATGGTATAGTCTTCATTATAAAGGATTGTAACAAGATAAACACCCACTTTTCCGGGGATAGATTGGTAGCTTTACCTTCTTTGTTCAACGTTGTTACATGCTTTCCACCAAAGTGCGTCAGACCCGATTCATTTTCTAGTTTCGAGACGACAGGTAGGCTTTATCTTGCCTCATAAAAAACGGTGTTAACACTCTATTCTCGTCTTTTAAATCCAGAACCAGTTGTAGAACACATCATTAAAGTCGTCCGCCTGCTATGATGAGCATTCAATCACAGTATGTGCGCTCTACACAAAACACACAATATGATATGAAAGTTGTCTTCTCTCAACTTACACACACACGCTCACTATTCTACTCAGACTTTGTTGAACACATTCTAGTGGGCACAACTTTATAACGACCCCAGTCGAGTTCGCGAAGAATAAATTTTTTTTTTAATTCTATATTGTCTACCGGTGGTTACTTTTTCTCTCATATGGCATGCTTATATAATAACACAGAATATGTATTCGGCAACTGGCAAGCGTCGCCCTAAAATATTTTCAGATTTTACGAATTATCCAATGATGCTAATTAACATTGGCTATACCACTTGATTTTATGTAGTATTAGATAACATATTCTAAAAAAAAAATGTAATGTTTAAAATTGTGTCAAAATGTTTTTAACTCAGTTTACATTAACGTGTTTAATCAGGTTTTAAGTTCTGTTTCTGGTTAAAATTAAATGTTTTGAGTGGTCGCCATTTCTTAGATGGCAACGATGACGAAATATGAGTGTTATAAATGAAACTATCAAAAATCGAGCGTTTGCAAAGAAGACTAATCGTAGTTAAACCGTCTTTTTTATTAAAAATCATTCATTTCTGAATAATTAATTGTTACACCGGCCGTTCTTACACAGGAGAAACAACACCGGTTGTCACTATAAATAGTGCGAGTCACCAGAAGACAAAGCACAGTCTTGTAACTGTCGTTCAGTCGCTTTCTTGGCCTTTTGGCCAAGATCAAAGTGTAGTATCTGTTCCGATAGATACTGCACGAGACTGGTCCTGTGCAGTTCTAGGAGGTCCACCCTCCCAGGCTTTGCCTCCTCTCTTTGGGGAGGAGTAAGTTTATTGCTTACTGTCTGAGGCGCCCCTACCGGGGAATGCCGACGGGGCTGTCCAGGCAATTTTTAAAGATAATAGGTGCTCTCCCTCTGGAGTGCTGATTTATCAAAACCCCACTTTCCGACCTTGTGTCACATTTTACTCTGTGGGGAGTAGATAAATACCCAGTCTTGTAACTGTCGTTCAGTCGCTTTCTTGGCCTTTTGGCCAAGATCAAAGTGTAGTATCTGTTCCGATAGATACTGCACGAGACTGGTCCTGTGCAGTTCTAGGAGGTCCACCCTCCCAGGCTTTGCCTCCTCTCTTTGGGGAGGAGTAAGTTTATTGCTTACTGTCTGAGGCGCCCCTACCGGGGAATGCCGACGGGGCTGGCCAGGCAATTGTTAAAGGTAATAGGTGCTCTCCCTCTAGAGTGCTGATTTTTCAAAACCCCACTTTCCGACCTTGTGTCACATTTTACTCTGTGGGGAGTAGATAAATACCCAGTCTTGTAACTGTCTAGCCAAGAGCTAGTCACTTTCTTACTTTGTTAATACACTTGTTAAACCAACCCTCGACTTGACTTCCTTTATTTATTATTTACTGTGGGACAACTTCACAACATTAATTAATAAATAATAATAACTTAATAGTTAATGTATTAAAAATAGATAATTCAAAAATCAAAATTTAGACAGATATAATAATCCGGGAAAATCTGACAAGTATACATTACTTTTAGTTTCTGATTATTATTTATAAATTTAGGAGTAAACAAACTAAAAAGTATTTGCGCAATAAAAAAAATGTTAAAATTTCGTAAAGCGTCTAATCAATTTTATTTCGAAATCACTTTTTATTTAATACATATATTATTCTATTGACTTACCTTTTCAATTATTAATTTCAAAACATGTCTACCTTAAAATAAAATTTAAACAAATCAAACCTTTCGTATTCTGAAAAATAAGATGAATAAAACTTTTGTGACATTATTGTGTTTCCTCAGTTTGGTTTGGCATTTATTTTATGTGTACTGTTTAAAGCTCATTCACGCAAAATGCTATCACGACATCAAGGAGCACCTTGATGTCGAAAGAAGTTTGACTAAAGTGGTATGAAACAATATATATATATATATATATATATATATATGTACGATTGAAGTTCTAAGCATAACAACATCGCACACAGGACAGACAATTTAGGATTCTGTTAATAGTTGAGAAAAATTATATTGTAACTTTTAAAAATTTGAAAGCAATTTGGAAGCATTAAACTGTCGAATAGAAAGTCGTTTCGGGCTCTACAATTCTTAGCAAATTCTAATATATTAAGAGATTTAAAAGTTTCGAAAAAAATATCACGGTCAATAGTATACACACACACACGCACATATAGAGGGAGAACTTGACTGCCTACAAGAAAGAATCAAACCTGAATGCCTACCAGATTCTGCTATCAAGTTTCTAAGGCCTCTCTGTACAAGGGTTTGTGAGAACAACCTGACATAAGGATAGTTTCCCCCACAAGTAAAACCGACTAAATATTAAAAATTACATAGTATTCGAAGCAAAAATAAGATCCCCTCGGTATGGGAAGCCCACACTTGTTTAAAAGAGAAATGGTGCATCTTCTCCAAGTGATGTTTACTATAGTAACAACACTGAGCTTGATACTCCGCCAGACACGATGAATTATTCTCTTCGAACCCGGTAATACTAAGAGACCACAGGAAAGATGTAATATAAAATACTTGGGGAAAAGAAAATTAATGTGTTTAACTTCTTTACTAACGTTTCAGACGTAAAAGAGAACATCAATGGAATATTAAAATATCTATGTATCTAATATAGAGACCAATTGTTGCTTCCAGGAAGGAGCCCCTTGATGTCGAAAGAAGTTTGACTAAAGAAGTATGAAACAAAATGTATATATATATATATATATATATAGAGAGAGAGAGAGAGAGAGAGAGAGAGAGATGCGCAGACACGTCAAACAATAACACATTGTCTCAAATGAAGGACACACGCTTTCAAATCGAAAGACAATTTTTCAAATGGATTTACATATCTGATGAGAGCAGACCACCGCTTGATACGCGTTATATAAAATTATGAAATGATAAAGTAACAAAAAAATAAATCGATGTTGAAAAAAACTTTTTACAAATATTGGTTGCCTTACTCCTTTACATATATATATATATATATATATATATATATATATATATATATATATATATATATATATATATATATATATGTGTGTGTAGATAGAAAGTTGCCTTTTCTCATTATTTCCAATAACTGTATTCGTTGCCAAACACCAATCCTAGTTTATGAAAACAAAGAATTTCCCATCCCCATTTGTCTCTCTTCCCCTATCATAAACGCACACGCATTCTTCATGGCTTATTCATCTCAGTGTCTATCCGTTGCTATTGGTGGCGATAATGTTAACGTGCCGACGTGCAAGCCCGGGTGGTCTACGGCCAAAAACATTGCCTGCTTCTGACAGACCAACTGCAAAGATAACCGACGGCCTCATCCCGTTGTTATGTGCAAAGAAGCCAGCAGGTTTCGGTACAATACATGAGAGATTTATGAAAACAACCATTACGTGACTGGAGATGTTTATTTGCATATCCTAAAGGCAAAAAGAGAAGGGAAGATACCAGATATATTTCCCGGTGTGCATATATATAATTAGTAAGCAGTTCATGGAAATACTTATTAGAATAAAAAGTTCGAAACTTTGCATGATACACATATATACACACACATACATATATATATATATATATATATATATATATATATATAAGTATAAATTTTTATTTATACAAACATTATTGGTTACATATGTACATACATGTTTCGGTTGCCATTTCTCAAAAATGCTTGGTCTGATGAAGTTGACTTTCTGGGAAAAGTGCAACCGAAACATGTATGCACATATGTAACCAATAATGTTTGTATAAATAAAAAAATATACTTATAAACAGCTCTACTTGTTATTGAGCACTTTTTATAAACACTTGAGTTTCTACGGATTTACATTTACAGAAACTAATACAATACATGTACGATATATATATATATATATATATATATAAATATATATATATATAAATATATATGTATTATATTTATATATATATATATATATATGTATATTTATATATATATATATATATATATATATATATATATATTATATATTTATATATATTACTATTTCATGTATCCACATAACATTTTATAAGGAGATACAATTCTCTATGTATCAATTTTCAGTATTTACTTCAACAGTGCTGGATACGTAAGTAGGACTAGGAAGTAAGCTATGAAAATATGTTTATGACAATTAAGTTACAGAGAGGCTCCCGCATTTTAGCCTGAAGATGCTCCCGGGATTGAAACGCGGGAGCCTCTGTGTTGCTTAATTGGCAAAAATATATTTTCATAGCTTATTATAAATATATGTATATATATATATATATATATATATATATATATGAGTGTGCATATTTATACACGTGTGTGTGAGGGTGTGTTTATGTGTATTATTGTTGATCTGCATATATGTCTGTCTATGTATATTGGATTCAATACAAAATGTTGTCTATGTTTTGAAGCATAAGAAATAGTCTGGATCAGTATCTTATATATATATATATATATATATATATATATATATATATATATATATAGCTATATATATATATATATATATATATATATATATATATATATATATATATATATATATATATATATATATAACTATATTTCCCTCTAATTTAAGACAACTTCTTGTAAATAACACTTAAATTATACATTCCGAATCCAATTTAAAAAAATTAAAAGTACTAAAAGCTATCTACATAAAAATACTACCTAAAATTAATAACATCACATATGCAACCGGTGGTTTCATTTTAAAATGCTTAACGTAATACGATTTCTTTCTGTGATGCCATTCAGCGTTGCTGAATTTAAATCGTCAACGACTTCCTCGAACAATGCGAAAACGTTTTTTCCGCTGTCTTTTTTAAATTCTCTTCTTTTCTCCAGCTTTTTATTCATTTGCTTTTGACACCTGAGGATGATTCGACGAAGAATCGAAAATGTTTCTGAGACCTGTGAAACGTATGGAACATTCATTTTTTATTTTAATACAGAAAATACCATCAGAAAAAATTGAGAAAAAGTATAATGAAACAGACGAATTCTGTTATTTTAAACAATGTTTGCATAAATGAGAAAATGTTGCCTAAAAACACAATATATATATATGTATATATATATATATATATATATATATATATATATATATATATATATATATAGCAATAGATAAAGTGAAAGGATAAAATAAGGTGCGAATCCAATTTTATTACAATTCAATGTTCAGGCAAAGTTCTTTACAGTCCTTAACTGATGAGATTTCAAAAGAAAATATTCTCCTCAGAGGACCATTTCGCAAGCAATGACATTACTGCAGGTAATAAAAATTAAACTTTGAAAAAATATATAAAAAATATATCTAAAAAAACATAAAGGTATATAAAACATCAAATATATTGGCCAAAAAACCTACTTTTTAGTAAAAATATACAGTTCATCCAAGTCAACAAGTCTAAAATAGCTCCAGGCAAGATATCAAAGAGGTTGATTAAAAATAATACAATTAATGAATGGTGGTCTAAAAACGAAAAAAAGTATCCAGGCGGGAAATTCGTTTGCTAAACGTTGAATTGTAATAAAATTTGATTCCCACCTTATTTTATTCTTTCACTTAATCTATTGCTATTAATGCTCTATTCAGTATATTGAGCTTTATTTTTATCCGGATGTTCACTAATTAAAGATATTAGTTGCCTCTTATATCTTTTGTTGTATTAACATTATATATATATATATATATATATATATATATATATATATATATATATATATATATATATAAATATTTCAATTATTTTGAAATACTTTTTTCAAATGATCAACGACAGATGTTGTAAGTTTGTAAATGTTTGTTGTTAATTAACTAATTAATTAATTAAGTTTGACTGTTTATATATGTATACATATATATGTGTATAAATATGTATTTGTCATTTTCTAATATATATATATATATATATATATATATATATATATATATATATATATATATATATATAGTAACATTATCAAGCAAGTGTTTCGTCTTCTGAAATTCATCAGTGTGGCTCTGGTGTATCAAACGAATGCTTTTAATCACCCTTACTATGAAAACCCAACATGAGAAAACCCAACATGAAAACTATGTGATGCTGAGCAGGCTTTTTATTCGTTATAATATAGAAAGTCACTATATTTAATCATATATTCAGGTTTCGAGGTTAATCAATTCTTTCCAGGGAAAAACAAAGCGGTTAAGCTTAGGTAGACTTTACATTATAACCTAAACACAAAACATGTTGTCAACACTAATTTGTAACACTAAAATAATAAAAACAGAAGAATCACTTATTTATTTTACATACACATTTAAAAAAGAAAAGTTCAAAGAATTAATAATAAATGATAACAAAACATATTTTCGTAAGATGTCACAAGCTAATCAAGAAAGGATAGGATAAATATGGGAAAATCTATTAAAAGCAAAAGGCGAATTCTTCACAGTCGAAGGTCTAATTCACTAACTGACACAAACAATTGCAACATTTTGTTTTTTCAGGCTGGGTCTACTCTAAGTTGGACAATATTTGAGTATGAGAAAGTTTCAATTTTACAAGTGGTCATTTTCCATTACGTTTTAAAACACTAACTTGGTCAGTTGTCATGATAAACCAATAAATCCTGCATTTTTACCCATGTTTCCAGGGTCACTCTTTCACATGAAATGATTGCCAGTGGTTTTGCATCACCTTTTATACCATATCTATGGTTACTCTTACCTCACCCTCGATTCACAGGATCGAACAGTAACCAAGAGAGATGTTATATAACATAAATAAAAATCATATGCGTGAGAGAGAACAGAGACAGAAAGATAAGAAAATGTGAGAGATGGTGAGACATGGAGAGAGGAGAAGATTGAGCGATGTAGAAGAAGCCGGGTAGGGAGATAAGGAATGGGGAATTACAATGAGAAAGAGAGAGAGAGTGAAAAAGAGAGAGATAAAAGGAGAGAGAAAAGGGCGTGAGAGGAAGGCATATAGAAAGAAATGGGGTATATAAGGGGATATATAATGATGAAATCAAGACAGAAGAAAAGAGTTAGCGAGATAGACATTAAGTCAATGGGGGGGGGGTAAAGAGAAAGAAAGAGTACAAGAGACAAGGACATATATATATATATATATATATATATATATATATATATATATATATAGAGAGAGAGAGAGAGAGAGAGAGAGAGAGAGAGAGGGGGAAGAAAGAGTGAGATGTAGTTAGACGAAGGGCGAATCGGTGATAGCAAAAGCGAGAGAGATCGCCCCCTGTCGGCTTACACAAGCAACTAACGAAGATGACCATCCCTTCTTAGGTCTGGCCGATGTCCTTCAGCTTTTGATAGCGAAATCTTAATTGCTATCTATTGTAGTTGACGGAGCCGACAGGAACTGCAGAGCCCTGTCGTATTTCTGAGGGTAATAACATATATAGGTGGTGGCATATACACATATACCTCTACCGCTCCTTACACACGTTCTCTCTCTTAAACACACCCACACACACACACACACGCACACACACACACATGTACAGATACACGTATATTGACTTCTAATGTTTTTGATTATTGCTACTGTACCGTCAGTAGAGCACTTTTGCCGAATGTTCCTTTGGCAGTATAATATTTGGCTGACATTTTGATATTCATTTTTGTTATATATAATATATCACTCAATACGTCCAGGGCCTAACTTAGAAAAAAACAAGTTGCTGACTAATTTCGAGTGTATTCGTCAACATAGTTACCTTCAAGAGTAATTTCAACGCGTTTCTGACAATTCCATGTCGTATTACTACAAAGTTTCCGATATCACTTCTTTTTGATTGCAGCCAAATTTGGAGCATTCTTTTGAGAGCTGAAAACGGTCAGTAGTCGCTGGGGGCCACATCTTGTTAAAAAAAAAGTGGGTCCGGAAGTCATTTGAAGTTCCATTCATATAGTGTTGCTATTGTTGCCATCAACTTCTGATGACGTGCATTGTTTTCATGAAATCGTAATTCTTCTTCTTGGCAGTTTTTGTAAGATTTCTTCGTACTAACATAATAACTATGTTATATTATTTTCGCAATTTTTCAAGTAAAGTGGTGAATAGATTGCCTTATTTCTTAAACACTTCTGTTATCTCAAGCAACTTTAATTCACAATCGGCCAATTCAGGTTTGTGTAATATTTTGGTGTTTTCCGGGATATCTGTCGAATTTCGGCAATGTGAGCTTTAATTACCATGTGTATAGCTACAACTGTGTTTAAAGTAAGCAAAAGAGTAGAAAGCGTACCTTGGGTTTATTTTCGGCAGTCTCGTAACTCTCGCTTCCCTTATTGTGTCTATAAGTCGTTACATTCCATGATCGATATTTCTGACAAAGGGGGAAGAATTGCTGTTTTCTTGGTTAGAATCTATCTATATAACACTTATATTGGGCTAGTTTTTTCTTCTTTGAAGTAGTATTTTTTGTCTCCTTCATCAAATGGCTTCATGACTTGTCTAGAGTGCTTTCAATAAAATAAAAAAGCACTTCTTAACCGTTGTTTAAAACGGAACTGGTTCGAATCACAAGTCTTAAGTCATTGACTTCTTGAACATTACTTTACGATCAAAAATAAAGGCTATCCACACATGATATTACGATTCTTTCATTGTCTTAAAATTTTCCAAAAATAGCACTACAAAATAACTATAATGTTTAAACAAATAATCTGATTAGGCTCAAACTTTAACACATGCTATTTAAAATTCAGCACTTCAAAAAACCTGTAGGGATTTTTATTTATTTATATGAAAGAACCGGGATTTATAAAGTTATGGGTTATGTGCATGTGTAAATGAATTAGATATCGTAGTTAATATTTCCGTATTTAGAATTGCATTTCGGTTAAAAATGAATATGGAAGAAAGATGTTTAATGTCTTTATAATTATAACATTTAATTAATAGATGAAATGAAAATATTCGATTAGACGAATAGAATGGAAATATTCGATTATGGCAATAGAATGAGAAAATATTCTGTTAGAAAAATACGATGGAAAATATTCTATTAGACGAATATGAGGAAAAAATATTCCATTAAATCAACAGAATAACAATAACAATAATAATACTATTAATGATAATAAAATAATAATAAAAACAATAATCTCAGATGTCAAAGCATGCAATACAAGACGGACATTTGCAAATGAGCATCTAGATGTTATCAATAATTTACAGTTTACACAAATACATTTCTAAATAAAGTTTAAAAAGATATAAAATGAAAAAAACTGTAATATTTTATTAATAAAAGTTGATAAATCTAGTAAACAATTATCAATAAATCTAGTAAACAATTATCAAAAAATAACAAATGTAGTAGCAACATGTAAATAAAAGTTGATAAATCTAGTAAACAATTATCAATAAATCTAGTAAACAATTATCAATAAATCTAGTAAACAATTATCACTAAATCTAGTAAACAATTATCAATAAATCTAGTAAACAATTACCAAAAAATAACAAATGTAGTTGCAACATGTAAATAAAAGTTGATAAATCTAGTAAACAATTATCAATAAATCTAGTAAATAATTATCAATAAATCTAGTAAACAATTATCAATAAATCTAGTAAACAATTATCAATAAATCTAGTAAACAATTATCAAAAAATAACAAATGTAGTTTCAACATGTAAATAAATACACATAATAAAATCAACCAGAAACAAAACAAAGAGTTTATTGTTTATTTAAAATCAGACAACAAATAAAAGTAAAAGAGAAAGAACAATACTGCTAATAAGAAAAATAAGAAAAAAAAAGTAATAATCACAATAATATTAACAATACTATTTTTAATAATAATAATAAAAATAATTATGTTAATAAAAATAATAATAAAACACTAATAATGATAATGATAATAATACTACAAATTATGATAATTATATTATTAATACAAATAATAATATTCATAATAATAGAAAAATAAGAATTATATTAATTATAATGATAATAATATTTCTAATGATAATAATAATGATAACAAAACAATAAGAATAATGATACTAATATATATATAAAAAAATAATAATAATAATATTAATAATATTAATAATAATTTTAATTATAATGAAAATAATATAATGTATAATAATGATAATAATAGAAATAATACTAATAATATTTATAATTATTATAAATATTATTATTATTATTATTTCTATGATAAAAAATATGTATATTAATGATCTAAAAAATAATACTGGTAAACATAATAGTAGTAATAATAATTAACAATGACAATGATAATAATAATACTATTATTAATAATAAAACTAATAATAATTAAAATAATTTTAATAATATTAATAATAGTAACATCGCCCTCTTAATGGTTAAATAAACATTCTTATAGTAAGGGTGTATAAATAATTTTACTCTTAAATTGAATCATAATTTACAACAAAACAGTTTTTTTTTACACATTGAATATTTTTAATAATGTTGATAGAAAACCAAGAAAAATGCAATTTTCAACACAGAAGGTACAACTTCACCTGATTGGAAAAGGAGCAGCAAATAGGTTCGGAAATGAAGATAGGAAAACAAATTACACTAATGTGATTAGTTGAAATGTAATTCAACACCCTAACTCGTTATCAGTTCATTTTTAATGTAATCACAAATTTAAGTATTTTTTCAAGCCTTAAATAAATACAATTTCGTGAAATAGCGCCATGTTAAACGAATTTGAAAAATGAGCGTTAGATATTTTACGTTAACGTTTTGTATGTGTATATATTTCTATAGTCTATATTCTATATTTCTACATGTCTATATTCTGTATTCTATATTTCTATATTTCTATATTTTTATATTCTATATTTCTATATTTTGTATTTCTATATTTCTATATTCTATATTTCTATATTTCTATATTTCTATATTCTATATTTCTATATCTCTTTAGTCTATATTACTATATTCTATATTTTCATATTCTATATTTCCATATTCTATATTTCTATATTTCGATATCTTCTATACTTCTATGCGCAAAGAAATCTAAACTAATGAACGGATCTTTATGAATTTTAGAATATATATTTTAGGTAACATGATGGGTAACATGGGCTCATGATAATTTTGTCGACTTGAACATGTAAGGGCTTGCATGTATAAACAGTTATTTATTTGTATAGGTTTATATATATATATATATATATATATATATATATATATATATATATTTAATTTGTACAGGATAAACTCTAACCTAATGAACCAATCATTATGATTTTTCGAATATACTTTTGTGGAATAAAGGTGAGTAACATGGGCACTTCATCATTTTGAAGATATCATATAGGAGATGCAGCTATATAAAGTTATGTATGTGCATATTTTTATATATTCATTAGTAGAGATTCACTCATAAACTTGTTTACTGATCATCAGGAATTTTTAACATAACATTATATGCGTAAGGTTTTGTAACGTGGATTATAATTAGTTTAATTAGCAGGGCTACCCGGCGTTGCTCGGAATCATAAAAACACAAAATAGAAGAAAAATAGCGTGTGTAACATCTTTATGTTCCAAACTTCTATTTATCTCCGTCTCTCTATAGCCGCCCCTTTTATCTTTCCCCAGTTATCTTCCCTCGTCGCCCTATTTCATATTTGATAATAAAAATATTTCAGATTCTCAATGAATGTAATCAGTAGTAATTAGACACCAATTCAGCAAGATACACTGAATTTCAATTTCTTTTTAAGACCCCTTAAGTTTAACCCTTAAATTTTAGATATTTTTTTAATCTTTAAATAAAATTGGGATAAAGATTCTAATTACAAGGTTTAGTATTTTGATATTCGTTGTAGCTTAGAGGAGTGTAAAGTAACCCCGTAGTAACCACTACTCTCCGGTCCACTCATATACGCAATAGTATATCAAGGCTTCATCTATAGATTAAATAAAAGGTATCGTTTACAGCCGATGTGTTAACAAAAAACTCTAATCCCCAAACTAATAGTATGCAAGTCAACAATCAGACTTTGTCCTGATGTGTGTCAACATGTTTAAGTTCAAGTAAATCCTTTTTAGGCGCATCCGTGTTTCTCCATGGAAATCTTCATCTGACGATTGGTCTCTATTTACTTGCCTCCTCACGAGGGTAGAATTAGACAAAAGGCCGGCTTGTACTTTTGGGTTAAATTCAGCTTTCGAAAAATAAGGCAGTTTGGGTTGGGACAAAAACATATCCTTATTCTAAAAGCATTTCTCTTTCATTGACCGAGGACTGAACAGATGCTACATTATGATCGGTCACTGTTACGCTTAACGTGATCCTGTCATAGTTCAGTTTTCATTAAATAATTATAGATATTTTACTAATTATAATAGTCTGTTAGTTTTGTTTTACGGCATATCAACCCTTTTCGGAGTATTTAATACTGAATCAGGTCATTTTAGTAGAGGTTTTAATGCTTCAAGTTCTTTATATGTTAACTATTTATTCATGGTGTTTTGTGGAGATAAAGAGGTGAAATTGAAGAAGAAGAGGGCGGAAGGGAAATTGTCGTCTTTTTTGTTTTGGATTTTGCAGAACATGATTGAGTTTTGCAAAGAAAAAACACAAAACAATAGAACATCAATGTTTGGTGTATTTTTAGTCAGGAAGTCAATAACTTCAGACACCCTGATCTGGTTGCGCCAATATGTTCTATTTGACCCATAGGTGTGGCCCTTACAGGTACTACCACTCCGGGCCAGAGTGGACCTGGGAGCAATGGAAACTAAGGGGAAACTCTACACTCCCCACAGCTCTCAAATGGAGGCATCACCACTGGATATCTTCTAAGGTCATACCCAGAACCTTACTAAACATAAAGTCAACCTTAATGGGTGTGTCTATTAGATATTGGTCGGATATCTTCAATTGGATAAACTCAAAACTTTTGCAGCCATTTAAGATATACTAATTTCTTTGCTCTGCCATACCTAGGTTTGAAAAATAATTTTCGTCTGTATAATAAACCTTCTTAAGTATAAGTTTTTATATCTTGCTTTTATATATGTATCACTATGGTTCACTATCTAGTTTAGCTAGTGTGAAAAAGAAAAAGTCATACGAAATAATAAATACCGTCTGTACAGAGCGGATGACGAGGTTGAGGCATAGACAAATGTATGTGACAAAAAACGCAATATTTGCAGAAAGCCAAGAGACACCTTGTACATGTTCATACGTACACGTTCGATTCAAGTTCTTTCACCTACTGACGTGTTCTCAACCGTGTCTTTGCTGCCATTATTCTGTTGTCTTTTGATTACACACATAGATTTCTTTAATTCTTTGCCGTCTGTCTTTGCTAAATTACCTTGGAACTTACGTAAAAAAGCACCTGCGCTAATCTGATTTATGCAACGTAATTTCTTTTACGTTTGCCGAAAACTTATATTAACATTTTTACATTGCTTTTTGTGCGTAAATAAGTGTTCTCTTGTTGCTATGTGTGTTATTATATATATATATATATATATATATATATATATATATACATATATATATACACATATATATATATATACACACACACATATACGTATATACATAACTATCTATATGTATGTATCTATATATATGTGTATATATATATATATAATGATTAAACATACAAAAAATAAGAGAAACTAAAAGTTGTAAAAGTTATATACAGAGAAATAAGCAAGTGTCATTGAAACCAGGCTTTATAATAGGAAGGACGTGCTCTGCGTGTCGTAGAAGCGCACAGCATGGTTATCTACATTTACAGATATTCCTACAAAAGACACGACGAGAAATGTTGTAAAACTAAGTCAGGTCAACTGAACAATCTGCCTGAACATAATTGTATATTGCAATTTTGTAGAGGTGGCTTTCTTCTGT
>OY744533.1:101499302-101514302 GCA_963556195.1 Sepiola atlantica | reverse complement strand
GAAAACTGTGGTTTTTTAGAGTTGAGCCGATGATGATTACACTTTAGGGAGCGGAATAAGAGAGACGTATAAAATGTGGTTCATACGCACACCGTTTGGAGGTGGTTTACATCAACAATTATTTTATTTGTGAAAATCCACCGTGTTTGTTTCTCCTGACCAGATGGCTTGACTAACTCAACGATTATTTTATTTTCGACAATCAATCATGCTATGTTGTTTTGTGCCGCCAGGAGTGTGTTTGTGTCAAGTACGTTTATTTCTGCCAGATGAGCTTTTCGGTACACCCGGCCTGGATATATAACAGTTTTAGTGACACTTGTATGGGTCAGATGTGACCTCAAACGAACCAAGGGAAGCAGTGCACACAGTCTGATAGGTGTAGAGAGACAAGATATCCGTCTATCTATCTCTCCGTCTTTCTTTCTCTTTCTCTCTATCTCTCTTTTTCTCAGTCTTCGCGCATGTCTGTGGCGAAAGAAGGCTATACTTCCGGCGGAAGTCTGCCTTTGCTCATGTCCGTGGTGAAAAACATATTGTTTGATAATTTCTCTTACGCTCCACTCTCTCTCCCTCTCTCTCCCGCCATACAACAAGGAATATGGATAAGTAATATATATATGTATATACTAGAAGAATTACCGTTTTGCACCACTTTTACATCCCTTTACGAAGATTAAAATCTAGATAAAATCTATGTTAATCATTTTTTTCGATACTATTTATCCTAATTTGCATCAACATCCTGTAAAAGAATTTTTTCTAGAAAAAGTCAACATTTTATGGTTTAAGTGTAAGGTGTGTTGCGAATGAATTTAGAATCATGGAATTTAGCTCAATTTTTATGGTCGTATTTTTTTTATTATTATCCTTTGTCACATTTTAGATAAAGGATACGTTGTGAGATGAGTGGTGCGTGTCTTCGTATTTTTGAATTGTTCTAGAGTTGGAGCAGTAGTCGCTGCGGGTAGGTTTTTCATTATGCAAAAATATCATAGGGTTCAACTTTTAATTAATTTTTCAGCAACGTGTCAATGGCCAACTCATGTGATTTAAAACTTAGTAACAAAAATGGTTTTCTGACTGTAGTCCCCAGATATTTTTAACATTCAACTAATTTTTAAAAAAAGGCAAGCGGATTATACAGCTAAGAAGAACTTTTTACATTCGATGATATCATGAATTCTTATGTCAGACTCAGGTACATGTTCTGTTCGGGCCACAATCAATTCCCTCACGCTGAAGGTAATGGCCTGGAGATTCATTTATTTTCTATTACTCTGGATCGTCTCTATGAAAGATTGTAGAGTGAGACTTGATATTGATATATGCTACGTCTTAGCAGATATTAGTTAAGATTAACATTTAAAACATTTTATAAAATTGGAAAAAAGGGTAGATCAGACATGTTGTATATAAAAGGAAGAAGAACTAACCGTAAAACGAGATTTGATTTCTCGTGGTGCTGTTCGGCCGCGTAGCAATACATTGAGTAGTCTTTTACGGTCTCTTTCTGACAATAATTCAGACTAATAAGACTTCTCCTGAGCGTTAGAAAGATCTAATCACTCGGACTAAGATAGTTTAATTACATTGAAATTAACTAGTTGTACAATGATTCACCCTATAAAAAATTGGAACCATGTAAACGTGGTACTGCTTTTTTACAACCGACCGGTCAGCCACGCTCTTAAAATAACTTTCAGAACGATTGGATTTTAACTATACAAATACTGAGATAGATATATGGTTACAAAAATAGATATAAATATATAGATATATTATACAGCTTGCTAATTTTAGTTGTCACTCTTTGCGTGGTACTTCCCGTAAATACACGATTACGTCAGTACGAGTGAGCCCGATCTATTAATGTTCTTTTTTTATACTGCCATTAATGTTCTTTATTTATACTGCCATTAATGTTCTTTTTTATACTGCCATTAATGTTCTTTTTTTATACTGCCATTAATGTTCTTTTTTTATACTGCCATTAATGTTCTTTTTTATACTGCCATTAATGTTCTTTTTTTAAACTGCCATTAATGTTCTTTTTTTATACTGCCATTAATGTTCTTTTTTATACTGCCATTAATGTTCTTTTTTTATACTGCCATTCCGTGGATTAATTAACCGTTTATTTAAAGATATTCTTCATGTAAATGGTGCCTCATAAAAACCTCTGTGATACGTAATATATTTCCAGAAATACATTTTAATGTTTATATATATATATATATATATATATATATATATATATATATATATATATATATATATATATATACTTATGGATATACATAGATAAGTGTACTACTCGGAGAGTAAAACGTATACTTTGTATTTACAGTCGGCAGCCTCGTAACTCCTGCTTCCCTTATTTTGTCCTTTAGTTCACACATTCCGTGAGCGATGTTTCTGACAAAGGGGAAACAACTGCTTTTTGCGGAATCGGAATCTATCTATCTAACAATTATCGTTGACTAGTTTTTGACATTGAAGTAATGTTTCTAATCATTTAATGCTTCTTACATTAAGTGGCTGTATGCCTTGTCTGGAGCGATTTTCATGAAAAAATACGTACATGGGTATTGATTAACATACCGAGATACAAATATTTATCTAGAAAGATATATTGATCGATAGATGATAAAACTGATATATTGATAGGTAAATATTTTCTTCTTTCAAAATATACAAATAAGAACAACAAAACATTAGACCTGGCCGAACTTTCAATACATTTTACTTATGAAAAAGAATCTGACAAAATAATATCAAAGCTGCACGTTCTAATACATACAATACTTTAAATTCCTCTCGCAAATCAACTAAATGAAAACAGTTTATAAATGTACAACCGCCACAACCAAAATATGAAAACATGTCTCATAATTGATGTCCATCTACCTCACTTTAGAATATGTAGTTGTTAATTCTCCAAAAGTAACACACATACAATATGCTTTATGCTTACAGATGTCTAACATTACCTGCCTGGATAAACAACAAAACGTTTATAGATTAGAAATAGCTATCGAAGTTCATGACAGCCATTTAAAATTTTAAAATTTAGATCAATGAAAATGTTACAAACAGAACCAAAAATAAACGCTAATATTTAATGAAAGTTATGCAAACACTGCGACAAGTGTTAAATCAGTTAAAAACAGCTAAACTTAGATACAATCATATGCGAGCTTTTATGCTCGCATATGATTGTCTAAGTTTAGCTGTTGTTTCATTAAAATAAACGTTTAAATAAACGCTCTTTTCACCTACTTATTAGATGGTAATCACATATTCAAATGTATTGACGGACTGAAACAAAACCGATCCACGATGAAAGATATCCACCTATATAAACATCTATCAATTCCCAATCTGACTAAACTAACAAACAATGAATCAGTTCTATTATATCACACCTATTTGAGCAAAATCAAAACCTGCACAAACAATATAAAGTAAAGGGTGCTTAAAAATAATGCATTTACTACCATACCACGATCATCATATGTTCATCCCTTTAAACATTTTCACTTCCCCGTGTCGATAATTAGAGTATATGCTAAATACCTTTCTGCATTTTCGTTTTTTTTTCTTTCCTTGTTTTTTATTCACCACTTAACACCTTTTTTAATTTATGATTTGTTCGCACTTGTTTTGCTTTACTTTTATCACACTCATTTTGTTATCTCCATTCTCTTATAATATAACGAGCAGTTGCTCTGTCTGTCTGTCTGTCTGTCTGTCTGTCTGACTGTCTGTTTGTCTGTCTATCCGTCGGCGACAATTTTTGTAAACATAAGAACGGGGGGGGGGGGCGGGTAATTACTATTTACTTAATTTTTCAAGTCAGCGTTGATAATCTGTGTATACCTTAGAATAAAGTTGGGAAACTATTACTTATTTAATTTAGACTAAATAACATTAACTAACATATAAATAAAGTATAAACAAATTTCAAGACGAGACTGCGATTCGAACACACAAGATGTAAACAATCTTACTAAATATATTACTCTTTCAACTATTTATATACTGTTAAGATTGGAAAACGAAAATAAAACGTCAACTTAGTTCTGATAAAGTATTTCGAATGATAGACGAAATATGTAAATCACAACTATTTTATTTCTCTCCTGTTTGCATATATGCTTTTCTACATTGTTTCCGATATATATATATATATATATATATATATATATATATATATATATATATATATATCATTTAAGTATTTTTAATATGAAACTAAATATAATATAATAGTATAAATAGATAAGACTATAAATCACCAAATAAGTAGTGTAATGGATTCGTAAAATAAAGCATTTATTTTGTAAATAACAAATACATTTTCTTAGACACAGACGAACAACGCAGGTAAAGATGGCATTTTTTGAATAATACAATTAGTTAGCAACACATAAATCTTGGAATAAAACTTTAATTTAATATACATAACGTTTTCGTTCTTTTTTTAAGGGACGTGCGGTCTAATCGTCTCGGCTGAGAAGCCATGAGAACAAATATTGTTTTGTTTTTTAAATTCCCGAAAGTTTATCTCTGTAAACAACTGATAATCTCTTAAATAATGTTAAGACTTGCGTAGATTTTTTAAAGCAAACTAATATAGTGACTGTAAAAAGTAAATTGACTTACAAGAAAAGTAATTTTCCACCGAAGAACTTGGAATAAAGAGTTTAATTTCATATAGTTTTAATGGTTGAAAAACATCCGAGACTATATATATATATATATATATATATATATATATATATATATATATATATATATATATATACATATATATATATATACATATATATATATACATATATATATATATATATATATATATATATAATATATATATATATATATATATATATATAATATATATATATACATATATATATATATATAATATATATATATACATATATATATATATATATATATATATATATATATATATATATATATACATATATATATATGGGGGTGCATAGATACATAAATAGAGACAGTAGATCGGACGTACAGAACAATGTAATAATGTCTTTAAGAAATGCGTACATTAGGAAGAAAGAGAAAAAGATGTATATCCTAACGAGATCTCATGTTGATTAGGGATTTGATTGATGCCTACCTTGGCAAATTCCGATCACGTAAAACTCTCGTGAGACTAGAAAAATGGCGTCTGGAGACAAGAAGTATATTTCTTTATAGTTCCTGGCGTCAAGATTCCGTCTGAGAAGAGAAGCAATTCGCTGTCTTTTAATAGTTCGTGAAAAGCAAAACCGATATTCTATTGAATTGGAACTGACGAGCAGGAGGTTGAAAAGCAACATTTGGTAAAGTCGGCATTCCATTGTATATTATGCAACCAGATCCGTTCACCGGAAGTGACGTCTTTAACAATTCACATAACAATTATCCACACTTCTTGACATGACAATCCACGATTACATCTCTGAATGCGATTCTAATATTATTTTTTGACAGAATTGAAAAGGAATAGTTGAAGAATTAGTAAAAACACAAAGTTTTATTTTGTTAATTAAAGAATTTAAATTTATTCTAAACTTTCTTAACAGGGTTCGTAAACGACTGCCATTTCTCATATCTATAGGAAGAATATACACTTTCAGGTAGTCAACTGCTGGTTGAAATAAATCTATGCGACTCTAACAGGTTTTATGTTTCGGATTTTTTTAGATAACGATTTATAATTTGTTTTCTCGGGATTATTCGGACTACTATTCTCATCTGGGATGTTATTCAAAAAATGTTTAGGCTGATGTAACCTTAGACCTTCTTCGGGTAAATCCTGACAGACCCAGAAAGTTTTATGTCGAACGCAGGTATCTACACAGACTTTTAAACTGAACCCTTTATTTAATTAACGTTTTTTTTAGCCGGAAAAGTGTACGTATTCATTTTAAGATTTTATTCTTAGTAAGTATCGACATTAGTAAAGACTGAACAACCAACTCTTAAAAGAATGTAACTTCGAAGTGATTGTCATTTGACTCCATTATCCGTTGTCCACGGATATAACTCAGGGCTCTCTCTAACATGGTCGTACGCCACTTTGATTTGCAAGCAAAACACGAATCGAAAATTTAAAATAAAAATGTAAACATGTTTGTTTTTACTAAAACTAATCCTATGACTTTACTACGCAACCCAGTTAATAAAACGATGTTTATCTATTACACCGACGTTTCAAAAATATGATATAACAACTGACCGATCTTATACAATGTTATCACGTACCATTGTTAATAGGTTACTTTGTAATATTTGATTCACGACACGTTTTAGCCGACTTCCAACGTTAAAATAAATATTGAATGTCTCACTATGTAATTGGAAGTTGAGTTGTGTCCGATTGATCTGTAAAGTCTCATCAGCTTTGTGCTTTTGGAAACATTTTTAAACACCATAAGACATAAAGTACTATATTTAAACGTTAAAATAAATATTGAATGTCTGACTATCTAATTGGGACTTGGGTGGTGTTGTGGTCCGATAGATCTATAAGTAATATAAGCTTAGTGTTAGGGTTAGGGTTAGGGTTACGGTTGGGAAACATTTTTAAACACCATAAGACATAAAGTACTATATTTAAACGTTAAAATAAATATTGAATGCCTGCCTATCTAATTGGGAGTTGGATTGTTATGTGGTTCGATAGATCAATAAGTTTCATCAGCTTAGTGTTAGGGTTAAGGTTAGGGTTACGGTTGGGAAACATTTTAAACACCATAACACATAAAGTACTATATTTAAATACGCATAAATGCAAATAATGACATCTTCTATATTAATCAGTACAAGTTTTTTTTTCAATCTCAAATTTTGTCTAAGAATACACTATGCATGTAGTTTAATTGTGATATAATTTATAATTCAGGACTAAAGAAAGGTAGAGGCTCTACGTATAGTTTCATATTAATAGAAGAAATAATGCATGGAAGTAAGAAAGTCTATAGAGCATGGTGTATGTTTGTCATCTCTAAGCTGGTGATCCAACCACTAGCCGTTCCCACTTGGGCAGGGTACAAAACAGGAGTTATAACTTAATAAATCCTACAATGTTAAGCCAAGTTCTAGTCCTTATCATATCGCCGGAGTGTTGCATCACTGTGTGTGTTTCACGAATACTTAAACGGAATGTAGTCTGATGAATTTACTGCATATGTACCATCTAGACGAAGATACGACCGACCCTCCGACTAGTAGCAAAACTACACCCCTTCACTATAGATATAACATGATTCCCGAAGGTTTTATTATCTGGAAATTTATTTTTACTGATTGCCTTTGAAATCCCCATCCTGCTCACTGTTTCCTCGACCATACGAATACACAGACATTACCATGCGATGTGAAGAAACGTCCAAGTTGTCCCCTATATATCTGGCCCTTATCCCTGTCGTATCTCACGCCAATATGCCTGCTTCGTGATGTACAGAAAGGAAAGAGAAACGGGGAGATATAATGAAAAATATGCGGGAAATGTAATATTCTATCAATTACAATGAAGGAGAATATCTCCATTACAATAAACGAATGAGATGTTTAAATTGATTTATCGAAATGATAATATGTTGATAGAGTTATTTTGCTTCATGATAACTAGAACATTTTGAAAATAAGTACAGTTCCTGTTTTTACATATTTTGGATAATTCCGTCGATATTAACAACAAATTAAATAAAACCTTGCATCATCGTTGGATAACGGAACGAATTAGATGTTCCAACACAAACCAAGTATCTCTAGTGGAAAAACGGCGGACGAAACATCCATGTATCTGTATGTTTTAGATAAACGAGGATCGCATCGCTTACTTTAAATGTAATTACATCATTGCTATTCCTACCTACTTGGACAATTTTCTATCATTAGGGAAAAGTGAAGCCCAATCTTTAACAAATTAGTTTGCAAATAACATATATAAACAAACTCCTCTTTATTTACGAAAATATAATTATTCCCTCTATCTCTTTTAACATATATATATATATATATATATATATATATATATATATATATATATATATATATATATATATATATATATGATTATATTTTATTTATACATACATGAACATAATCTGAGACACTGGCATGTCGATGTCATCGACCAACAGCTGTTAAAAGCTGAGATCTCATCAGGGAAAATAATAATCTGATGTTTCCCTTAAACAGCTGTTGATCGATAACATCGACATGCCAGTGTCGCAAATTATTTACATGTATGTATAAATAAAACTAATCATATATATATAAAAGCTCTATTTGATATTGAGCACTCTTTATAAGCTCAATTGAAATTCGTTGGATTTTTATCCTGTGGATGTTTACATTACCTTTGTTACTATATATATATATATATATATATATATATATATATATATATATATATATATATATATGTGTGTGTGTGTTATAATGGAATAATTCCAGGAAGAAATCCGGGTATGAGAGCTCAATGTGGTAAACAGAGCAAGAATAACATAAAATATAATAACACGAAATTACATAATTGTTGAGGCAATAATTTATTTCAACCTTGTGGTTTCCTCAAGCATCAAACTAGAAAATTACATTTTTGAGACTGACATAAAACTGAATTCACCTTCAACAATTCAAATACAACCAGAGAGAGTGGTGGTTGCAACCAATCTGAACATCCCTTACAGAGCGAGGAGGAATTAAAATCTTATATTTAACTAAGGCGATCGAAATCAATCTTATTGTTTTTTTAAAATAATAACGTCTGAGTTAAAAACACACATTCTTTTGACACTTACGACTTGGTGATATAAACACTATATGCGTCTCTACACACACACACACACACATATATACACATCCTACGATCACGCACGCAACAATATTTTTTTGTGTTATATAAATTCGGCTAGACTTGGAAAAAGAAAGGAAGAAAGAAAAGAAAAGAAGAGAGACAGGCAGGCGTATTCGTGTCATCAACCGACTGACAAACTGTGGAAGGTTTACAAGTTTGAATTCTGTCTAGATCTGAGATAGGATATAATTGAAAAATAAAAATTATTTAAGATAATATTTGAATCTATTTGAAATACGTATTATACGCATGCATTTACATACACACCCATATGTCAATATGCATCTAAATACAAAACATTTACATAGACATTCTATATTCGTAATATATTAATAATCTGAGTTCTAAAAATTCATCTTACATTAATTTTATAATCTATGGAAACCTATAATTATAACCTAATTCCAATCTAACAGTTTCTAGTGATAATATTAGACACTTATACTTAAATTAATTCATTAATTAATGAGCACAATAATCTTTTAAACAAACGCGATGAGCTAATGGCCAATGCAGACATAAATGTAAATTTAAAATAACCAATATCTCATAATCCGATAGACCTCTAGATTTGTAACGATGAAGATACCAACTAGGTAAAAAAACAAAAAAAAAACAATAAGTATTTATAATAATATCTGTTATGGACACGTAATTACTGACTTGGTGATATTCATTATAGGTGTTTTGGGATGTATGCATATATATTGTACTTTAAGATATGTGTTTATTTACTCAAAATAAGATAGCCTTAAGAAATTTGTCTGCTGATAATACACTAATCATTGAATTAATTTAAAGAAATTAAGACATCTTAGATGTTTCTGATATTTTTACGATTGGTATTGGACATTAATTAATAAATATTCCGCTAACTTTATTTTTTTAAATGTTGCAATGGGCTTCAAACATTTATATTTTCATTTAATTTTATCCAAATTCATCTGTTGGAAATCGTTGGTTTGACTTCCGCGATTTAATGCGGGTGGGCCCGTGCAGTCGAGTGCCGAATAGAGCTTTTCTCGCGGTCGGGGCTCACAGACGTGACAGGGTCCCCACGTTGACGAGACCCCAGATCAAGGGTCTATGTGCACCTGCGCATAGAGGCTCTGTGACGTCACGGGCTTTTGTGTGGGAAGCAGAGTTTTTGAGTCTGGGTTTTGGAGGCGAGCCTATCAGACGGGATTTTTACCATGTAGTCTGCAACATAATTAGGGGAATTGATTCCTTAAGAAAATACAGGCGAAACATCTCTTTTACCCCCTCCACGAATGGTTAAAGACTTAATTGATAGGTAATTACGAAAGTAGTCATTTGCTCTCTCTCTCTCTCTCTCTCTCTCTCTCTCTCTCTCTCTCTCTCTCGACGTTAGTGGATATCTCCAAGCCTATGGATAACTGACGCATGTAATAAAAATAATTGAAAGTTTAAAAGAGTGTTTGTCTTCTGAGTCTGTCATGGAGCTTTTTGTTGCAGCTGTGTGGTTCACGGCAGAAAGAAAGAAGAAATAATTCAACCACGGTACAACGCACCCCTCCACGTGTCGAAGAAAAGATTGAAGGTGCGAGAAATTTAAACGTATGCAAATTATATGATTTATGTTTTAAAAATGGCGAGTGATCAACGAGAACTGCCACGACTCGCACTGGGACGAGTATACAAAACGAGAACTGCCACGGCCAAAGCGGGGGCTATGTTACACTAGTATATATATATATATATATATATATATATATATATATATATATATATATATATATATATATATATATATATATATATATATTCATCACTGAAGACCAATATTGATGCATCTATAAACTGTATTTTACGACTATTACTGTATATATTGTTAATTACGTTTATGGTTTTCATTTGTTATATGTTACATGTAACCTATGCTATGTTACATGTTACATGTAACCTATGCTATGTTACATGTTACATGTAACCTATGCAACAATAACGAAGTTTAATGGTATTTTAATTGAAAATGTTGAATGATTTATTGCGTTGAGTGAAATTTTAATCCATTACCGTAAATACTATTTTAACAAATATTAGTTTACTTGCCTGTTCTAAATCGGATTGAACAGTATTATATTTAGTTTAATATTGGTCCCTTGATTTATAAAATCGGGGGACCTATGTTTTGAGGCAGTTCCGTCCGTCCGTCCGTCCGTCCGTCCGTCCGGATTTTTCTCCGCAACCATCCATTGAATTTCTCTGAAATGTTGCATGAAGTTGTAACTTTTGTCAGGTTAATAAGTGACATTCTCCGATTTTTGAAAAAACATTTGGTCAGCCACCCAGGGGGTCAAAAGGCCCCAAAAGGAGAAAAAATAATATTTTTACCCCATGACTTTTCATCCATCCATTCAATTTCTCTGACACTTAGCCAAAATATGGAGGCAATTGTTCCCAATAGAAAATAAGTATCACTGACCTTGGAAAAAATCTGGTTCGCGACCCCAGGAGCTCAAAATCCCCCAAAATGGCCAAAAGTGACCCTTTTCTCCCATAACGTTTGATCCATCAATTCAATTTTTCAGAAACTTGGCCAAAATGTAACGGCAATTGTTTTGGATATAAAATGAGCATTGTTGACCTCAGAAAAATTCTGGTTCGCGCCCCCAGGGGGCACAATGGGAAACAAAAATGCTCCAAATTGCCCAAATTTATTGCATTTTACACTCGTCACATCGAGTCACATACAAAGGGGGACCACGCATGCGCGGCTTTTTATCTGTGTTTCTATTCTAATAAATGTAAAGTTATCAGATTATGCGCTGTTTAAATAGCTATGTTATATTAGGTTTGGGGTAGATTGAATATATTTATATTGCTACAATGAAAGGAAAGTCTATGACCTATTGTCCTTGGTATTTGTTTGAAACACAGAGTGCATGCATAGATTAATATATAATCTGCTAATGTCTGGTCTTGCATGGGGCGTATACATTTTATTGTTTAAATTAAATGCATTTTAAGAAACAAATTATTTTAGATTTATTTTTATTTCTATAGCAGAACGTAAGTTAAAAAGTGTTTGCTTTTATTTTCAATGTAATATTCAGTCAGATGAGTTATGAAGTATTATGAGAGAATAATCTCTGTGAATACGCATGATTCGTTGTTGGTTTAAGATGAACACTTATTAATTACATATATTCCTGTACACTCGCATACCTCATTTTTGTCACCACACCATCGCATTCATTATCATTGCATAAACTAAGTACAATTATTTATATCGCTTTTCTACTTCGCATCAGCGTTATCTCGACGTCTACGAGCGCGCGAACTTAATTATTTCTCGCCTGTCCGTTATTCGTGTAAATAACAGGAAATTAACTCGGGTCAGCGTCTAACGATCATTCTTATTTGCACATGCGTCGATAGAGTTATTCGTTAGGAAAATCCAATGATATATATATATACATATATATAAATATATTTATATATATATACAATAATATTTTTAATAAATAAATATTAAATATTTAAATACCTAGAGATGTTTCATGCTAGTCTAGGAACTAATTCCCGACGGTCGGTGGGCGCGAACTCCGAACACAAATCGCCACTGATTCGTAGTCGGTGATCTTAACCAAAGGGCCATCGTCAATTAGTTAGTAAATATAGAGTAACTTTAACTGTAAATAGCGCCACGTGGCCGCCATCTACCAGGCAGCAAGAGTGATCTTACGAAACGGTGTTCGGATCGCGCATATAGCTATTAGTACTGCTTGTTATTAAAGCTACTCGAAAGTGCCCAGCCCTTGTGGGGAGGGGGGCTGATAAACAATAGTATTTTAATAAATAAATATTAAATATTTAAATACCTAGAGACATCGATGTTTCATGCTAACGCAATCTTCAGTCTAGGAACTAATTCCCGACGCACATATATCATACCATATATAAGGTGAATTGAGATGTTTCCCTTTTCTTCAGTGGTATATTTTCATAAACTAACGATACATATGTGTAATTTAACTGCTAGTACGTGTTTTAGAAAACATTTATTTTGTTTCTCTCACGTAGATACATTTTTATATTTAGTCCTGATCGGTACACACAGGAAGTCGCTTTCATTTGTAAACCACGAACACAATAAGACTATGATAGTACACGTGTTTTTGTTGTATGTTTCACAATGTACGATACATTATATTATGGACCTAAACAAATGATCATATCTCTAATTATACCTATTTGTTTTAACTCTTTCTGTTAGTTTTTTTACAAAGCCCGATTTTTATATTTTCGCTTAAACAAATAAATTATCAAATGGTCTTAATTTATTACTGACGTTTCCTCTTAGAGGATCAGGTGATAAAGCCTTAACTAAAAGATTTTAGCAATTATTTTTCCATCCGACTATTTCATTGATTAAAATAATGTTTCTTATATATATATATATATATATATATATATATATATATATATATATATATATTATATATATATATTATATATATATATATATTCCACGCACGTGATAATTTTAAATCTGTAAGTGTTCCATCTTTCCGACGAACTTGAAATTCCTGGCGGTTGTTCTCACTCATTAAGCTATACGACTCCGCTGATGAAGGTCCGATTTTCTCGGATCTGAAACTTTGGTCCGGATGTTGTTGTAACTCTTTATTTAATATTAATATATATATATATATATATATATATATATATATATATATATATATATATATATATATAATGTCATGCAAGTACATCGAAATTTGGGTTTGACATGATATAGAGATGAAGGAAAGTAGAATCCACTACTATGTGCGCTGGAGAGAGGCCAGGCTGTTAGAAGTCAGTGGTGGCAAAGAATGAAATGAATATGGAAAGCTTTGAGTGAGTACTATTGAAGCAGCAGTGAAATGGCGAGTGGTGAGAATATAATTCAACTTGCCTTAGGGTGGGAGAGGTAAAAGTGGGCTGAGATTTTTGTCGTGGTGAGGTGTGGCATGGATTTTGAGAGGCTGGAAAAAGAGGAGTGAAGGGAGGAAACACAGTGTGTTTAGCATATATATATATATATATATATATATATATATATATATATATATATATATCAACACAAACATACACAAATATACGATAACTCAAACGTCTTGTCAGCAAGTGCCAGTCTTTATTTAATATTTTTTATGGAAACGCAGATTGCACTCAGCCGCCATCACCTGAATGAATATGTGTACAGAGCTGGTTAATATAGATGTGTTGCTTTGTACGGCAGCTTAGTTCAAAATGTTGTACATCCAGCTACATGCAAGAGCAAGACAGCTCGCAACATGATGCGCGGAGTGGTCTTCTTTGTTTAATCCTCCATTTCCTTCTCTGAAAAGTTGCCTTTACTAGCACTTACAGAAGCCCCCTCTTAACTTTGTATCATTTGCCCCATTTTTGGGGACTTAGGTCGTTGGGCACCAGTGAGTATACCAGACGCCGGTGGCTCGTGTCTACTTCAACTAACAGGGCCTAAGCACCTCTGTAGGGTTTCTATAGGGGTTACCTCACCCTGATTCTTTGGTTCAATAACCTTAACTCAGAACGTAGTGAGGATTCAGTTTTACGACGCTGACCACTCGCCGTTCACCAACTCCCCGTTAGTTACTGTTCGTTTATGAAAAAAGTATATATCTTGTTTTGTTTGTTTTGTTTTTTGTTTTAAATGACGGTGCACGTTTTTGCAATTAATTTCAAATACAATTAAAACCGTTGTTTACTGTTTGTTAAAAGAAAAATATATTTCCTTTGTTTTACGTTTGCTTTCATTGACGAGGACGCCAGTCTGGCATAACCTGTATACGTTGTTGCAATTACTTTCAAGTGAAATTTAACCTTCAGCTTCATGTGACAGACACCAGTAACAACATTTTAAAATGGTTTACATAATACAATTGTATGCTGGGTCGCTATTGGAACTGTGAGGGTCCGGTATTTTGGCGTCTAACTGACCTCACGTGTGCATTCCCAACTATCTTTACACAGTTTCTTTTTTGTTCCACTTTGTTTATGCATTTGTTTTTGTCACATGAACATGACTCGATGAAGAATCGAAAAGTTCCCTGTACATATTTACATTAATTGTCTTG
>OY744533.1:101474302-101496802 GCA_963556195.1 Sepiola atlantica | reverse complement strand
GGAAAGGTAAAACCTATCGTGAAAAGTATACAGCTCAATATACGGGATAGAGCAGATAGATAGGTAGAAGGATGAAAAGGAATTAGAAAAGCAAAAGGCAGATCTCTTTTCAATTCAGTTGCTCAGAGCAAAGTATATTCCGCAAAAAGGCAATTTATTCAAATTAATTTTTCCTTAAGCCAGGCTTTTAAAGATCAAAATCTTATCATCAGAGGAAATCGCTAGGATAGAAAAGTTGGCAAAGGCCAAGATTTAAAATTTGAAAAAGTAAAATAAAGATTGTGGGGAAAAAACACAAGGCAAAACTCTGCCCGAATGCCAGCAAATATCCGATTGCAAAAAAGTCCGGTGTCAAACAGTCCAGCGGAGAAAGTGAATTGTAGGTAGGTAGGTCGTTAAAAGGCACGAGAAGTGGCATGAGAGGATTCAAAGTTAAACTCCAAAAACCACATCTTCAGGTGCGGCGAAGATAGATAGAATCCAGAGGGTAAGAGAATAAGTATAACATTTTTTTTTTATTTATTCAGACATTTTTGGCTAAGTAAGCGCATAACTGTTTCAGTTGCGACTCAAATGTATTTATTGTTGCAGTAGGACTTTGATAATTTTATAAAATATAAGCTAAAACATGTACGCACATATTTAGCCAAAATGTTTGTATGAATAAAATTACTGATAAAATACAGCTCTACTTATTATTGACCACTGCTTTATTAATAGCTTTGTATCATTTAACATCTATAAACAAACAGCAGTACTAACACTATATATATATATAGTGTGGCAGGTTGTATATGAAAAGAAATCAAATAAAGTGCTCGATCATATAAAGAGCTAATATAATTTATTTAGATACTGTATATTACATATTTCATATGCAATATACAGTATCTAAATTATATATATATATATTGGAGTAATGTCCTTCCTGATTATGCTTCTCAACTTTTATGACCTGGATGGACTGTATGGATTCAACAAAAGTATGTTTTTGGATTGATATGTTTGATGTTATGTATTTTTATTTATTTGTGTATATAATTTTATATATTTTCAAAGCGTAATTTTATTGCCTGTAGTAGTATAACTGCGGTAATGGTCCTCTGAAGAGAAGAATTATCTTTGAAAACTCATGAGCTAAGGACTTAAGGATACTTTGCTTGAACTTTGAATTCTAATAACATTTGATTGATACCTTATTTTATTACTTCATTTTATATTATAATATTAATGCTCTATCCAGTATATTGAGCTTCAGTTTTTTATCCGGATGTTTCACTAATTATAAGATATTAGTTGACGCTTATATCTTTTGTTGGATTGCTTCATATATATATATATATATATATATATATATATATATATATATATATATATATGATAGTTATGGAAATAATATTGCAACGTGATGGAAAATAAAAAGAGGACAAACTGTAAATTATTTATATATTCATTAACGTTTCGTCGTTATTTTAAGACGTTCTCAAGATGACTTATCTGAGGAAATAACATCGAAGTCATTATTTTAAATTATATGGTGCGTTTTTTACGTGAAAGATGTCTTTGTTCTTTTTTTCGAACTAAACATAGTCCTTAGAATTCAAAATATGTGGTGCGACTTGGACGTGAAAGGAATGTTTTGGTCTTTTTTTTTAACGAAGCATAAGCGTAAGAATTAACAATATGTGGTGTGTTTATGAAGTGGAATATAGTAATTATCTCTTATTTCGCATCACCTCAACAACAGCTTCACTCCGAGAAGATTGGGGCCTGTTAGAACGCTGATTACTCTCCGCTGATGTGCGGCCGTTTTTTGAATCGGTTGAACCACTCCTTAATATGTGTAATACTCATAGCATCTTCTCCAAACACCTGCTGAATCTAACGCGACGTCGGAGATGAACACCATTACAAAAGGAAGACTTCCAGAGGTGTTTCCGGCAATGGATGGATCGGTGAACTAAGTGTATGCAAGCACAAAGGGGCCTACTTTGAAGGGGAGTAGGGTCTCCAACCACGTCCCGTATTTTAAATATTTTTCTGGTCTAAAGTCGGATACTTTTTAGAAAGATCTACTCGTGTAATTTTTACGTTTGCAAACATATATGCAAACATTAAACATATTACTTTGAAAATAATAAAAAAGTAACAAATCTCTAATTAAATGTTTAGAAATTAGCGAAAAATCGGAATCGGAATCAGTAATTGTATCAGAATCGGATTTTTTTCTGAACCGTCCCATCACTACCTAATATATATATATATATATATATATATATATATATATATATATATATATATATATATATATATATATGGCATTGAAGAGAGAATATTTATTACTCATGATGAATTAAGAAATTAAAAAGATGAAAGGGCAGCTGACCGGTTTCGTACCTCACTTAACAGAGCCAAATATTGAGGTATCGTGGAAAAAATATAATAAAGATGCTATGAGAATTATAGCGAGGAAAAGGGGTAAAATAAAGTTCAATCAAATAGAAATAACATTAAGCCCGAGTAGATTTGCTCTTTGCTTGCAAAGAGAAAGTTTCAAGAACTTAATATAGATTGTTTCTAGGATCTTGAGATGATAGGGAGAGTGCGACTTACTAAGAATAGAGAATAAGTCGACACTGAAATTAGAGGCACAGGTGAGGTTATTTATAAGACGTTAACCTATCGACGAACTATAAGTATTATGTAAAACGTCCGTTGGTGAATAATTTGCATTGCGAATTTTTGTGGGCACGTGTTGTTTGACCCGGATGTTTAATCTTTGTGACGTTATCCCAACATAGTGCATGCCGCAACTATATTTAAATAAATAAATAATAGAATTATTGTGATGTGGGGGAAGGACATCTTTTCGAATAGAAGTCAAGATCAGTCGGGAGGAAAAAGCAACTTGTGTATTCGAAACTTTTTTTCTTTTTTTTTCTTTTTTTACCCCTTTCCCTCGCTATAATTCTCATAGCATCTTTTTTATATATTTTAGACGATACCTCGATATCTGGCTCTGTTGATCGAGGTACGAAACCGGTCAGCTGCCCTTTAATCTTTTTAATTTCTTAATTCATCATGAGTAATACATATTGTCTCTTCAATGTCATTTTAAAGTTTTGTACGACAAAGAAACTATTTAAATATGTATATATATATATATATATGTATATATATATATATGTGTGTGTATATATATATATGTATATAAATATATATATAAATATATATATATGTAAATATATATATTTATATGTATATATAGAGATATATATATATATATATATATATATATATATATATATATATATACATACATATATATATATATATATATATATATATATATATATATATATATATATATATATATATATATATATATATAGATAGATATATATATATACTTTATTGCAAATGTGTGTAAGAACTCATTTCCCACAAAGGTTAACACTTTTCCGTAAACAAAACGAATAACATTTCTGAACTCCAGTGTGAAAAAATCAATTAAATTTAAAATATAAAAAATACAAGAAAATAATTACACTATACCGATTCGAATTCAGAGAATAAATCGAACTGATCTCACAGTTTGAATAATTTCATTAATCTGGAAAAATATTAACATCGTTGAATCCATGTCTTTTTCTGTTTCTAATATTGTAATTATATTAACAAAACGATATTCATCGTCTTCCTCTTTCGAAGGAGAAGGATTTTAGCTTTTTGGTATTACGATTTATTGAATTATTTCGTCATTATTTGTAGCAGCAGTAGTGCTACTACAAGTGATAGTAGCAGTAGTAGTAGTTTAGGTTTGGAGAAATGCATGTGCTATTTTAATCGAAATTAAGAATCTACACGTATTTAATGTGGTCAGTCGTAGTTGTAGTAGCAGTAATATATATATATACACTAAAAGAATACGTAATTTCTTCAATAGAAGAACTTTGTACAACTCTCATGTCGTCTTACGATAATATAAGTCATCATATAATGTTCTGTACTTTATGTGTTGAATTCTTAAATCCAATTTAGATCAACATCAATTACAGGATTTTGATTGGAGGAAATGTCGAAAAGTGAAAACTTATTATTGATGCGCTTTCAGAAGAAATTAAAATTTTAGGAGGCGCCCATTGATATTTATTTCATAAATAAAATAATACATAGACGTCAATATATATTGGGTAAGACAAAAATAGAAAAGAAGGTGAAACCCTCATAGCATTCAAGTAAAATGCTTCATTGTAGATTACTGAACCCGATCACGTGTCTATCGAATTCATATGTATATATATATATATATATATATATATATGTGTGTATATAATTAATTATGTTCAAATATTAAGAAAATGAACACAACTAATACTTTTCAAAAGTGCTCAATATATATTAAATCTTTTTTATATTAAAATAAACATAGTTTGGGTATCCGACAATTGCTTCAGAACTTCTTCGGTGCCTCCTCAGAGTGATACTGATGAGCAAAGATTAGATCCGCCAACAAGAAGGTATATATATATATATATATATATATATATATATATATATATATATGTATGTATAAAAAATCAATGTTAAAAATATATTTTTATATATTTTACAATTTATTTTCTATATTTTGACTTTAGGAATATCAATTTTCCCTTATATAGAAAAAGGTTTTTTTATCAAGAGAAGAGAACACAATTTTCGGCCGTAATCCTTCGGCCTTCGTCAGAATATATATATATATATATATATATATATATATATATATATATATATATATATATATATATATATATATATATATATATATATTAGTAGTATGTGGCTGTGGGCAATGCAAATTCCGGGTAAGATGTAAGCTGGAAGGAACAAAAATAATAAATCAAATACGAAATGTGACTTACGATTTATTTTTCCTTAAAATCTTACATAACAGCAAGTGTGGTGTTAGCTGTTTGTGTGATGTCTGGATGATTATAAAAATCAGTTATTTAATATTTCGGAAAAGAAACTTCCCTTTGTCAAAAATAATAAACACCAGACGAAAATTCCGTCCGTACAAAGAATCTACCAAAATGGATGCCAGAAGACAGAGACAACGTAGCAGCAAACCAGTCCCACAGAGAATAGAAATGAATAAGTATATATTTTATTTATATTTTAATTATTTACTTTTTTATTTTCGGTGTGTTTTATTTTCGTATTTTTTTCCGTATTTTAAGAATTTTAATATAAAGTAAAGTAATTACTCTCTCATTTTAAATATTCTAGATTTTATTAAATTTATTGATTATCATATATTTAATATATATATATGTATATATATACCAGCAGAGTGCCCGATTAATTGAAAAAATCAAAATTAAGAGCGTAATATTTATTTATTATTTGGTCCAGAAAATCAGTACAACATCAGTACCATTGGTTTCAAGCTCAGAAGGTGTTTACCTTCCGGCTATCTTCAGCTTTTGTTGTAACCTTGTAAAGAAAATGAAGTGTTAAATTAGAATTGTCTAAATTCCGTGTTAGGGAAAAACATGTGAGATTAAATAGCTAAATAAAGTCCAAAAAAGTAAAATATAAAAGTGAAGAATTAAAAAAGTTAAAGATTTAAAAACAATTTAAAATTAAAAATTAAAAAAAATGCAGCATTTGTTAGTACTCTTTTTCCTCCTTGAAATCTCCCCATACTATGGAGCATCGCGATAATTCTCACGAAATAAACTTATCGCTAGGGTTTCCCTAAATCGCAATTAACATAAAATAAATTCCTTACTGACCTCGAAAAAAAAGTATTGCCGCAAAACAAAATATCGCTTATTTGCCACATCGTTACCTGAAATAATTATACGGCTGACCACGATTTTGATCTGACTTAAGCTTTTTTATTTTGTTTAAATAATTATTTTTCTATAAATGAATCCGTCTCTCACCTTAGTCCAAAGTACAACAAGACCCACTTATCAATGCAATGTTGCATTACTGCTTACCTTATTGCTGTGTGCACCCGGTTTTCCTCGCTGCTCTTGTGTATCTCGGCCGTCGCTACAATAACACGTGGACGCCGGACTTCTTTTTAATACACAATAATTACTGAAACTTGAATAGTCTGTACGAGAGAGTGAGAGATAACCATAAAAAAAATATTGGAGAGAAGTTTACCACAGCATCAGGCGGGATATTGTTGGGGCCATTGTGCTCAACTTCCTCCGATCTCTGCCGCTGTAGGGACCTTCAATTCGCAGAATCAGCCCGAACGGAAGTCGTAATTTCCGACTTCCGCTTTTAGTGCCATCCACCCTAACCCGAACCAAAAGCCCTAACCTTTATCCTAACACTAAACTCTAACCTTAACCTTAACCCAAAACCAAAAACCCTAATCCTAACCCTAATCCTTCTGCCGGACCCCTGCTTATCAAACAGCAATATTTGACATCAGTTAGCTAATATAGAACCAGGAAATCTCTCTCTGTGTTAGCAACATAAGATTACAGATTAATTGTCTTCAATAAAATAGTTCATAACAGAATAAGAAGTTGGTAAAAGTTCAAACAATTATACAATTCATTTTTGTTTTAAAGATAGATCAAAAATACAAAATAATTTTTTTAACAAAGTTAACAAAATTGATAAATTAGAAGTTTAACAAATCTCAACACGAATGAAAAGTTGGTAAAAGTTAACACAATTGTACAGTTTAAACACACAAATAGTTTCACATGTAAACGACTCATGTAAACTAATTGTACTCCCCATAAAATTACATTTACTTTTACGTACCCGACAACATAGTATGTACCCCCCCGTTTCTCTTTCGTTTCACTTTTTTGCTTGTTCACACATTTTTTTTATCATTCTAAGACAAAGAAAATTAGACAGAAAATAATATTCAAACGTTTTCTGTCAATGTCCACCATTCAGTTTTTTTTGTAACTTCTTATTTTTTATGTTTCTATTTTTAGAACACTTGCGTCTCTGTTTGTCTTGAAAACAAAAATCAAACACGCTCTTTCTCATCTGTCTCTATTCTCTTACCATCACCTACTCACACATTATCACATCTCCATACTTAGTTACATTACAATTTAACGAGAAATAGTAGCTTCAACGGCATATCATCCTGTTGTGAACAATGAGTTTCCTCTGTGTGTGTGCAAGCGGTCATGCTACTCTCTAAGGAAGAGGAAAAAATGAGTAGATAAAAACTCATTTTTTCTTCTTCCTTAAGTCCGTATATAAATTAATTTAAGAGTCATTCACCTGCCTATTTTTTATCATTCTTTCTTTTTCGTTCTTTTCCTTTTCTCTTCAAAGAAAGATTGTATTCGTTATGGTAACAAGACAAGTTCTTGCTACAAATGTCTTATAAGGAGAAGCAATAGATTTGAGATCAGTTGATCCCCTTCATAAGAAATGACGAAAGGGTAAAGAGAGGCTGCTAACGTCGTTTTGTTAAAAATGAGTTGCAAAGAACTGAAGAGATTAACTAAGACGATGTTTCAAATTCGATTCTGAATTCTGCCAAGTCAACGAATAGTGTTTTGAGTGGCACCTCCCCAGAAGTGGAAGCAGTACTTCATCTCGGGGCGTACCTGACTCTTATAAAAGTAGATAATTGCATCAGAAGTCAGTAACAACCTAGAGCGGTATAATAAGCCAACTCTTTTCCCAGTGATCCCAGCAACATATTTTATGTGAGCCTTCTATTTTAGGTCTGGAGTGAAAGAACGTCGTAGGAGTTTATAAACATAAGGAAAGAGACATTTATTTTGACTGGGGCAAACACGGATATCGACGTAGCTGATGTGCGGAGATAAGCTTTGTTTTAGAAGCGTTGAAGGTAACAAAACATTTTTCCTAAATTTCACCATTTGCTACAGATCAGAAGAGAGAGGACCATCTATAGTTTGATCACCAATGATCTTATAGGTGCTGTCATAGACAGTTGTATTGTCTGCGTAAATGTCGACAAGTGATCTCAGAACGTGATTAGGATCATGTTTAATATAGATTTAGAAGAGGGTTGGGCCTAAAGTAGATCCCTGAGGCACGCTCGCATGGATACCATGTGCTTTCGATTTTTGCCAATCATCAGCTACTTTTATAGACGGATCAGCGAGAAAGGATCAAACGGTTGCGATGATATTACAAAGTATTCTATAGTAAGAAAGCTTGTAAAGAAAGACCCTTCATGCTAGACCCTATCAGAGGCATTTGATATGTCAATAACTATTTCTCTAGAACGAAGCCTTCGTCAAGGGATTCACTGGTTTGATGTGATATTACATTTAGTGCATCGGCCTTTTACTGTATCGAAATATGACGCTGCAAGGCTGACCAACAACGGCATTAAACAGAAATTAGACACTTTGCATCTGTAATTGTAGATAGAGGGGGGGTGCAACATATTGCCGATGTTGCGATATTGGTTTAGTAAACGATGCCAAGGTCTGGTAACAAGTAAAGTAACAGGAGCCGCACTATGACCTACTGACGGTCTCAAAAAGAAAACCCTAAACAGCCACAAACAAGCATTTTATTTAGCCAAACGGGTGTCATGTGACCACTGTGCAAATTTAGTGTGGATAAAAAACAATCTAAACAAGGCAGCTGTTTCCTCATTGCTCTGACAGAAGCCACCGGAAGGTAGGGACAACGTTTCTTGACATTACATTGCAGGACGAAATACGTATTGCTTGTCACTAAGTTAATTATTTTTTCTAAGCTACTTCATTATTTCTTGATTTATTACTGATTCAAGTAACTTACTCATGATTAATAGGAGACTGGGATGTGTATCAGTATTTTCCAAAGAGAGGGAAAGCGTTTCTCTTTTAAGCTACGATTGTACACTTTTATTAAAGATGGAAACACTTCAGCTAGCAGCTTTTTAAGCACAATGATTGAATGTTGTCAGGACCAGTTGCCTTCCTAGCATCGAACTTCCAGATAAGTTTGGAAACGTCTCGGACCGATATATGTCTTTCAATAAGAGTATTCGCTGTCATAAGGAAAATTCAGAAAGTTGATGGCCCGGATCGCAGAGGGAGAAACTTTTTGTAAAAGATTTTGCAAAAGAGTTTAGCTTCATCAGATGCTGATTAAATCCACTCAGGATCGTTGATGATTGTTGGGATAGATGTCGTTCATCTGTTGAGTACCCTGTTTTTTTTGTTTTTTTTAACTCACGGAAACTGAGCCATTCAGGCTGTAACAGAATAAACAAATTTGGTATTCTTACAGCTGACGCCCTATTATTCTGTGACTTCGCGTCGTCAACGTTCGGGCAGGTCTCGGAATTGCTCGATTGTCGATGAAACTATTAACCAAGTAGCCGATAACTTTTGGATGTAATTAATCGCTTTCAATAAAAAATTGAATTTCTATAATCTCTGTCATTTCGTTGAATCTTCCGAAGGACTAAATAAGGTTTTTGAAGAAAATGTAAAAAAAACATTTTTTTTAAAGTAAAAAAACAAACAGCATTTACTTAAAAATCAATCAAATACATCTTTTGAAACTTTCCGGTGCACAAACGTAAACATTTTATTTTAAAACATTTGATTAAAATGTATTCCTTTTATTAACAAACAAGCATAAATAAACATCTAATTAATAACAGTGGTTTAGCTATGGTGTGTTCATTTTTTATTTTTATATTTGTATTTTAGTTTGATTGTCTTCGTCGTAATTTATCGTCTGCCAGTCTTCAATTTAGCGTTTGGAAGTTTTCGGCTCGTCAACTCTTGGCCGCTTCCTTAACCTGCCCGAACATTGACGACGCGAATTCACGGAAACATGGTGCGTTATCTATAAGAGTACCGACTCTTTTGCGTTCACTATGACCCATTTGTTGCTGATGCGAGCAGTTTTCATAAGCGGGGTCATCTATTTCGTTGATAAAGATTTTAGAAGTGATTTATATGTGCAATGGTAGCAACCCACTAAAGATGGAATAATTGCTGGCTATCTGATCTCTGGTACGATTGTTTTGATGGTATTAAACTTTCAATACACACGGTTAACTTATCGGATATATAAAGGCGATACAGGACATATTCTATTTTGAATATGAAATGTAGAAGTATATATATATATGCTAACATTGTTAAAAATAACAAAATTTGTCTGTTTAATTATACCTTTTTATTTATTTCAATTTTTCTGATGGTCATTTTTGTATTAAAATCAAAAAAAATAATAAATGTTCCATAGGTTTCACAGGTTACACAAACGTTTTCAATTCTTCGTCGAATCATCGTCAGGTGTCAAATGCAAATGAACAAAACAGCTGAGAAACGCGCATAGAACATTTTTCGCATTGGTTCAGGAAGTGGTTAACGATTTAAATTCAGCAACGAAGATTCGAAAACGTTCGTGAAACCTGTGAAATCTATGAAACATTAATTATATTTTGAAGTTAGTACAAAAAGGACCATCAGAAACACTGAAAAAATGACAAAAGTATAAAAGTACATTTCTTGGTTTTTCCTTTTTCATTTCCCATTACGTCGGATTACCCTCATTTTTCCTTTCTCATATATATATATATATATATATATATATATATATATATATATATATATATATATATATATATATATATATATATATATATATGTGTCCTTGTATGTATTTTCCTCATAAAAGCTGATACTATGTTATATTGTGTTTATGTAATAAGACTCGATAGAAATAGAGCGATACTTTAGTATAGGTTTCATTCATACAAAAATATTGGCTACATATGTGCAAACATGTTTACGCCATGTTGTGTGTGTGAGTAAAAGGAGATCATTACATATAAAATAGTATATTTTTGTGACAGAAAATCTATAAAAATAAAATTAAAATGAATATATTTATTACATGTAACATAGATGAAATACACCACAGCCTAAACTCCAACTCTAACCATAACCATAACCCCGATCCCTCTTATTAGTTAAAAATTTGGACTTTGCCCTCAGTTTCGGTAATTAATTTCAAAAATATTAACATTATCGATTCCATATCTCTTCCCGTATTTAATAACATTATTGTATTAACAAAATAATTTCCAAGGAAGGAATCTTAAAATGAAATTAACGCCGGTATTTCTTTCTCGAAAGATGAGGAGGGGTGAGGACTCCGTGTTTCATTATGTTCCTTCATCATTGTTAGTAGTAGTAGTAGTAGTAGTAGTAGTAGTAGTAGTAGTAGTATGGATATTATTATTGGATTATTGTAAGATTATGTTCCGTATGTGAAATTATTTTCAACTGACAGGGATGCAGTGAAATTAAATTGTTCCTCGTAAGATAATTCGTTAATTAAATATTCCACACCTTCGAAATCCGTGCGAATGTTCCTCATCGTTAAAACTACTTTGATTAAATGTCGGGAATTTCGCATTGTGATGAAATCAGATACAGAAGGCAAAATAATGATTTTCTTTTTTATCGCTTCACCTTTCTTATTTTCTGTATTATAATTATGTTGCATCCTTGTGACAGGGGTAGAATAGATTAGGTCGTGACCGAGTTGCTAGAATAATCAATTGGTTAGAATGAGGAAGAACACAAGCCTTATTGCCACCACAGTACAATAATCGAGAGACAGATATTAGTAATTTGAGTAAACATTTATTTCATTAGTAAACAGAGAAAATGAATTTCATTCATCAAATATGTTGTGAAGTGTTCCAACAGTAAAAAGAAGAGGTCAAGACGAGGTTGGGTTAAGATAACAAGTGTATTAACATAAAAGGTACAAAGGTAAGGAAACTGACTGGCACTCGGCTAGACAGTTACAATACTGTCCTTTTTCTCCTTGGTGATTGTCTACTCGTACTACTTATAGTGAGAACCGGTGTAGTTTCTCTTCTGTTAGAACGGCCGGGGTAACAATATATATATATATATATATATATATATATATATATATATATATATATATATATATATATATATATATATCCTAGCAAGCGTGTTGAACGTCACGGAACTTTCTCGTTTGTAAATCTTTTTCGTGAGGTTCTCAAACCTTCGAGCTATCCTTCTGGTTTCAGGTGGAAATCCGTATGATATTTCCCCGATTGTTCTTAATTCGGCCAATTTTTTTCGAGCGCTTTCGATGTTCTTAGTCGTTTTCAGGATTAGGTTCTTTTTAAATAAGAAGACTTGAGTTAATGTTTTATAGGTATCGTTAAGAGCGAATGAAAGAAACAATATATATATATCAATATATATATATATATATATGACTGTCTGAATGTTTTGTCCAAGACCACTTCAATCCTGGAAATGATAGACATCGTCACTATCACTGGTAGGTTGTTTCACGGATAAATAATGTCTGTAAATGTACCCAAGTTTGACATAAAGATTCCAAGTTCAAGTAAAAGAACCTACAAAAGTTCGAAAAGATGCACCTGAAAAAAGTCGAAGAGTACATCGGTCGAAACGTTATGAATACAACAACCAAGACGAGAATAGTAGTCCAAATATTCGTAATACTATAAATTATCGATCTTTTCTAAAAAACTATCCGAAACATTAATTAAATCAATGAATTTACACGTCGTCTTTCTGTAAATAACCGATGGCGTTCGACAAAGATTCGTGCTAAAAAACAATGTTTTTCTGGATTAATATCAGAATTAGATACAGGGATTCACATAACGGTATTTTTGTCATTGTTTACATTTTGTAAGACTTTTTTTCTGAGAAATATAAACACGCACTCCACAATACGAATGGATATCTTTCTAGATCCGTCCACGTATTTGTGCGATAAGTTCTGTCCATCGTTCCGTCGGTCCGTCACACTTAAGATTGAAATATCGTTTTTTCATCGCTAACCTACGGAATCATCTAATCATGTACATAACAAGCTTTCCCGGTCGGTCACTATGTCACGCTTAAGGTTGGAATAACAGTTTCATCACAAAACGTGTAGATGTAACGCATCTTAAATTACATGCGTCCAAACGTCTCTATACGATACCAGGTCAGCCGAGTTGTCGCTCGTTAGGTATGTCACGCTTAACTTTAAAATAGCACGGTCGCGCTAATCGTGGAGATTGAATCGACGCATATTATTTTAGATGCGTCCATGTGTATCTCTAAAACACTCGTTCTGTCCAGTTTTACAAAGCGTTTTCTTTGTCTGTCACACTTTAGTGTGACATTTGATCAGTCTGACCGTTGGTTTGTAGGGCTTAACTTTAAAATAGAATTTTGGTCGAAGTATCGTGCTTAGATTCGTTTCATCATCTAGCCCGTCGCTCTGTAGGGTTTAGGGTTAAGGTTAGGGTAATGGTGTATGGTTTACAGTAACGGTTTAGGGTTAGGGTTAGAGTTAGGGTTAGGGTTAGGGTTAGGGTGTAGGGTTTAGGGTTTAGGGTTTAGGGTAAAGGTTAGGGTTTATGGTTAGGGTTAGGGTTAGGGTTAGGGTTACCGGAAAATGTATGCAGAAAATGAAAATGTGATGGTATAGCCACGTTAAAAGAATGGATGAGAGTGTTTGTGCGAGTAGATATAGAACAGTTAATATTGCAGCTCTAGTTCATAGAGGAAGAACAGGGTAGAAAATGGGACGAAGTGATAAAAATGGATCTTAAAGAAAGATGGATGAATAAATACCTGGCAAAGATAGGTTAGTTTGAAAGTCATTTTTAAAAGAGGTCCAACGCATACCAGCATGTAAAACGGGCGTTACACCGAATATGACGATGATAATGACGATGATGATGATGACGATGATGATAATGACAGTGATGATGATAATGATGATGATGATAACGACGATGATGATAATGACGATGATGATGATAATGACGATGATGATATCACGCTTAAGTTTTTCTTTGCCTTTTGTTCAGTTTCCCACACTTTAATTAACAAATAGTGTATTTGCCAATCTGTCACGTTTACCTACTTTTCGTCCGTCCGTGTGTCAGTCTTTAGTCGTAAATAGTAATGTCATCGCTCAACTTATATCATCTAAATATGTCGAAACATTAAAGGCTATTTCTGTCGAGCGGCTTTTCACCCTTGCTAACATTTGTAATTGAGTTTTCGTATATCTTGCTCGTGTTTTAAATCATATTTAAGCGCTTAACGCGCAAGTTGAATGGGCGCGCATTAAACTTTGCTCAATTGACAAACCTTTACGATATATGTGTCTCTTTGCTCGCTCGAGGCAATATACATTACTAATATGTGGCCGGTGTCTATTTCTCCCTGCTGTTAAAATTCCCTATTTAAACACATCCATCATCTGACCAGTTCTCATAAAGATACTCCTTTGCATTCGTGGTATTAATACATGCATATTTTTATCAATAAGAAGCCTCAACGGGTATGAATTTGTTTAACCATCCGGTGTTGTATTTACGGGTGGATTGAAACATTGCAAACAGTCGAGGAATATTCAATGTGTTTTGCTCAGATCCATGCCGGTACAGGTCAAAAGGATAATCAGTCAAGTGACAGACAAGGTTATATTTACCATAAATATAATTTCGTATATATACATACATATATATATATACATATATATATATATATATATATATATATATATATATATATGTATATATATCGCCAGTAAAAACAATAACAAAACTACGTCAGTTAATATATATATATATATATATATATATATATATATATATCATTTTATTTCTCCATCATTTTATCTCTCTATTTTTATTTTATATTTGTAACTTATTCCTTTTTCTAATATTTGTCTCTGTTGCTCTTCCTGTCAATAGATGTTCCTCTATGACGAACTTGTTATTTTTTCGTTGAATTTCTGTAAGACGTGGTGCTAACGCCGCTGATGAAGAACATTTTGGAGTAGCTTTGTTAATTCTTTAAAAATAAAATAAAATATTTCCAGAATGTTTTGGAAACGACCGTACGCCATACTAGACTTGATGTTCTAATTCTTGGAACAATTTTAATGTTCTAATTCATTAAATCCTCCTATATATATGTGTGTATATATATACAGTCGCGTCCAAAACTAAGGGACAAAATTTTAAAACCTAATATTTGTTAGAAATAATAACCGTAAAAAGCTGAAATTTTGACAACCGGTAGTTGTTGTCATCCATAATAACATACTAAAATTTGAACCCTTTGTATAGAATAGAAAAAGAATTATAACAATTATTCATTTATTTCCAAATTTGGAATGTCCAAAAGTAAGGGACATAATTGAGAAAAACGGTGTAAATAGCATGCTACATTCAACTTTTTTTATTTCCTCTACTGAAGAACTCTTATTTAGTCATTTGTAAACGTTGCATCAGTCAACACCATGACGAAACGTCAAAAACTTGATTACTCTGTGAGACAAGCTATTGTGAAGCTACACAAGGAAAAGCACACCATTAGAGAGATTTCAGAGAAAGTGAAACTTTCCAAGAGTGTTGTAGGCAGGATTGTTAAATCCTACAATGATACTGGCAAAATAGCTAGTGCTTTTAAAACCGGCAGACCCCGCAAAACTTCAGCAAGAGGAGATCGAATAATGCAGCGTATGTCATTAAAGGACCGTTTTAAGTCTTGCACAGAAATTAAAACGGTTATGAATAGTACCTCATGTGTTAATGTGTCAAGACAGACTGTTTCTAGACGACTGCAAGAAATAGGGCTGTTTAATAGAACGCCAAGGAAGAAACCACTTGTTAGTTCGAAGAATAAGAAGAAGAGATTAGAGTTTGCAAACAGGTATGTAATTTGGACATATGAAAATTGGGCAAAAGTATTTTTATGTGATGAAAGCAAGTTTAATCTATTTGGAAATGACGTAAAAAACCTTGTAAAGAGACGTATTGGTGAAAAATTAAGTACAAAGTGTACTAAGAAAACTGTCAAATTTGGGGGCGGAAACGTCATGGTATTTGGAATGTTTTCTAGCCAAGGTACAACGCCTCTTGTCCGATTACAAACTCGTGTAAACGCGCAGATGTATAAAAACATTGTTCAAGATCATATTGTGCCAATCATACATAATTCAGGATTCGATAGGGCAATGTTTATGCAAGATAATGCTCCATGTCACAAGGCAAAGGTGGTAATGAGTTACCTTAGCGAGCAAGATTTCGAAATTATGGATTGGCCACCGCAAAGTCCTGACTTAAATCCAATAGAAAATCTTTGGAAGATCTTAGGAGTGAAAGTTAGGGAAAGAAATCCCACTAACACGGAGGATTTGTGGGTGAAGCTTCAAGAAGAATGGTCTAAAATTAGTATCAAGGATTGTCAAGAACTGATCCGTTCTTGTAGTCGAAGATGTGCAGCTGTCATTGAGAGCAAGGACTCATTTACTAAATATTGATTACACATGTACTTTTATCGTTTTTTTTTGGCTGTTTACATTGTTTTTCTCAATTTTGTCCCTTACTTTTGGACATTCCAAATTTGGAAATAAATGAATAATTGTTATAATTCTTTTTCTATTCTATACAAAGGGTTCAAATTTTAGTATGTTATTATGGATGACGACAACTACCGGTTGTCAAAATTTCAGCTTTTTACGGTTATTATTTCTAACAAATATTAGGTTTTAAAATTGTGTCCCTTAGTTTTGGACGCGACTGTATATATATATATATGATAATTTTATTTACACAGACATGTACAAAATCTGCGACACTGGCATGTCGATGTTATCGATCAACAGTTACTATAAACTGAGATCTCATCAGGCAGAGTTAGAATCCGATCTTAACCTCAGATCATATTTGGAGAGAATGAAGTGGAGGGATAGAGAAAGAGAAGAAGAAGGAAAGAAATTTAACATTTCAAAAATTGTTTTTTGTTTTTTGTTTCTTAGATTTTTTAATTTTTAATTTTAATTTTTTAACGGCTTTAATTTTTGAAATGTTAAATTTCTTTCCTTCAAATTTCTTTTCGGTCCAATTGATGTAAATATGATCCATGGGTTTCTTGTTCCATTCTTGTTTCTTTTTTGCAAGTACTTTCGATTTGAATCGTCAAATCATCTTCAGGGTGTATTAGTTTTAGTGTCTTTACAAATTATGACTTTACCGTTGTGCTCATTTTTGAATTAAGAAATAGACACTGCACAATATTCAGAATGACAGACTTTTAACAACGCTTTTATATTCCTTCAATCTTTATCAAATAATACATTTTTGATAAAGAGCAGAGGACCACTCGACATATAACAATGTAAATTATAATAACCTTTATGATTATACATTCTTTTTTTTCTTGTTTGAAAATTATGAGAGTTTCCTTTGTGCTAGTTTTCCTTAGAAGAGGTTTATTCAGAGACCGATCTCAGTCATCAACGTAACACACAGTGGAGAAAATCCATACCTAAAAAATAAAAGGTACAAATGTCATTCCAAAAAACAACGGTAAAAATGCCTACCTAAAAACAACGATACAAATGTTATCTTAAAGAAACAACGGTACAAATGTCATCTTAAAGAAACAACGGTACAAAAAATGTCATCTTAAAGAAAAAAATGGTACAAATGTCATCTTAAAGAAAAAATGGTACAAATGTCATCTTAAAGAAAAAATTGTACAAATGTCATCTTAAAGAAAAAATGGTACAAATGTCATCTTAAAGAAAAAATGGTACAAATGTCATCTAGAAAAAAAATGGTACAAATGTAATGTTAAAGAAAAAATGGTACAAATGTCATCTTAAAGGAAAAATTGTACAAATGTCATCTTTAAGAAAAAATGGTACAAATGTCATCTTAAAGAAAAAATGGTACAAATGTAATCTTAAAGAAACAACGGTACAAATGTAATCTATAAAAAAAATGGTACAAATGTAATGTTGAAGAAAAAATGGTACAAATGTCATCTTAAAGAAAAAAATTGTACAAATGTCATCTTAAAGAATAAATGGTACGAATGTCATCTTAAAGAAAAAATGGTACAAATGTCATCTTAAAGAAAAAATGGTACAAATGTCATCTTAAAGAAACAACGGTACACATGTAAACCTAAGGAACAGCGGTATAAAGAAAATTCACAAGTGTTTATCTACCGATACTAACATCAGTCAAATTCGTCAACATACTTTGGTTTGCATATATTATTGTCACATAACTGTGTTTCGATTAATGTATGTCATTGTAAACAGCGAGTTTTTCTTCATTTTAAGATTTCTCAGCCAATCAATTACTGCAGCATGTAATCAATAACACGTAAATAAATACAAATAGAAGAGAAACCTTTTTTCTTAAGCGGTGAAAGAAGATAGTTTAGTTTATTTTAGGGTAAGGGGGCACTCAGAGATATATTTAACATAAGAGTATCACTGAACTAAAACTGAGCTATAGCTGAAAGTGAAGATTGCTTTTTTTTTGAAGCCGGGTACAGAAATTTGTTAACAAATATTTAAAAAAGACAAAGTTTAAAAAATGGCTGTGCTTCTATTTACCGCTAACTGGCCAGGTATAATCTCATTTTAGGTCAAATGTAAATAAGTAAGTGATCCAAACTCTAAACTCGTAAATGTTTACATTTTGTATTATTTTTGTTTGTAGATATTCTTTTCAGGCCGTTTACATGTAATCGCCCAAAAAGTAGAATCTTATTTTGGGCAGTCGGAAGATAAACTACGATGGGTGTGATAGTAAACCAGTCGAAATACACGTGCTTTAGTAATGTTAGAATTATGTACAGGCGAGCTGGATAAGCGCACAATCGTTTACGTTTTGGTGATTCTTTTATTAGGTATATAGTCATGTCAGGATGTTAAGTGTGATCTTAAATATGAGAGAAAACTCGACGAATTTTTACGTGGGTTCATTTTACCTCCGAAATATATTGATCTAGCGCCTGTGCTCTTTTCATTTTTGTCATTTTCCTTTTACAAAAATGGCAGTTACGTAAACAATCGAAATTACCCATGAATAAAAGATCTCACATCGTCTCTTACAGTAAATCTCATTCTCACCACACTTTTGTTAGTAAATCTCCCTCACCACACACTCACCCTAACCCTAACCCTAACCCTAACCCTAACCCTAACCCTAACCCTAACCCTCCTCATCGACTCCTATAGTAAATCTTTCTTACCCCACACTTTTGTTAGACTGATATAAAAACCCACCGACTTTTTTTAGCTAATAAACCATCATTTTTACTTTTTTCACAGGATTGAAGAAAATGTCATATTTCATTAATAACAACGATGATTTATCCGTCACTTCCCAACTCTTTTTTTCTTTCATATTCTGTAGCTGAAGTATCTTTTCCTGGTATAAAATATTTAATAAATTTCTCCCAGACGAGGCGGAATAGGTCCTTTCGTTAATCACTCTGAACACTTAATACCGATTTCACTTCTGGCGTTTCGGCTGTGTTCGTGTCTCAGTTAACAATGCTTGCAAGATTCAGCATTTTATCTCCTTGTGTGTTTCTTATCCGAAAATCAGGTATCCTTTCCTTATCTCAACGAGGGAAAACGTGATATTTGCTTAAAAAACAAAATTCAAAGCTAATTCTCACTCCTGACATTATATCTACAACGCCATTATCCGCTCATGAATGGAGTATTATTGTCACATTTGGGCTGGTGCATCATCCACTAGTCTCTCCCTCTTAGACAGATTCCAAAAAAGAGTCGGCTATTTAATAAGTCCCTTACTATCAACCAAGCTCCAGCCGCTGCCCCATCGTCGTAATGTTGCATCCTTGTGCTTGTTTTACAAGTATTTCAATGGATTGTGCTCTGATGCACTTGCTGCACTAATGCCCACTTCGACATAATTCACTAGACCGACGCGACAATCAGCCCAATCTCATATATTCAGTGTGGATGTCCCCAGATGCCGAATATCCTTCTACTCCAATCGCTTCTTTCCTCGTGTTGCCGATATCTAGGACTCCCTCCCTGCTCCCTGTTTCCCTGACTGTAATGACATGCAGAAATTTAAAACTAATATAAAGAGACATCTTGCTACACAGCTCCAAACTTAGGATATCCCCCCAGACCTATACACTATTTCTCAGTAGTCCCTTACGTCTACAGTGACGGCCTGCCTTGTTTGGGATGAACTATGTTTTAAAAAAAGCTAACAATATTAATAGGTTATTTAATATTTCCACTGTAATAGTTGGTTCTTGAATTTCACAGAAAATTAATCAGTGTGAGATTATTTGTTCACCAACTTCAATGGATTGTGCTTTGATGAACTTGCTGCTCTGGTGCCCCCTAAACGCCAATTCACTAGACCAACCCGACAATCTGCCAAATCCCATCCATTTACTGTGGAGGTCCCCAGATGCCGGAGAGCCTTCTAACTCAAAAGCTTCTTTCCTCGTGTTTCTGGACTCTGGAAACCCTTCCCTGTTGTTTGTTTTCCTGACGGTACTGACATACCGAAATTTAAAACTAATGTAAACAGACATCTCACTGCACAGCTCCCAATTTAGGTTGCACCCCCACTTAAAAAAAAACACTCACCCTTTTTCTCAGTAGCCCCTTACGTCTACAGTGGCGGCTTGCCTTGTTTGGGATAAACTATGTTAAAAAAAGAAACTTAAACGACAATAAAAATTCTTCTTATTAACTTTATATGTTATTTATTTATGAAAGAAAAAGTAAATTATGATATCCTAGCCTAAATATTACAGCCTTTTTATTGAACCGGTCAGAATGTGAAGATATAGTTATCGTATGAGTCAATGGACAGTGTTTTCTTGTAATTCATTGGTTGATTTACGTTCTTATCTCTAGGTGTGTAATGTTCTCTCATTTAATCAGCGTATTATGCCATTTAGAAATCTTATATCCGTTCACTTTTCTGAAATCTATTCAGCAAGGATTGCACACCCTCTCTTTAGGTGTCTTTTATCATTTCTCAATATGTTTGTTTCCTGATATTCTCTCTCATCCCCCTCTCTCTCTCTCTCGCTCTCTCTCTCTCTCTTTCTCCGAATGCATGTTCCTCTTTATCTGTATATTTTACACCCTTTCTCTGTATCATTCCCTCTACTAATTGCTGTCTCTCCCCCTCACACTATTACTCTATATTTTCCATCTCTCAATATGTTTGCCCCCTTCTTCTCTCTCATCAATACTTCCCTAGATAAAATTTGTTTCATGAATATATCTTAAACTAGGATTTCATGCACTAGGATATATGTTCAGTTTTGTTTCATCTTACTTCAGTCGAACTTCTCGGAAATCAAGGGGGCCCTACCTGGGGGTAACACTGGATCTCTATGAGATACATAAATATTTCAGTGTTAAACTAAATTTCTCTGTCACCTCTAAAACTTTGAGTTGGTAAAAAAGTTTTAAACATTAATTTTCATATCCACAATTGACCAGTTGAATATGTTATAGTAAATCTTTGTATTGGTCTTTTGGTCTTACTGGATTTCAAGACCAGAATAAATCTGGTCTGGTGGAGTATCCAGCTAAGTGTTGTTACTTGAAGTAACATTACTTGGAAAGGTGTATCATTCCCCGTATTAGCCAATGTATAGTCGGATCTAAGGCATCTTATCTGTGCTTCCAATACTATGTTATTTCGAATATTTGATCAGGGTATCCTCATGTCAGTTTGTCCTGACCAACCCTTGTACAGAGAGGCCGAAGACACTTGAAGATGGTGTCTAGTAAGTAATTCAATCTATCCAGTAGGACACCCGTATGGGTGTGGTCTAAAGCGTGTGTCGTTAGTGAATACCATGCAATCACTAGAATAAACTCTTTAAACAATCCAATTTTGCAAGTTACCATTCGTAACAAATACCACGTTTAAACGTTTAATACTTGAAAAGAAGACGCAGCAAACAGATCGACTTACAAACAAGTAAACATCTCACAAATTGTAGTATGACGCATTGTGTACACCCGGCACGACGCCCTTGTGGCAGCCACAGTCGCATACACACATGCATACAGATTTCAGTTGTTATATAATTATATGAAGACAACTGGTCGGATAGCTTGATACAAGGATTGATCGAATGTGCGAGTGCATAGACGGAGCTGCATAACAATAAAACCGGTGACTTTCAAAATTTAATTTGCAACTGGGTATCGACTGGTTGTTTAGTGTAAATGTTTAATTTATTTACAGGGTTCATTATAGTTTGTTTAGTTGAAATGTTTGATTAATTTATAGGGTTCATTATGGTTTGTTTAGTTGAAATGTTTAATTCATTTATAGGGGCTATTATAGTTTGTTTAGTTGAAATGTTTGATTTATTTATAGAGTCCATTATGGTTTGTTTAGTTGAAATGTTTGATTAATTTATAGAGTCTATTATAGTGTGTTTAGTTTAAATGTTTAATTAATTTACAGGGTTCATTATGGTTTGTTTAGTTGAACTGTTTGATTAATTTATACGGTTCATTATGGTTTGTTTAGTTGAAATGTTTAATTAATTTATAGGGGCTATTATAGTTTGTTTAGTTGAAATGTTTGATTTATTTATAGGGTCCATTATAGTTTGTTTAGTTGAAATTTTTGATTATTGTATAGGGTTCATTATGGTT
>OY744533.1:101466802-101469302 GCA_963556195.1 Sepiola atlantica | reverse complement strand
TAAATCTCCGAAACAGTCACACAGTAAACAGCTGATGAACCCCGTTTTAATATTTCACGCTCAAGTTAAGGTCCCCTGTTTTTGTTTCACTGTTAGATACTCGAATCTCCTTTTTTATTCATGAATTTTCAAACGATGGGTCGGCCTATGCGAGTGCTAAGTCTGCGATACCTTGGATTTAGTTAGTTTCTGTGGGAATTCAAACTGCATTTTCTTTCTTTGTTCAAACATAAAGCTATATATATATATATATATATATATATATATATATATATATATATATATATATATATATATAATAGAATTTACGATAAGTGAAGTATCGTAAAGTGATCTATCGTGATAAAGTAAAGCTCAAATTCGTTGAATAGATCAATGAATTTTAAAGAAGGAAAAATGAAGATGAAAAATTTCATAAGATTACATAAAATTACATAAAATTGAAAAACCATGGTTTAAGGATTAGTGTAACTTCTTGCATCTGAACTTTCGATGTAATAAAATTTGTATCAATTTTATGTAACTTTATGCAATTTTTTATCTTCATCTTTCCGTCTTTATACAGGGTGGGCCAAAATAAGAGTCCTATCTTTAAATTTGAATAACTTGAATTTGAATAACTTCCACAAAATAAAAGTTAAACTTACCAAACTTTATGTGTGTGTAGACTGACCCTTCCGAGATGTTTTGAAATAAACAAAACAAATTTTAGCCGAAAAACACTTCTTAAAACTTACAAAAACTAAAGTATTGTTTTTTACACTGTTTTGAGTTTTTTAAGCAAAAATAATGTTTTCTAAATGAGGGTACGTTCCTTAGGGCTAATACGGCTCATGCTTGCTTCGGAAGGGGTCCTTTACTTATTCTAAAAAAAAAAAAATTTTTAAATCAATAAATAAAAAAGTTATGAATTTTTAAAAATAGGACCCTTATTTTTGCCCACCCTGTATATATATATATATATATATATATATATATATATATATATATATATATATATATATATATATATATATATATATATATGTGTGTGTGTGTGTGCGTGTGCGTATATTTGCGAACGCATAATCAACTAGGCATGGTGATTAACAATTTGCCACATTGCATTTTCTTAGACTATTTGATTTTCTGTGCAGTTTAGTCTCTCTCTCACGTAAGAACTGCACAAACTTTTTATACGATGTGAGGCACTCTGGCCTTTAAACATAACAACTAATACAACTATATATATATATATATATATATATATATATATATAACGTTCTCTCTTTCTCTTTCTCTCTCTCTCTCTCTCTCTCTCTCTATATATATATATATATATATATATATATATATATATATAACGTTCTGTCTTTCTCTCTATATATATATATTCATATATATATATATATATATATATATATATTCATATATATATATATATATATATATATATATGTGTGTGTGTGTGTGTGTGTGTGTGTGTGTGTATTAATGTTCCTCCGATTGTAAATATGCGTGGGGAGTGTCTAGCTTTAAGTCATCGTGCGTAAACGCATAACTCTTGTGTAAGCTGTCATTCTTAGAAGCCATAATAAATAATCAAAAAGATGGAAATGCGAAAATGACACCCAAAAAACAAAATCAGAACGCAATCATTGAAATAGGCCGCGAAGTGCATCATGGGATTGCTAATGCATCATGGGATTGCTAATAACCCACTAAGAAAATGTCGGATTTAGAACGATGACTAAAATAGGAAGGAAAAAATCTACAAAGAACCTGAGTAAAAAAAAAGTAAAAAAAGTTTTTTAAAAGTACAAATAAAAAAACGTGAACGATGTTTTTTTTAAATGCGTTACTTCATTCTACGCGTTTAGCGCGGAATACGTCATTTCAAACTTAAACGTAACAGACCAACGAGAATTCTGTTTAAAACGTATACGTAATAGAGTATGTATTTACTCCTCTCCAGGAGTTCGGCACAAGGCCAGTTTTATCTTATTCCAACAAGTAAGATGTGACCCAAGGTCGGGTCGGGTAAGTGGGGTTTGAAAAGCCAGCGCCCGAGAGGTGAGCACTCTGACCATTAAAAATTGCCTGGGAAACTACGTCGGCATTCCTCGATAGGGGCGCCTCAGGCAGTAAGCAATAAACTTACTCCTCCCCAAAGAAGGGAGGCGAACCTGGGAAGGTTGGCCTCCAAAGAACTACACAGGACAGACCCATAAACCGGCGTAAATCAAGCCCCGAAGGCCAAGACAATACCAGTCTGTGGGATGCAGTATCCATCGGAACAGATACTACACTTTGATCTTAGCCGAAAGGCCAAAGAGAGTAACGAGAATGATAGTTGAAGCTGCAGCGTGACAGACGATCAGGATTGATATTTCGAACTTAAGAGCAATTAAATTGCGTTTTAAAACGTATGCATAGTACGCTGGAAAAATGCGATTTCGGACATAATCCCGACAGACGCATTAAGAACCGTTTATTCCAAAACCCTGATTCGACCGACTGA
>OY744533.1:101439302-101461802 GCA_963556195.1 Sepiola atlantica | reverse complement strand
TTCTTCCGTTTTTTGTTGTTTTCTTTCGTGTCTGAGCATATAAAATATCCATGGTTCCTAATAGTGTTTATTTGCACTTTAATTTAAAACAGGTGCATGCTATTTTATTATTCACTGATTCACCTAATTATAACAGTAATTATACATTATTCATTACCTTTTTAAAGTAAACTGAATATTTTACTTATTATTCCCTGATAAGAATCCATAAAGTTCTGAAAATGTAAGCAATATAGTTTTAATAGTGTCGAAAAAGAACTTAAAGTGAGCGATTTGTATTCAGCTTTAACATCTAGTATGATAAGTAGACATTAGTAAAAAGAAAATGTGAAATAGTAGGGACGATTTGACAACGTAAATCTATTAACAACAGTGTCCGGTGATACTGGGGGCTGTGGGAGTAGATATTATCGTAAGAGTGTAAATGCCTACGACAGACTGTGTTGAGAGCAGAAGATTACCCGGATACATTTAAGAAAGTTTGAAAGAGAACAAAACGAACGTATAATTTCTAGAAACACGTATCAGAAATTAACCTAAGCGTTTGGCGGAACAAGTTAGAATATAACAGTGTTGGTTTGTGAGCTATAATGATTAAGGAAATGGGAAAAAAAGATTTACTTCAGTATATAGGTTATATTGCTGTTGTTTTATTTCATTGTATATTTTGATTGCGAAATAACTGTACGCCTCAGCTTAAAAGAATGTTCGAATATTCGATGAATAACTGTTTTACGTTAGTTTTGCTACTGTATCTCAGATCTCAGATTAGCCATACCTCTGGTATTTTCAAGAAATAAAATCTTGTGTCGTGGAGAGTTTGTTTTCTAAAAAAAGCATGTTTATACGTACAGCTATATAAACTAAATGAATATGAATATCTCCTGGAAATATATTAGATAATAATTATACAATTTCAACGATCAGTTAGATAGTAAATACGTAAAAGAGCGGGTATATAACATATCTTATTGGTTGAGTAAGATCACGTGAGAAAAATACTTTTCATCAGTGACGTCAATTGTTAATAGGCGCAGCACGTGACTCGTGTGGACAGCTCACCGCCGAGAAATGAAACGGGCAGCGTTGCGTTCCAGTAAATAATGCCAAAATTAAACCGCCATGGAGTATGGTTGTCACATCTGAACTGGTATACAAACACTAGTGTCTCTCTCTTTTGGGCAGGGTGCTAAAAATCTCTCCAACCCTATAGATCTCGCACTGTCTACCAAGCTCCAACCGTTGTCACATCGCCGCAATGTTGCATCCATATGCTTGTGTCACAAATGCTTCAACGGAATTTGCTTCAACGAAATTACTACATTTGTACCCCCCTCAACGTAAGTATCCCCGAACAACCCGACAAGCAAAACATCCCATTCCTTCACTGTAGTTGTCTCCAAATGCGGGAGAACTTTCAAGTCTACTTCTTTCTTCGAATCGCTTGCCTTTGGAATTTTCGTTCTGCTCCTGGCTTCCGCGACTTTACCAATATGCAGAAAATTACATGCAATATGAGCGAAAAAGTCCGCACTTAGAATGCCCCTATAAATCTGGCCCCTAATTCATAGTAGCCCCTTACATTCTACTGGCAATATGCCATATTTCTAGTGAATAAAAGTCAAATAACTCATTTGAAAGCTTTCAAAATGTAAAATATATTTAAATAAAAAGTAATGTTTATAATCATTCATATAGTATAAGACTACGTCACGTTGATACAGTAGTTTATGTGAGGAGTCACGTCTGATCAGTTTATACGTTGATGGCTATTTAGGAATGGCAATGTTGTAAAGAAAACACTTCACACAGGCGTCCTGTGACGGGGATGATTGGGGGCATCTGTTTCGATTAACTCTACAATATTACAGAAAAAGCAGATGGAAACAGACACTTAGACTGAGAAAGGAAATGAAAATACGCATAATTATATTTAATTACCAATATTTCGAGAAAAAAAGAATACTAATATTTTTTCTTCAATTCACCCAAAAAACAAGGCGCAGTGTCACTGAAACGTAAGGAGCTGGGGAGTTTAGTATCGAGGTATTTCTTTTAACTTACAGTTAAATGTATGCACGCTTGATAGAGAGAGCAGAGAGAGAGAGTATTCCAAAGGCTTTCAGTACGAGGAAACAAGCCTTTAGAGTAGAAAGCCCTCCGGAAATTGTGTGCCTCTACAGCGAATGGTGTAGGATGTTGCTGGTTATGGGGTCGGTCGGAGGTATTTACGTCAAGGGAGTACCAGTGCAGCCAGTTCGTCGAAGCACACTCTATGGAAGTTCTTGTAAAAAAGCACAGAGATGCAACATTTTTACGATGGGACAGTGGCTGGTGCTTGGTAGATAGTGATCGACCTATTAGATTAGAGGTTCTTTTTTATTTTGCCTAAGAGAGAGGGACTAGCGGATGATGCTCACGTTGGTGTAGCCGTCTAGATGTTACAACAGTACTTCATGCATAGGTCAATGGTGGCTTTCTAGATATATATGGTGCTGGCAGATTTGATAAGCTTTCTAGCTCGGTAGAGGGAGCCTACCTTCCTTGCAGCAGCATTGGCAATGACTTATATGTATTGTTCCAATTCGATTTTAACTGTGAATGTTAGCCAAATGTGGATTAAATAATGAGTTCCGTTTGAAATTCCCAATAGATTCCCAAGTTCAACATAAAGATTCCCGTTTGAAGTAATTCGGTGGTTACACCGGCCGAAACGTTGTAAGAATAATATCCTAGATGAGAACGGTAGAGCGAATCATCCAAACAATACTAATTACGTAACGGTTTCTAAATAATGAATGTTGCTTTTATTAATAACATAACACTGGGGCATCATCCGCTAGTCTCTCCCTCTTAGACAAGGTCGAACAGAGAGTCGCAAACTTAATAGGTTCCTCACTATCCACCAAGCTCCAATCCCTGTCCCATCGCTGCAATGTTGCATCCTTGTGCTTGTTTTACAAGCACTTCAATAGAATGTGCTCCGATGAACTGGCTGCTCTAGTGCTTCCTAGACGTAAATACACTAGACCAATTCGTCAATCAGCAAAATTTCATCCATTCACTGTGGAATCCCCAGATGCCGGATAGCATTCTACTCAAATAGCTTATTTCCTCGTGTTGCAGGCATCTGGAACTTCCTCCCTGCTCCTTGTTTCCCCGACTGTACCGACATGCAGAGGTGTAAAACAAATGTAGACAGAGATCTCTCTACACTGCTCCCAACTTAGGATGACACCCAAAACCTACACCCTAATTCTCAGTAACCCCTTACGTCTACAGTGGCGGCCTGCCTTGTTTGGGATTAAATATGTTAAAAAAAATTTTTTTTTAAGTATGGTGTGTATTTAGCTAGTAGATATATGAAAGCCAGGTAAATGAGTTTTAAGAGACAAAGGAGAAGGAGAAGAGTGTAGGTGAAATACGGATGAAGAGAAAAAGAGAGATAAATAAACAGCGAGAAGAAAAGCTAACAAATAGAGGTCGGTGCCATGACACTGTGACTTGCTAATCTATTTTTCTCAAATTATTCCAGCGTGAACGGCCATAATTTTGTTTGCCGACGGTGGCTACAAAATAAACGAGCATCGTATGTTGAGTGGTCAGTTTATTTATTGGGGTCCATTGTTGGTCAAGCCACGACGAATCAAATCATTTGTCAATTTTTCTTTAAGCATATTCATTGGCTGGGTAGCAGCCATTATAACATTTTTGAGACGTGCCAGTACACCGCGGCGTGTGATCGGACGAGAGAGGCTGGCGCGCCTGCGCAGAACATCTCTAAATGTTGGTCGCCGTAGATGATTATCTAGTTTACCTTAAATCAATATTGGTGCTGATCATTGCTCATCCAGTGAGAGGCGATCCGTTTAGATTATGAGTTTTACAGCATTTACGCTGAGTCTGTTTCTACACCGAATGCCTAATGCCAACTAACACATTTATCTATCGTTTTCATTCTTGAACGTATTCTAAAGAGGGTAAGGTGTAGACATAACATGTTAACAAATAGATATGGCATAGTATAAGTAGTGATAATATTAATGCATATAATATACATATATATATATATATATATATATAGAGAGAGAGAGAGAGAGAGAGAGAGAGAGAGAGATAGAGAGAGAGAGAGAGAGAGAGAGATTTTTCACTTATAAAATAGATCATTCAGTGATGACCGGGTTCGTTCCAATAAAAACAAGCTCGATGATACTCGATTACAGAGTACAGAGCATTTATATGTGATTTTATGAAGGCTTACCAAAGCATTTCTTTTCAGGACACCAATGATCAACATTAAAGATATTTTTTCTTACAAATATTATTTATTCAAATTAAATGTTTTTTCCTACACGTGTTTCACTACCAAGCAGGAACTTGCTTGGCAGATCATCAGGGAAATTAAATGTCTGGAATAAGGGTTTCAACTGCCGACAATACACAATGTGGCGTTGCAATAGTTGAGGGCACTTAAGAAGAGAAGAGGAAACAAAATAAAAATAAAAAAACAAGAAAGAACAACGATAAAAAAGAAAGCCCTAGAAAATGTCTTAGAAAAGTAGCTCGTGCATTATTTCTGCCACCAAGCCAACAAGCAACGGTCCCAAATGCATTTAAAAAAAAACAAATAAAACGGCCGAAACGTTGTAAGAATAATATCCTAGATAGGAACGATAGTGCGAATCATCCAAACAATATTAATTACGTTACGGTTTTCTAAATAATGAATGTTGATTTTATTAATAACATAACACTGGGGCATCATCCGCTAGTCTCTCCCTCTTAGACAAGATAGAACAGAGAGTCGTAAACTTAATAGGTTCCTCACTATCCACCAAGCTCCAACTCTTGTCCCATCGCCGCAATGTATATATATATATATATGTGTGTGGGTGTATATATATATGGTGTGTGTATCAGTTTATGTTGAACAGATCAATAAAGTGGTCGATCGTGGAAAAGTTATGGGTAAATACAAATAATGTATTTAGAAAACTATACCTTACATATTTTAGACCCGTATCACGGTTTTTATCCAGAATGATTGGCTTTTAATTTTTTCTTAATTTTTAGCCTCTTTCAAAAATTTAAAGTATCAGTACATCTGGACGAAACCGCGGTACGACTCTGAAATATGTAACGTATAGTGTTTTAAATTTGTTATTTATATATATATATATATATATATATATACATAAGTATCCACAAAGATGTTTTTCGTTGTTTACAGATCATCAGCGTGGCTGAACCTAGCGAGATTCAAACCATTACTCGAGAGTCTGAAGCGTGAAGCTCTATTTGAATCTCGCTTTATAAAAATAGACATGACTGGGTTGGAAAGGTAGTCCTCTCGGAACTGTACAAACGATTGTACGTTAAACATACGGAAACTAGTAAAAGCGTAAACCGAAGCCAGTAATGTAAAACGAAAGGCATAACAATCTATGGAATATGGAAAATAGGTTCAGCGACGCCGATGAGTCGTAAACGACGAAATATATGTCCGTGGATGATTAGATTTTAAAAAATATATTTGTCGCTCATCATCTGGGAACAAAAGAAAAATTATTCTCGACAAGCATTAATGTAAAATGATCATCGTATAAAAAACTTGAATCGTTCAAAATTATCGCAGGCAAAATAAACACATAAATGGCATATATGAAAAAGCGATATATTCTAGCACGTGCGGTGATTAGCTCTGTGGTGTAGAGCATTAGATTTCAGACAGTGGGGTTCTGGCTCCAAATCTCGCTAGGTCCAGCCACGCCAATTAGCCGTAAAGAACGAAACACGTGCCTGTTGATAATAACATTTTTAAAATATTAAAGTGATGAAATAAAAAGTATTCCCAACTAGCAATAAGTTCAAATGCTCTTCTATATAAATAATTGAATTTATTTAAAAAGATGGCAAACAAAATTAACAAAAAAATAACATATATCTTTCTTTCTCTCCCTCTCTCTCTATCTATCTCTGTTTTCCTATATATATTTGGTCGAGTCTCTGCACAGACGGAGTTTCCCTCTGGTGTTTATTATTTTTGACAAAGGGAACTTCATTTTCCTGAAAATAAATTAATAAATAAATTATTTCTAATAATCAGCCGGACAACACACAAACAGCTAACACCACACTTGCTGTTATGTTAGATTTTAAGAGAAAATGAAGAGTAAGTCCCATTTCGAATTCGATTTATTAGTTATGTTCCTTCCAGCTTACATCCTACCCGGAATTTGCATTGCCCACCGCCTTTTAAAAACATACTTCTACTATTCCCACCAATGCTTCAAGCAAAATACCATACTCTATTATATATATATATATATATATATATATATATATATGTATATATATATATATATGTATATATATATGTATATATATATGTATATATATATATATATATATATATATATATGTATATATATATATATATATATATATATATATATATATATATATATATATATATATATATATATATATATATATATATATATATACAGTACTCTCCTAAACTAATTAAAATAAATATTCTCGGCAACACAATGAGTAATATGGGTGCAACCTTTCTGTAAATTCTGACATTTAGAGGTTGCATGAGTTCGGTATGTATATATATATATATATATATATATATATATATATATATATATATATATGGACAAAAAAATCGCTTCTTGTATAATGGAAAGCTGACATTTTACACTCTAATATTGCAGCTCAATGATTGAACCTCTAGATCAAAGAGGACTATTACAGTGTGAGTGTAGACAAATAAATTTATAACATTATTTATTTCAACCGAAATAATTTTCAATCTACAATGATTGTTGATCTTGAAAGGTTAGAACTGAAATACATAATATTGTAAATGTATTTTTCTAAACTTACTATCTCTCTCTCTCTCTCTCTCTCTATATATATATATATATATATATATATATATATATATATATATATATATATATACATATGTACGTATATATATACATATATATATGTATATACATATGTAAATATATATATATGTATATATTTGTATATATTTCTACATATATATATATACGCATATATATACATACATATATATATATATATATAGATATTTCTTAACATGTACACATACCAACCGTTATGTACATGCAAAATATTAAAGTTTGCAAAAAATAATAAGCCTATTCTACTCACCATGTAATGTTTCGTTCATTAGTTTAGGGGATTTATATATATATATATATATATATATATATATATATATATATATATATATAGTAAGTTCTGAAAATATATTTATGACAATTCAGCTACAAAGACGAGTTCGCGTTTCCTCTCTAGAAGGAATTGATAGGCTAAAATGTATAGAGTGTATTTATATACACGCCCAGCTTTTTAACTAATCAGATTCTTTGTTCTCTTAGCCAATCGTTGGGCTTCGCACAATCAAATTTTCAGTTCATTTCACTTTCTATATCCTATTCTATTGTTCTGTTTTCCATAGGGTTGATCATTTGTGTCTTTTGTTGTTCGAATAGCCAATCGTTGGGCTTCTCACAAACAAAGGTTCGGTTGATTTTACTTGCTATTTTCTATTATATTGTTATATTGCCTATCCCTGTGTGTTGGCTGTGTCAAAAGGATGGGTGACCTTCTTTTAACATTTGCTGGCTTGTGTTTGTATTTTAGGTTTTAGTGTTAAAGTTTGTAGTCTTTAGTTTAGTTAGTGTTTTATTTATTTGTGTATTTATTTATTAATTATGTATTGTAAACCTAACGTTAATTTTATTCTGAGCAGGCAGTTGTTTGCTATTTCACTTGTACATTTTAATAAGTTTTGGGGGTCTTTAAAGTTTAGGATTTCAAATTTCTCATTCAGACACGGGTCGTCTTCATTTCTACATGTACTGGCATGTCGTATAATTTTACATTAAATTATTGGTGAGCGCCCGTTTTCATTGAGCTTCCAATAATAGTTTGCTTGTGTTGTTTTAATTCGGCGTTCTTTGTTTTTAAATGTAATACTCTAGTCGTAATATCTGGTTTTAAAATCTAGGGAGATCATCCCCCGTAGTATTTCTTGTTATTTGTTATTTCTTTGGCAAATATTGTAGCTGGATAAAGAAGGAGAACCACAATACATTTAGTATAGTTTACCAAGCCACAATATTTGCCAAAAAAGAGCCATGCACTAAGTTTAAAATGTCCAGTTTTTTTAAACGGTTTTATTTTCATTAGTCTTTTATCAAGAGGGGATAACAACTCAAAAAATTATAATTGAAATTGTAATAACACCAATAATTATGTGTTCTATAAGGCTATATTTCGTTTGTCAAATGTGTGATTGGCAATTACTTTATCCAACAACCACTTCATATTATATATATATATATATATATATATGTGTGTGTGTATATGTATATATATATATATGTATGTATATATGTATGTATATATGTATATATAGAGAGATATTTGTATATATATATGTATGCATATATATATGTATATATATGTATGTAAATATATATATATATATATATGTATATTTATCTATGTATATATATATATGTGTGTATATATGTATATATATATATGTATATATATATATATATATATATATATATATAGATAGATAGATATAGATAGAGAGAGAGAGAGAGAGAGAGAGAGATTATGAGTGTAAAATAAATCATGATAATGTTTTTTAAATCATGTGATATTTTGGCAATAGTACATTTTTTGATGAATAAAATAATGTTAAACGTTGTCTTTGCAATCCATGCATCTGATTCTATTAAGCTTTAAACGGAAATTGAATCTTTTTATAACTTTAAACAGGGGACGTTGTGCATGGTCTTGATATGTCAATTGCCCCTTCGACAGATACACAGACAGATTGAGAGAAGCAACAAAACATAATGGAGATTGTTTTAAAACATGTTCTAGAAGAGAAACATGTTTGGAAATTCGGATGTGAATCGGTGTGCGTGTGTAGGCGGACGTCTATGTGTTAAAAAGACAAATAAAAGTTAGGCATGCGAAGATTTCAATCAATAAAAAAGGGAATTAGAAAGAAATTGTAACATTTGCTAATTCGGGAAATTATATATCATATGCATGACGTCAAGATTGATGGGGTTTTGAGATATATTTAATACGTGTTGGGTGAACAGCATTTTTTCTAGAGCTGTACAAAAGAGAAAAAGAGGAATAGGTTGGAAAAAACGAAAACGGAAAAAGAAAAATCAGACGAAGTATGAGAATGAAAAGAAGGGGAAAAGAAGACAAAAAAGGGTAGAAAAATTATGTAAAAGGAGAAAAGGGGAAACATGAGATTAAGTAGAATGAGGTATGCGAAAAAGAGGAAGGAGAAATATGAACGGCACGAGGAAGAGAACATACAAAGGAAAAGGAAAGAAAAAGGAAAACACAACGGAAACTGAGACAGGTAAAAAAAATAAAGAATTTGAAGTGTTTTCTTTTCATCGACATTTTTTTAGTTTATTTTGTTTTCAATTTAGATAAATGTTCTCGAAAGAAAGTTTTTTAAGCTTTAATTTCTGGCCTCGACTTAATGCCCATAATTAAATAATAAATGTTCTTACACAATTTTAGAGCTCTTCGCGAATTTTTGCTTTTTCGTTTTACGTTTTCTTTTTCGTTCCTTAATTGATGTTTTATATCAGTTTGTTAAATACGGCCTCACTGCGCATGCGTCGTCTCGAGATCTTTATTGGACATTTCTCTCTGGCAAAAGCGCGATTATCGCCATTGCAGGAGGAAAATGAAGGAAATACAACCATTAAGGTTGTTTATCACAATGAAAGGCGCATCATATTGAAATTGTTGAATGAATGGCGAGGGGAGAAACAGGAGAAGAAGAAAATGAATAAGAATAAGAAAACAAGCCGCGCATGCGTGGTCCCCCTCTGTATGTGACTCGATGTGACGAGTGTAAAATGCAATAAAATTTGGGCAATTTGGGGCATTTTTGACCCCTATTGTACCCCTGAGGGAGCGAACCAGAATTTTTCTGAGGGCAAAGATGCTCATTTTATATCAAGAACAATTGCCTCTACATTTTGGCCAAGTTTTAGTAAAAATTGAATGGACGGATCAAACGTTATGGGAAAAAAGAATCATTTTTTGCAATTTTGGGGTTTTTTTTACCCCCTGGGGGCGCGAACCAGATTTTTTCAAGGTCAGCGATACTTATTTTCTATTAGTAACAATTGCCTCCATATTTTGGCTAAGTGTCAGAGAAATTGAATGGATGGGTGAAAAGTTATAAGGCAAAAAATGTCATTTTTTTGCCATTTTGGGGCCTTTTGACTCCCTGGGGGTTAACCATACTATTTTTTCAAAAATCAGAAAATGTCACTTTCTAACCTGACAAAAGTTACAACTTCATGCAAAATTTCAGAGAAATTCAATGGATGGTTGCGGAGAAAAATCCGGACAGACGGACGGAAATACCTCAAAATATAGGTCTCCCGATTTTATAAATCGGGGGACCAATAAGAAGAAGTGAGACGTGGAAGAAAAGAAGGAAGAGAGGCAAAAGAAGGGGACAAAACCAGGGGACAACAAATGAAATGAAGAAGACGAATCTAAAGAAGGAAGCGAAGAAGAAATAGAATAAAAAAGAAAAAGAATGAAAGTTAGATATGCATGAGAAGAAAATAAAAGAAAGAAATGAAAGAAAGAAAGAATAGGACGAAAAAAGAAAAAGTTATAGACGAAAAAGCAGAAGCAATGTAGGTGCATTGTTTCATTTTATTTATCGCGAATTGTCTTCTTCTCTTCAGCTTTAGACTAGATTGAAAAACGAAGGCAATGCAAAAAGGGAGCAAAAAATTAAAAAATGAAATAAAAAAAGGAAAATAATGAAAGTTAGCTATGCATGAGAAGAAAATAAAAGAGAAGAAAGAAATTAAAGAAAGAAAGAATAGGAGGAAAAAGGAAAAAGTTAAGGACGAAAATGAAGAATCAATGTAAGGGTATTGTTTTATTTTATTAATCGCGTATTGTCTTCTTATCTTCAGCTTTAGACTAGATTGAAAAAAAGAAGGCAATGCTAAAAGGGAGCCAAAAAATGAAAAATTAAATTTATTTTTTAAAAAGCCAGTAAGAGGAAAAACTGTAGAGTTGACTCCTTTTCAACACACCTCCTATTTCAGTGAGCATACGCGTTCTATTGATTGTTTACTTCTTACCCTAACCCTAAACCCTAACCCTAATCCTAAACCCTAAACCCTAACCTTAACCCTAACCCTTATATTAACCCTAACCCTAACCTTAAACCCGAACCCTAGCCCTAACCTTAAACCCTAACCCTACCCCTTACCCTAAATCCTAGCCCTAAACCTATTCCTAACCCTAAACCCTAAACCCTAACCCTTATCTTAACCCGAACACTAACCCTGAACCCTAAACCCCAACCCTAAACATATTCCTAACCCTAAACCCTAACCCTAGCCCTAAACCCTAAACCTAACCCTTATCTTAACACTAACCCTAACCTTAAACCCTAACCCTAACCCTTACCCTGAACCCTAAACCTCAACCCTACACATATTCCTAACCCTAAACCCTAACCCTACCCCTAACCTTAAACCCTAAATCCTAACCCCAACCCTTATCCTAACCCTAACCCTGAACCCTAAATCCTAACCCTAACCCTGAACCCTAAACCCCAACCCTAAACATATTCCTAACTCTAAACCCTAACCCTAACCCTCACCCTAAACCCTAACCCTAACCCTTATCTTCACCCAAACCCTAACCTTAAACCCTAACCCTAAAACCGTATTTAGATGAGCACCCGCCTTCTATTGATTGTCTATTTTTTCTTCGAAAATATGCAGGCAGTTTAGATAGGTTTCGAACACACATCATATCTTGAAGAACATCAACTTCACATTCGTTCTTTATTTGTTTCTCGGAAAATACAATTGGATAGTTTTACACACACCTCGTATTTTTCCCATCCATTTTGAATTTCTTTCTTTGCAAATTCCTCTTTAATTCTTAAACCTTTTGAACACACTTCATATTCTGAACAACATGAAACTGGTTTCATTGTTTCTTTATTTCTTGGGAAACAGAGAGTCAGTGTTTATTCTTTTGAAACTCACTTAGCATGTTACAGAAAAACGACGTTTGTTTCGATTTTTGATTACTGTCTGGTCGAATACAATTTCAATTGTGATACTTTTGATACCGCCTCGGTTTGTTTAAATTTTAAAGACAATCAACAGTTTATTCTTTATTGTTCATTTGTAGTTTCGATTCTTTTTAATCATCTATTTTTTTAAAAATTTTATTTCAATCGCAGTTTTTATCTTTTCAAATACAACTTGCTTGTATATTTTTAACATAAACTCATATTTTTAAGAAACATATACTCATATTTTCAAGAAATTCGTGTTATTTATCATTGTGTCACCGCTAATAACGTTTCATTCATTGTTTATTTCGTTTCTAGAGAATAACATTTTTCATTCATTGATGATTTCTCTCGTGGCAAATACAGCTTCAGTGTTTATACTTTTTGAGCGCATCTTGTATTTTAAAGGAAATCCCTGTTTTATGCAATTCTATTATTTATCTGAGAAATAAAGCGTCAGTTTTTATATTTTTTGAGCGAACCTTGTATTTTAAAGGAAATCCATGTTTCATACAATTTTATTATTTATCTGAGAAAAAAGCTTCAGTTTTTATACTTTTTGAGCGTACCTCGTATTTTAAAGGAAATCCATGTTTTATGTAATTTTATTATTCATCTGAGAAATAAAGCTTCAGTATTTAATCAGGTCTTGTATTTTTCATTCACTGGTCATGCTTATTTAGACCATACGTGTTTACGTTTGATTATCTGAAGACACATCTCATATTTTTTAAATAATCAACATTAGCCTGATTGTTCATTTGGCAAACACAGCTCAACTTTTACAATTGTTTAACACACTTCGTGCTTTCAAAATATCAATTTTTCTTTCATTGTTTTTTACTTTCGTTTCAGTTTGAATCATGTTTATTGTACTTTTACATAGCACATACAACTTCTACTTGTTTAAATTTCTACTTTAATTTTCTTCATGTTATTTCAGTCATGGAAACAGGAAGCATAGAGGGAATTCCAAAGGTGACGGTTCGATTAAGTAAGATATTGGAGTAGAATGATTTCCGAAATCTGGAGATCTATACGTTTCTGAATAAATCTTGTATCTTCATGAAAATCAATATTGCCTTCATTGTTGAATTTATTCTTGACAAAAACAGATTTAGTTTCGAAAAGTTTTCGAAATCACATTATTTAAAGTACACGTTGTGTTAGTGTTTTGTTTTTTGTTTTTTTGTTGAATTTATTCTTGACAAAAACAGATTTAGTTTCGAAAAGTTTTCGAAATCACATTATTTAAAGTACACGTTGTGTTAGTGTTTTGTTTTTGTTTTTTTTGTTGAATTTATTCTTGACAAAAACAGATTTAGTTTCGAAAAGTTTTCGAAATCACATTATTTGAAGCACACGTTGTTTTAGTGTTTTGTTTTTTAGAAATGAAACATCAGTTTGACTACTTTTTGAGCACCTTACGGATTAAAAAGCATATCAACGTTTCATTTATTGTGTAACGTTAAATGCGTCTTTTATCTTTATAGAAAATCAGTTTTCATTAATTGTTTTTAATTCACTTCTTATTTTGAAGTGAATCAATTCTGTATTCACTGTTGTCAAATTTCTGTTTAATAAAATGTTCACATCTCTTTATTTACGACATCCGTCGTTCCATTCATTACTCAGATTATTCTTTTTATTTGTATTCACTCTAACAAAGCACATGGCAAATGAGACGTAAATGTGTACTGTGAGCAAGGGTGACATTCCAAAAATGAATCTTAAGCCGGGAGTTTGGTAGGAAAATGTTTTTTTTACATCACATATAAATGTTTTCATATTGTTTAGGTCGTGGAAATAGTGAGCAGGGAGTGAATTACAAAGACAACGGTTCGAGAAAATAAAATATTAGAGATCTGATAACCTCTAAAATGAAGAATTGAGATGTTGCTGCCAGTCGAGTTGATCGGGATATTTATGTTTAGGGGAGGTACAAGTGCAATAACTTTGGCGGAGCACGTTCCGTTGAAATAAGGACAAGGATGTAACATTGCGGCGATAAGACATGGGATAGGGCTAGGCAGACAGTGGAGGACCTATTAGGTTAGACACCATTTCTGTACCCTTCTTAAGGGGGAGAGACAGAGAATGAGAGAGACAGAGAGAGAGAGAGAGAGAGATAGAAGAAAGAGAAGAGAGAGAAACTAGTAGTTTGTTCACTAGCTCATATATGGCAATACTACTACATGCATTGGCGAATGGTTACTTTATAGATATATACAGTACTGACAAGTGTGAGAAATTGTGAAGCCCGGTAGAAGGAGCCTACTTGTTTGCAGAAGACTTTTCTTAATTTCTTTTGTTTGCATTTGTTTATAAAAGCAATTTTACGCAGTCTTTATAGCATCCATTCCATGCCGAATCATACCATATATTGTATATTATGATCAGAATTGTCAGTGTGATAACCATTGCTACTATAAGATTGACCCCCTTCCCAGCGGAAAAACACTTTGGAATATTATATTCTGATATAAACGGCAATGGTTTATAGTGCAACTCAAGCAGAATTACGGCGTCAAAGTGTTCGGAAACCGAACGAGAAGAAAAATAATATAAATACTAAATGTATACAGTAAAATAATTTCTGGTCAACTAAAATAAATCGAAGAACAAAACAAAAAAAATACACGGACGAATTAACGATAGAAATAAAAAGCAGAACAGAAATCAAAAAGTGATATTATTTAATGTGCGCGCGCTCTACTTCTGTGGTGAGCAATACTAACTTTAGCGTGACATAGCCCAACTTCTTAAAGCGATATATGTAAGCATCTTAAAATGATGTTACAGACTTAAGGCTGGCAGTCCGAACATGCCGATTGACCGAGATAGTGTATATTAGATTGCTTACGATATATCAAGAAACGTTATAGATCGGGCACAAACAGAGTCTTATATAGATGTGATTAGACGTATCTTTAAAAGACACGTTACAGATCGTTACCTTAAATAGAGATGTTTATGTATATTGGGAAGAAACGTTACAGACCGAGCGAACGACAGAGGCTGGCATAGAGATGATTGGACCAATCTTATAAAGAAACGTTACAGACCGAGCGAACGACAGAGGCTGGCATAGAGATGATTGGACCAATCTTATAAAGAAACGTTACAGACCGAGTGAACGACAGAGGCTGGCATAGAGATGATTGGACCAATCTGATAAAGTAACGTTACAGACCGAGCGAACGACAGAGGCTGGCATAGAGATGATTGGACCAATCTTATAAAGAAACGTTACAGACCGAGCGAACGACAGAGGCTGGCATAGAGATGATTAAACCAATCTTATAAAGAAACGTTACAGACCGAGTGAACGACAGAGGCTGGCATAGAGATGATTGGACCAATCTGATAAAGAAACGTTACAGACCGAGTGAACGACAGAGGCTGGCATAGAGATGATTGGACCAATCTTATAAAGAAACGTTACAGACCGAGTGAACGACAGAGGCTGGCATAGAGATGATTGGACCAATCTTATAAAGAAACGTTACAGACCGAGTGAACGACAGAGGCTGGCATAGAGATGATTGGACCAATCTTATAAAGAAACGTTACAGACAGAGGCTGGCATAGAGATGATTGGACCAATCTTATAAAGAAACGTTACAGACCGAGTGAACGACAGAGGCTGGCATAGAGATGATTGGACCAATCTTATAAAGAAACGTTACAGACCGAGCGAACGACAGAGGCTGGCATGGAGATGATTGGACCAATCTTATAAAGAAACGTTACAGACCGAGTGAACGACAGAGGCTGGCATAGAGATGATTGGACCAATCTTATAAAGAAACGTTACAGACAGAGGCTGGCATAGAGATGATTGGACCAATCTTATAAAGAAACGTTACAGACCGAGCGAACGACAGAGGCTGGCATAGAGATGATTGGACCAATCTTATAAAGAAACGCGACAGACCGACCAAACACGATATAGAGACTCTTATAGAGATATGTGAATGCATCTAAAATGCTATTGCAACTTAAGCGTGACAGACTGAATACAATGCCATTTCGAAATAAAGTATGACTGACATACTGATCGAGAAACAGGGGTGTATAGATATGCTCAGACGCATCTTAAAATAAAAAAAACAACAATTAGTAAACACATAAAAGAAAGAAAACGCGAAAAAAAAGGATAGCAAAAATGAGAAGATAAGTAGCGAAAAAAAGAGGGAAGGGTTTTTGCAGCATCGAATTTCCGCGAGCCAATCAGCAAGTTTCAAAAATCGATATATGATCGTTGAACCCTCTTGTAATCTCCTTTAATGTTTACGGCATCTGTCGCGGGAAAAGAAACAATGGCCAATGATTTTGCGCTAGTAAGCGGCAGGTGAGGAAGAGTCATGTAGGTCGACGGTAGTTCAACTAATTAGAACGGTTATTACATAAAACACCTGATGCTCGTATTAAGAATAAGGTTATCAGAAGATGGCGCCGGATTTGTGGAAATTCTGGCGACTCAAAGGCGAAGGCGATATACACAGTCTTCTTGAGGATTCCAGCATGAATACCAATTCGAATAAATAATCATGTTATAAGTTCACCGATTCCGACGGTTTAAGACGAAACAACAACACATAGTCTTAAGATGCGTTCATTTATGCGTTTAGTGTTGACAGACCAACCGACCGACCGACTTATTATAAAGATGGGGAGACGCATCTAAAAGTGTTATTTGAACATTAAACGTTGCAAACCAACGAAAAATACCTGCATCTTCGGCTTTGCGTCAATGTTCTGTCATCTCTCAAAGGGGAAAAATGAGAAGCAATTTTTATTTTTTGTTCTAATCCATACTGCTCCTTTTTTGAGAAGTTGTATTTCCTACACATAAACGACCGACCTTGTGCCTTACTATGTCATCCAGGAGAGATACGTAAATATGTATTTCTAAGCGAATAATAATAAAACCAGTTCGAACGGGGAACAAACATGAATCGATTATGCTCCGATGAGCTGGCTACTTTAGGGCCCTCTCGACGTAAATTCACTAGACCAACTCAACAATCAGCTAAATCCCATCCATTCACTGTGGAGGCCCCAAGATACCGTAAAAGCGTTCTACTCCAATAGCTTCTTTCCTCGTGCTGCTGGCCTCTTGAACTCCCTCCCTTCCCCCTGTTTCCCAAGCGGTAATGACATGCAGAAATTTAAACTGATCTAAACAGAAATCTTGCTGAGCAGCTCCCAATTTAGGTTGACCCCCCTCCCCCCCCCAAAAAAAAAATTCTCCCTTTTTCTCAGTAGCCCCTTACATCTACAGTGGATGTCTGTCTTGTTTGAGGTGAACTATGTTAAAAAAATGTTTTATAAAATGCAATGACTTATCTGTAAGTCTTTATCTTTGTCGTGGCAAAAATTAAAGCCGACAAAAAATGAGTTTCTCCCATGTTTGATGGTATTCAAAACCGGTGATGCACGTTTTCTAATTATCAAATCGGATAATTAAGTAATTAGATAACAACACGCAGAACCATTTGCCGGCGAATTGTGAATGTGATTAACTTAGTTCACGCTTCATTGAATTAGCGTCTGCCAATATATTAATGGCCGACCAGCGCAAGTAATTTTCTTTCTCTACTGTCAGACACCCCCCCCGTAAAAACTAGACAATTTTATAAACCACTGACAGTAATTACGACATTTCTTTGATTCATCTCATAAACACACCAGCAGATTTGTCGAACATCGATATACTACTTAAACTCTGGGGATGTTATTTAACCTGCTTGCTTGTCACCGTGCACAAGTCCTGTTTTCAGAAAGGTTTTAGATGCTGAGAAGAGGAGCTAATAAAGTGAATAATGGGCAAATGAAAATAGAGGTAGTTAGAGGAATGGCATGATGTAAATATTTACAAGAGACAGATAACAGAGCGCGTGGTTGGAATGGATAGAGAGAAAGAGAAAGAGCACAAAAGGAGATGGAGAAGAGACATAGCAACACGGAGGAGGAAGAGAGAGAGAGTGTTGGGAATAGAGAGAGTACGTCTATCAAGACAGGATAATATATTTTGAATGGGTTATGTTGAAAGAGAGACATGGTATTTTATGAGATCACAATGTATTCTGACTTTTTAAAATCCTTTGATTCTGGAACTCCTGCATAAATATGATTATTAAACAATATCAAAGTTAGCAAATGATATATTTTATAATATATATATAAAATACTGACCCAACGAGTCATAAGTAATCTAGTAAATAATACAACGCAAGAAAGTATTTCTGATTTTTTTTTAGATGAGGATTGATCATTTGTATAATTTTGGTTATTCGGACTACATTCCTCATCTTGAGTTTTATCATCACAACGTTTCAGCCGCTGTAACCTCTGGCCTTCTTCAGGTGTATCTCTTCAAACTCGGGAATATTTATGTCGAACTCGGGAATTGGTACGGAATTTCGAACGGAACCCTTTATTTAATTCATGGGGGTAGCATGCTCGTGTTCCGTCAGCCACGACTGGGAGAAGTCTTCAATAATTTGCAATTCTTCGTATCGCCCGCACCGAGGATTGAACCTTCAACCTTCAGATGACTATCACTTGGAACTGAATTTAACTTAGTACCATATCCACTATGCCACGGGTCCTTAATATAAGTGTATATTCTATTCCCGACCCCCGTTTTGGGTCTTAGAAAGATATCCATAAACGTTCCAGACTGAACACAAATGATGACTGATATAATTATTTAAAATGTTATTTATAAAAATGGATATTAAAAAAAACATTGAAGACAAGAACAGAGAGTTTTAACAAGATAAACACGGAGAAAAGGGTTAGAATTAGGGTTAGGGTTAGGGTTAAAGGTTAAGGTGAGGTTAAGAGTAAGGGTAAGGGTAAGGTTAAGGGTTAGGGTTAAGGTTAGGGTTTAGGGTTTAGGGTTTAGGGTTAGGGTTATGGTTAGGGTTAGAGTAAATACCATTTTTGGTAAATAGCATATTCAAAATGTTCACATGATAGCATGAAAAGTCTCTGTGAATCGAAAACCATTCCGAAGGTACTTATCTTTTCTCGTAGATATCGCCGCGGTTATAATATCTGGCCCACGTGACACATTCACTTCAAAAGGAAAATTACTAGGTCTGGTCAGAGACAACTTTAGATATGATGTTCTTATTTTTTCTCTACAGAGAAAATATTTGTTTGGTGGTCAGATGTAATTCCTCTGTGTTTCACTGTTGTCCAAGATATTGCGTTCAATGGGCAGTTTCAGATTGGATAGGACTTTGTAACCGGTCAAATCTTTTCAAACTATCATAATTTCACCGGTTGATGGAACTAGGGGGATCATTCTGACTTCTACTAGGTCGGCCACCAACTTGAGTTATATGCAATGGATTAGGACGACATCCAGGAACTATTGTTGAATCATAGCGCGACTTTTCAGTGTGGCTAGACGTATACGTGTACCGACGCCGAGATTTGATACACGGACGGCAGGTCCTATCTAATTTGGAGTCTCCTCTGCGTTAACAGCATCGTTGCCCGGGGCTCTCCCTCCTCCTCTCCGCAAGCAAAATAGGATATTGAGCACTTTTCTCCCGGACAACGCCGAGTATTTAGAAAATCAAGGAGGGCTCCAGAGCACTACTTTTACAGATCCCCCCCTTTTCATCTGCATAATAGTCCGAAGAGAAACGTAGATGGCGTTAAAATATTATACAAACTTATCACTACAGTAGCTCTATCTAGGACATTTAGCACTTTTCTCCCGGACAACGTCGAAGCCTCTGGGTCCTATATTAAAGAAGCCCCCCGATGCGGGGTCCTATACTGTAGAAGCACCCCTGGTCCCTATAGTGTAGAAGCACCCCTCGGTCCCTGTACTGCAGAAGCCTCCTGGTCCTTTACTGTATAAGCACCCCAGGGGCTGGGTCCTATACTGTACAAGTAGCAGAAGCATCCCCGGTCCCTATACTGCGGAAGCGCCCATGGTCCGTATACTGCAGAAGCACACTCGGTCTCTATACTGCAGAAGCCTCTTGGTCCTATACTTTAGAAGCACCCCCGGTGCCTATACTGCAGAAGCCTCCGGGTCCTGTGTTGTAAAAGCACCACTGGTCCATATACTGCACAAGCACCCATGGTCCCTATTCTGCAGAAGCCTCCGGGTCCTATATTGTAGAAGCACCCCCGGTGCTGGGTCCTATACTATAGAAGCACTCATGGTCCCTATTCTGCAGAAGCCTCTGGCTCCTATATTGTAGATGCACCCCCGGTGATGGGTCCTATACTGTAGAAGCACTCCTGGTCCCTATAGTGCATTAGTACCCATGGTCCCTTTTCTGCAGAAGCATCCGGCTCCTATATTGTAGAAGCACCCCCGGTGCTGGATCCTATACAGTAGAAGCACCCCTGGTCCCTATACTGTAGAAGCCATTGGGTCCTATTCTGTAGAAGCCCCCCTCGTGCCTATACTGCATAAGCAACCCCCGCCCCAGTCCCTATACTTCATAAGCCCCCGAGTCTTATTTTGTATTAGCACCCCCGGTGCCTGTACTGCAGGATAAAGATGTTGATAATTCCCCCCCAACCGCCCCCCATTCTCCCCCCTCCCCCCAAAGAATTATTTTTATTTTAAAAGATATAAGTTTATGTTGCTAGGTGCGGATGTGATTGAGCAACCCTTGTTTCACTGTTATTGATACATCCGGACAGAAGTTATGGGATGACCTGATACAACCGGACAGAATTTAGGGCAAGAGGGGATGCTGGGGTGGTTCAGTGAATCTGCATTTTTATCAAGTTGTTACATGAATACATTGGCTGATTTCAAAATCACTAGTAAATTACATTGAAAAAGTTTTTAAAAAACAGACCCGCCCCCAAGAACTGGCCCCGTTGACCCCAGCAACATTTTTTTTTTTTGTAATTTTGAGATATTATGCTCCCAGGTGTTGTCCGGTCCTAAAGATGTTAACTTGTTGACAGTTTGCCGAGTAGTTATTGGACATACAAACAGACAAACAAAAAAACAGACAAACAAACAAACAAACAAACATACAGATAACTGCCCTTTATATAGTAGATTTACGGGATATGTCAACTGTAATACCGACTGTAAATATACAGAGAAATATAGAAGTATATAAAGATAGATAGATAGATAGATAGATAGATAGATTGATAGATAGATAGATTGATAGATAGATAGATAGATAGATAGATAGATAGATAGATAGATAGATGGAACGTTAGGTAGATAGATAGATAGATAGATAGATAGATAGATAGATAGATAGATAGATAGATAGATAGATGGAACGTTAGGTAGCTAGCTAGATAGATAGATAGAACGTTAGATAGCCTGCTTGCTAGCTAGCTAGATATATAAATAGGCATATATATATACATACATACACCCACAATATATATATATATAGAGAGAGAGAGAAAGAGAGAGAGAGACAGATAGATAGATAAATAAGTAGATAGGTGAATAGATTTATTAATAGATATACAGTATATAGAGAGATAGATAGAGAGAGATAGATAGATAGATAAATAGATAGATAGTTAGATATATAGAACGTTAGCTAGCTTGCGAGCTAGCAATATATATATATATATATATATATATATATAGATAGATAAATAGGCATATATATATATACGTATATATAGATAGATAGATAGATAGATAGATAGATAGATAGCTATATGATATTAAGTGTGGGTTATCATATATAGATAACACAAACGTTGTTACTCTGCCAAGGCTGTATCATTGAATATGAGGATTGATATGAAGCCTTTTTTAGATAAAACACTTTTCTCGTTATTTTTATGTCCGATATTTAAACCCTCATTTCCTGCACATATGAATACATGAGCTAAATGTTTGTTAAGAAACCCTTAAAACATATCCACACGTTATGCTGAGGGCCACAAGAAAATCTCGCGAGGACATCGCGTTATCATATGTCAACAATTTAGTATGGCTTCAATTGTATATTTTACAACTGCCACTGGTAATTATCTTTCGCTAATCGCAACCCTTGGAAGCGACAACCTTGAGCAGCATTTCTTTGACCAGGATTTTTTTTGCATTTGCAACGCCTCTCCCGTTCCTCTAATACTCACCGACACAACAAGAGTAATTCAGGAACCGATAGCAATTACTGGCCTTTATTATATAAAGATGGACGTTTCATATTATGGATTATCAGAGGCTGAAGCATGGAGATATTGAGTTCTAAATTAAAGCATATATGACGCAATGCAATAGACTGCATAGAACGCATCGATATATATATGTATATATATATATATATATATATATATATATATATATATAT
>OY744533.1:101426802-101434302 GCA_963556195.1 Sepiola atlantica | reverse complement strand
CCTTGTAATCATTTTTGCTACATCAAAACCAAAGATGCTTATTAAACGATATTGGGTAATGTACTTTCAGAATAAATATGCTGCTGAGGTGTATCTCCAGTAATAAAAAAATAAAATAAAATTGTCCGGCGCGAATAAAGACAATATTGTGCACCCTTTAAAATATAGTCATCCGAGTACTATAGTTAATATACTTTCTGAGTTTAGGTGGCCATGGGTAGCTATCTACCTCTAAATTAAAACAAAATGCATTTTGTAATTGAAACGGTTGTTTTTTCTCAAACCAGTAAAATGCAGAGTCCATTTTTCAATAAATATATTATTTATTTAAATTCAAATGTTCGATTTGGAAGAAAACAAGGGCGAGGAGAGGGGGGAATATTGTCTATTATCCTGATGATAATTCCTGTGTGAATCGAGAATTTGAATTTAAATAAATAATATGTTTATTTAAAAAAAAAGGCTCTGCATTTCTTCTGGTTTAAAAAAAAACCCCGTTGCATTTACAAAATTTAAATACATCTATATAGTAGAACTTTTTACTAATACTTATAACGTGCGACCAGAGCACACAGCACTTGTGAGCATTATTACACTATGAGCTTCGTTAACATCTTAGGCACATGATCTGGCGGCACCATTTTGTTTTGGGGGAGAAAAGGGAGGGTAGCGAGGAGAAAATATTGTCTATTATCCTGAAGAAGATTCCTGTGTGTATCGAGAATTTGAATTTAAATAACGAATATGTATTAAAAAAAAGCCTCTGCATTTTACTGGTTAAAAAAAAAACGTTTCAATTACAAAATTTAAATGCATTCTACACAGTGGAACTCTTTACTAATGCTTATAACTTGCGACCAGAGCACACACCACTTGTCATGAGTATCTATCTACCTCCAAATAATAATAAATGTTTTTTTGTTTTCATGGATGTCAGCGTGAACTCAGACCTCAGGATATTATTCTTCTTGCTTTGATCAAAATGAAATATAATTGTCCAAGTACCCTTTATAAGGTAACCTCAAAATATATATGGTTATGTGAGTGTATATCATAAAATAATTAGTTTGCTTATTAAAAGATATTCTAGTGTTATTTAACCCAAAAGACTCAAATAACTCTTCAATTCCCACGTAACCAGTCACGCAAAATGCGCCTCTTAGCACTTAACAGTTCAATTATATCTACACGTACATTGCAGCCTTCAGCTGATGTTTAGTGTCTACCTATTCGTAGTGGTATTGCATGACTGTGGACAAGCTTCCAATTGCAATCAAATTTAACGGAACTCATCTCACACTAATTACTAACAATGACAATAATAATAATAATGATAATAATAATGATAATAATAATAATAATAATAATAATAATAATAATAATAATAATAATATAAATACAAGCCGTGGGACTCAGGAGAAAGACCTGAGTGTCATGATGGGCAGGTGCTCCCTCGTTAGCCAACATGGGGGACCCGGTCCGCATCCTGCGAATGTTGGCCCTTCTCATTTCAGAAACAAGACAACGGACAAGAACCAGGTAAGTAACCTCTCTAATTCCAGGTACGACAAGGACACAGACCAAAGACAGGAAAACCAGAGCGAAAACAACAAACTGAAAGGATATAGAAAGAAATGGACCACGAAAGAGAACAGAATGGTGATGGAGTGCTATTATAAAAGCCGCTACCCTACAGAAAGAGGCTACCGAAAACGAATGAAACATCTATGGGACATTGCTAGTGACTACCATACAACGGAACAAAGGATAGCAGATCAAGCAAGACAGATCCTCAAGCGAGGATGGTTCTCGGAGATGGAACTGACGGAAATCAGACAGAAGGCTAATGGCGAAACGGAGCAAGAAACACCACCAAAGGAGAGACCACAGAAAGAGGACGAGCAAAACATACACACTGAAACTGAAGAGATTGAAGACTACGGAATCACAGAACCAGGGGAGATAGAAGACTGCAGAACCACAGAACCTACTGAGATAGAACTCAACGAAAAAGAAGCAAGTGAAGTGGAGAACATTAGACGATACATGTTAGAAAACAAAACAAAACTCCCATCTCTCAGGAATGAAGTAGCGAAGAAGTTACAAGCAGAAACAGAAAGAGTAAACAGACTCCTCACACACATCCCAACAGAAACTATTACAGACCTAAACAACCTGATATATGCTGGGGCAAAATCGGTAAGTATGAAACTAAGAAACGAAGAGAATGGACAAAAGAGAGGACCGACAAAACCTGGATGGGAAATCAGACTGGAAACCCAGATCACCAAACTTCGGAAAGAAGCTAAAACCGTGAACAGAAGGAAGGAGGACATGAAACGATTAAGAAGCAAAAATCAGAAACGCAAGGAAAAACTAAATGAGAAACATGAAGAAATAAAACAAAGGATAGCAGCAATAGAAGGAAGACTGAGACGATACAGGTACAAATCAGAACAGAGCAAACAGAACAGGACCTTTGAAAACAATGAAAGCCAGTTCTACAAAAACGTAAATGGAGAAAAAACAACAACAGAGTTACCGAACCCAACAGAAACAAAACAATTCTGGAGCAAGATATGGGAAGTACCAAAACAGCACAACAAGAATGCCCAATGGTTGAAAAACATGAGAGATGAACTGCAGGAAATCGAAGAAGGAACCGAAACAGAAATCAACAAAGAAACGATCAAGAAAACCCTAAAAAAAATGGCAAACTGGAGAGCACCAGGCCACGATGGAATACATGCATACTGGTTTAAAAAATTCACGACCCTGCATGAAAGAATAGCGCAGAAACTGAGCGGATGTATCCATAAAACAGACGTACCAGAATGGATGACGGAAGGAAGAACAACACTAATACAAAAAGACCCCAAAAAGGGAACGACCCCCGGCAACTACAGACCGATAACATGTCTACCAATAATGTGGAAAATTCTCACAGCACAACTGAGAGAACAAATCTACCAATCCCTGGACAATCGTGGACTGCTCCCCGAGGAACAAAAGGGATGCCGGAAAGGACAAAGAGGGGCACATGATCTACTATACATTGATCAAAAGACCCTGAAGGAGGTGAAGAGAAGACAAAAGAACATAACCATGGCATGGATTGACTACAAGAAAGCCTACGACAGAATCCCCCAAACATGGATAATTGAATGCTTAAAGATATACAAGATACCAGACAGGATTATTAATCTCATCCAGAAAGCGATGGAAACATGGAGACTAAAACTGACAGCCGGAGGACAATACCTGTCTGAGATAAAAATACAGAGAGGCATTTTTCAAGGAGACTCCCTATCACCACTACTGTTTATAATAGCCATGATGCCACTCAACTACATACTCAGAAAGTGTGATGCCGGATACAGGTTTACGGATACAGAACAAAGAATAAACCACTTGATGTACATGGATGACCTTAAACTGTTTGCAAAAAACAAAAAAGAACTGGAAAAGCTGATAAACACAACCAGGATATTCAGCCAGGATATCCAAATGGAGTTTGGAATAGAAAAATGTGCACTGCTAGAGATCAAAAAAGGAAAACTGGAGACGACAGAAGGTATAGAACTCCCCAACCAAGAGGAGATGAGGGCGCTAGGAGAACAAGATAGCTACAAATACCTAGGAGTTCTGGAAGCAGACACAATCAAATATGCAGAAATGAAAGAGAAGATTGGAAAAGAATATCTACGAAGAACAAGGAAACTCTTAGAAACTAAACTATATAGCAGAAACCTAGTAAAAGGGATAAACACATGGGCTGTATCACTAATAAGATACTCTGGACCATTCATAGGCTGGACCAAAGAAGAACTCAGGCACCTTGACCAAAGAACTAGAAAACTAATGACTATGCACAATGCACTGCACCCAAAAGACGACACGGACAGACTCTACGTGAAAAGAAATGAAGAAGGTAGAGGACTGGTAAGTATAGAAGACTGTGTGGAAGACACCAAAAAAGAGCTGGAGAAATATGTAACCCAGAACACGGAAAGACTGATCACCACAGCAAGAGACACACGCCCAACAAACAAACCCGGAAGCACTGAACCCAGAAACAAAAAGACAAGAAAGGAAAAGTGGGAAGAAAAACAACTACATGGACGCTTTATAAGACTCACAAGCGATGAAGCCAATGAAAACAGCTGGGCATGGCTAAGAAAAGGAAACCTGAACAGAGAAACGGAATCTCTGCTGACGGCCGCACAGAACAATGCGATTAGGACAAACTTTATTAAAGCAAAGATAGATAAAACCCAGGAAAACAGCAAATGCAGATTGTGTGGACAAAGAGACGAAACGATAAATCATATAATAAGTGAATGCAGCAAGCTAGCACAAAGGGAATACAAGAACAGACATGACAGCATGGGGAAAGAAGTACACCGGGAAATGTGCAAACAACTGAATTTCGAATATGCAAGAAAACGGTACAAACACAAACCAGAAACTGTACTAGAAAACGAAAAACACAAAATCATATGGGATATGAATGTACAAACAGACAAACCCATAACAGCAAGGAGACCGGATATGATAATAATCAACAAGAAAGAAAAATCCTGCAAAATCGTGGACTTTGCCGTTCCAGCAGACCACAGAGTTAAGATCAAAGAGACGGAAAAGAGAAGCAAATATACTGAACTTGCCAGAGAATTGAAAGGAATATGGAACATGAAGAAAGTCAGTATAACACCAATAATCATAGGAGCACTAGGAACAGTCCCCAAAAACATGGAGAAAAGACTAGGAGAAATAGGAATCAAAGGGATAACTGAGACCATACAAAGGACAGTAATGATCAAAACAGCTACAATCCTGAGAAATGTCCTCGAATGCGGAAACCAACCCACATAAGCAACGAATGGAGTACAAACACATGGAAGCACAAAACAACAGAACCGGGGAAAATACAACCGCACGAGAGGCGCAAGCATAGGCTGACGCCACGAAAATTATGGACAGAGGGTCGAGGAGGGAAAGCGCAAAACCAGACCTCCACTGGAAGAGCGCGGACAGCTCTGGGACCTTGGGAAGGCTTGTTGCCACTCGGGCCCCAGAGGAGACCAATGGCCCTTATCAGCGGGAAATCGTTGGTAGGTGGCTGTTGCGATTACCGCAAGGTCATCAGCGGTGATGAACGAAAAGAGGTGGAGCATACTGGAGGCCTGAAGAGACTTGTTGTCACTCAGACTCCAGGTAATACCACAGGTTCTCGGCAGTGGGTGACCACTGACGATGACCAGTGTGATAACTCCTAGTGAGTAAATAATAACAATAATCCCCCCAAAAAAAATGAATAAAAAATATTTAAAAAATAAAAATAAATAAATAAATACAATAAAAAATAATAATAATAAAAAATAAAAAAATAAAATAAAAATAATAAAAAATATATATATATATATATATATATATATATATATATATATATAATAATAATAAAAAATAAAATAAAAAATGGTACCAGTCTAGGCTGACACCACACAAAATATCTGCATAGGGTCAAGGAGGATGAGAAGACCGAGGAGGGACAGCACAAACCAGACCTCCACTGGAAGTGCAGAAACTGCTGGGACCTCGGGGAGGCTTACTGCCACCCAAACCCCAGAAAACACCAATGGTCCTTGCCGGCGAGAAATCAATGGTAAACGGCTGTTGTGATACTTCAAATTTATTAACGGTGGCTATCGAAAAGAGGTGGAGAATACTGGAAATCTGGGAGACTTGTTGTCACTCAGATTCCATGGAATACCACCGGTTGTCGGTGAACAATCACTGATGACCTGTGTGAGAACTCCTAGTGAGTAAAAAATAATAATAATAATAATAATAATAATAATAATAATAATAATAATAATAATAATAATAATAATAATAATAATGTAAACTCGTTCTTACAAAATAATTGGATTTTATTCATTCATATTCGTCTTTGGTTCTAAATTTAAAAGAAAGGTAGAAAGACAAATATATAAAGACAGTAAGAGACACTTAATCGGATGCGGATGGGTTTGTCAATATTAACGCTTGTTAACACATCTAAAACAATATTTCTTCTCGATCTGGATTTTACATTCAACTTCCGGAGGTGATGATCTCAAATCCATCATATGACGTTATTTTCTCTAACTATGTTGTTCCCACGCTAAACAGATTTTCCCTCAAAAAGTAACTCGCCTTAACCCTACTACCACCTGATCTGTTTATAACTTTAATAGCACATTTCTCTCGACGAATATTTTAAAATGTGCATACCAATATTTAACAATAGAATACAGTATTTGTTTTGAGTAATACAAATGTTAGGAGAAGAGTGGAATAGTAAAATCTTTATTTTTTCCGAAATCTTTGAGCTCCTTAAGAAATATTCTATCAATCTTAAACTGTAACTATAACCCAAACCCAGCTAATGGTCTGACATTATTTTTCTTTGCCTCAAAACTCTAATGGCACTTGCAATACAAGGGTTATAAAACTGATTTATTGTTTGTTCAAATAATTATCGCCATCGTTGTATATACGAGCGGCGGAAATCAAAAAAAAGAAAACGAAAGAAGAAGAAGAAGAAGAAGAAGAAGAAGAAGAAAAAGAAGAAGAAGAAGAAGAAGAAGAAGAAAGAAGAAAAAAAAGGAGAAAACAGTAAAATAGGAAAAAAATACTAATAAAAAAGATGAGGAGAAAAATTAACCTAAAAAGAAGATGACGAAGAAGAAGAAAAAATACAGAAGACAAGAATCAGAATAAAGATGAAGATACGAAGAAGAAAAAAATAAAAAAATAAAGATAATAAGAAAAATAAGACAAAAAAAGAAAGATAAGAAGGTGATGAAGAAGAAAGATAAAAACATTAAGAAGAAGAAAAAAGAAAAAGAAGAAAGAGAGGAACAAGGATAAAACATAGGTAGATAGAAACGAATGAATAAGTGACAAAAAAGACGAAAACGTGAAAGGAAAAGTGACGAAGAAGAAGGAACTACAAATACATGGATACAAGGATTCTAAAGAAAAGTAAAAGCTAGGAAACAAAGAAGAAGTAAAAGAAGAAGAAGAAAAAGAAGAAGAAGAAGAAGAAGAAGAGGAAAAAAGAAGAAGAAGACGAAATAGGAGGAAGAAGGAGAGGAAGAAGAAGAGGAAGAAGAAGATGAAGAAGAAGATGAAGAAGAGGGGGAGAAGAAGAAGAAGAAGAAGAAGAAGAAGAAGAAGAAGAAGATGAAGAGGAGGAAGAAGAAGAAAAAGAATAAGTAGAAGAAGAAGAAGAAGAGAAGGAAGAAGAAGAAAACGAAGAGGAGGAAGACGAAGAGGAAGAAGAATAGGAGGAAGAAGAAGATGAAGAAGAGGCGGGAAAATAAGAGGAAGAAGAAGAAAAAGATAAAGAAGAAGAAGAAGAAGAGGAAAAAAGAAGAAGAAGACGAAATAGAAGAGGAGGAAGAAGGAGAGGAAGAAGAAGGGAAGAAGAAGATGAAGAAGAAGATGAATAAG
>OY744533.1:101399302-101421802 GCA_963556195.1 Sepiola atlantica | reverse complement strand
GAATATAGCCGATTGCATCCGGCACATTTCCACAAAGTAGTATGAAAGAAACACAGAGTTTGAGTGAACGAACCGACGAATGGGAATCTCTCCGATTGAAGTGTGAAATAAACGAATGGAATCTCTCTCAAAAAGTATTGTCTTCGAACGTTTTTTTCTCGCTGCATGAAAACAGAGTTTAACCACAAGACAGGTACACCACTACGATCACGAGCCAGCAACGGAGATGAGTGAGCAAGAAATCCCACGACCAGGCGACAAAAGAAAATGTAAGGTAACTTTTGGGGGGCATAACATTTTGAGATCCTGATCTGTAAAACGAAAAGAACTAAAAACCGAACAATGTTTAAAATGTTTAAAATGTTTAAAGTGTTTAAATGAGATACAATGTTTAATAGAACTGTGTTTTATGAGTAAGAATTAAAAATAGAACTATGTTTAAAATGCGTAATTTGAAATGTTTAAAAAGAAAAAGGTTTTAATAACGAGAAGTGTTTAAAGGGTAATGTGAAATTGGACCGACAGTTTGAAAGCTTAAAAGTGCCTTAGAGAAAAGAGTGTTAGGAGGGTATGAAAACGCTTCTACACTTTCGTTATTGCTTTCGTTTTCTTGGAGACGTTTAATAGAATTAGCTTAAGTTTTCATGTCTGTTATGCAACAGATGCCCTTTTGGTGCCACGCCTTTTTTGGTGTACTATGTAACACCAGACGACAATTTTGATGCGGTGCTGTCTCCTGCGATTGTAAGTTATATTTTCAAGAAATTTTCTAGAAGAAACAAAAAAAAAACAAGCCAAACATAGCAGAGATACTTTTATCAAATAATTTTTATTTTTATTTTGATACGTTGCTGCGTCGTATGATTTTTAGTTATAGTTGCAAGAAATTTTTTAAACAACAAAACAAATAAAACAAGCAAAACAGAGCGAAATTACTGTTATCAAATAAATATTTTTAACCCTAAACCTAACAACAAAAAAAACAAAACAAGCAAAACATTATTATCATAGGACGCAGCACCGTATAAAAATTGTCGTCTGGTATAAATCGGCTCGTCAACTCTCGGGCGTTTACGTAGGACAGCCGAACGCTTCTGAGTCGAACCTCACGAAAACTGGGACAGGATCGATATCAGTACCTAAATATCATACCGGTTGTCGTGGGGGCAACTTGTCTGATAAAAAAATCTAATAAAGTTTTTAGATATAATCCCTGGAACACTAAACTGTAGGGAAGTACAGACAGCAGCCCTAAAATGGACTACATCTATCCTTAAGAGAGTCCTCGCATATAAGTTTAAGTCATAGGGAAATCAAGTGTTAGACCCAAGAGGAGGCACCTTGATCTCTTCTAAATTAACTGAACTAAAATGACAAAAAAAGAAACCTACATTCGAAGATCTGCAGAGAGATAAAGCTGGAAAGATTGTTGAACATTTGAGAATATAAACTCTCACCCACAACATCAAATGGAAAGGTGACAGTGTTCTATGATGAAGACATACAGGCGGGCAAATACATAAAACCAAACATTGTCATCAAGAACACACCTGAAAGGACTTCTCTCAGTATTGACGTAACCCTCCCGAATGACTATGGCATCAACAGAGCGAAGGCGAAAACATAAGCAAATATCAGGAACTCAAAAATGTTTTAAAATAAGGGTCCGTGAAATAAATAAACATAGCACCGGTTGTAGTAGGGACAACTGGTCTAATGAAAACAAAGATAACAAGCCGCGCGTGCGTGGTCCCCCTTTGTATGTGACTCGATGTGGCGAGTGTAAAATGCAATAAATTTGGCAATTTGGGGCATTTTTATCCCCCCCCCTGACCCTCCTTTGACCCCCTTGGGCGCGAACCAGCATTTCTCTGAGGTCAAGGATGCTCATTTTATATTTGGAACAATTTCCTCTACATTTTGGCCAAGTTTCAGAAAAATTGAATGGATGGATCAAACGTTATGGGGCAAAAATGTCATTTTTTGCTATTTCGGGGCCTTTTGACCCCCTGGGGGACTAACCAGATTTTGTTACAAAAATCGGAGAATGTCACCTTCTACCTTGACTAAAGTTACAACTTCATGCAAAACTTCAGAGAAATTCAATGGATGGTTGCGGAGAAAAATCCGGACGGACGGACATGCCTCAAAACATAAGTCCCCCGATTTTATAAATCGGAGGATCAATAAAGTACTTAATTACAAAACTGTACAGATAGCAGCCCTAAAATTGACGACATCTGTTCTGAAGAGAGCTCTCGGAAATAAATTTAACTTATAGGTAAATCAAGTGTAAGCCCCTCAAGGGTGCCCATTAATATCTGAATACTAACTAAACTGATATTAAAAAAATAGATAATACAATACGTTTGTGTTTTATAGTTTTCCTGTAAGATTTATCCACAAAAGTATGTATGCTATGAATTAAAATGTAAACAAATAATTATAAATCATATTAATGCGTTAATTAATTTGTTGAAAGCGAACGAGAGAAACATATCTAAAAGTATGGCAGCCTAAGTGAGCACACGGAGTGTTTTTGTTTTATGAACCTTTTTTTTATTTTTTTCTATTTTAGTCCAATAGTCCATTTAGAATTTCGGTCATATTGGTGTAAGTAAGTCTCGTTAATTTCTTGTTCCATTTTTTTTCTTTTGTCGTCAGTTGTTTTGATTGGATTCCATCAAATAACAATCAGACGAGTTTAGTTTTTTTTTCCAACAACTAAACCGACATAACTTCCCATATTCTCAATATAGACACAAATAGTCAAAAGATTCAAAATTTATTGAAGCCCTTTACATAAAAAACAGACATCATTAATGTAAATTATGAAACTAGTCACAATAGTTTAAAGTGTCTTCACTATTGATACACATGAATAAATACTTAGCTGTTAAAAATTCATCGTTTTCAATTTTTGCACGTGCTTCGCACGTGATCACGTTTCACGTGCGGCATCTCATCACCATATCCGTTCATTTTAAAATCTTTAGATTTGTTGCGGTTGAAGGAACTCAGCAGTAGTGACACAGTTATGAGCACACCAAGACTAACTCTGATGATTTTTGGTAAGTCAAATTGAAAGTACTCGTAAAAAAAGGAAGAACAATTAACCAAGTAATCAATGGAACTTACGTACATCAATTTAACCGAAATACTTAATGGACTATTAGAAAAATAATAATTAAAAAAAATGGTTTCTACAGCAAACCACTACGTGTCATTTCATAAGGGTTGCCTTAATATATATATATATATATATATATATATATATATATATATATATATATATATATATATATATAACAGCAAGCAAATTGGAACAAAGATCTCGGACACGAATCACACTGATGAATATGTATTTATTTGCGCGCACGTGGCCAACGCTGAACTATTACATCCTTTCACCGTAAACTGGAAATACATGAAAATAAACAAGTCTTACCAACATGTTCTAAGACAAAACAAAGCAAATTATAAAAGAGTAAAAATTCAAATAGGTTTAGAGAACTATGCGTTGCTTACCTCTATTTTTGCCAAGCTACTTGCCCCAGAGCCAACGTTTATCACAAGCGGAATCAAACATCCGACTCCCATGTTAACCGATTCGAAATAACCGCCTCTCGGCAAGCAGGCGGTGTAAAGGCACGACAGTTACCCCGTGCGCATGTCTTCCGGAAGAGGACTGTGCTGAATACAAAATGTCCCCTTCATGAATTATGACCAGCCAACATGTGAAACTCCTACGTTTACAATATATATATATATATATATATATATATATATATATATATATATATATATATATATATATATGTATATATGTATATATATATATATATATATATATATATATATATATAGAGAGAGAGAGAGAGAGAGAGAGAGAGAGATAGAGAGGAGTATTAGAAGGCTATCACAATGCAAGACAGGTGATAGCAACATTGTGATATCCTATATATACGTATTACACACAATGCTTCAAGCGAACAACCTCTCCTTTATATATATATATATATATATATATATATATATATATATATATATATATATATATATATATATATATGTGTGTGTGTGTGTGTGTGTATATGTATACAACGGGATGTGGAGTGTTCCCCTCGTTCTTTCTTTTTCCCCCACTTTTGGATTGCACTAGACTTGATTCTTGTGGGGGCACATCAAAACGGCCACATATTGCCGAATTGTTTGAGCTGTCTTTTGAACTTGCTTTACCTGGGGCAAACCCCTGTGGGGTATTGTCAGTTGTTGAGGTCAATATTTTAGATTTGTATCTCCCCTGATGAACTGATAACCAAGGTGCTTGCAAGGTAGCGAAACACGTTTAGAGAACTATAGTTTTACAAAATAAATAAATAAATAATAAAATAAAATATATTTTCGTTGTGATGAATACTCCTTGGAAGAAACGGAAAAAATATCGTGGTAAAATCTCCAAATATATATATATATATATATATATATATATATATATATATATATATATATATATATATATATATGTATAATCAAATATAAACCAAAAGTAAACTTTTAGTAAATAGGACCTATAGTGAAAAGGTTAAGTTCAATATACGAGATAGAGCAATTATAAAGATAGAAGAAATAAGAGTGATAAACATGTTCGAATGTCCAAATTTATTTCAAATTTCGATTGTTCAATGCAAAGTGTATTCTGTAATAAACCAGTGTTTATGGTTCTTTCTTTAAGCCAAGGCTTTTCAAAGATCGAAATCTTATCATTAGAGGAGAAAAACACAGATAGATTTTTAATATTTTAAATGTTTTTCAAATATTTGAACTTTGGCTTTTTCTACAGCCAACTTATCTATCTGTATTTCTCATCTGATGATAAGAGTTCGATCTTTGACAAGACTTGGCTTAAGGAAAGACCAATAAACGTATAAACATAGTTTATTACAGAATACACCTTGCAGTGAACAATCGAAATTTGAAATAAATTTGGGCATTCGAACATGTTTACCACTCTTATTTCTTCTATCTTATATATATATATATATATATATATATATATATATATATATATATATATATATATATATATATATATATATATGGGGGGGTGTGTGTGTGTGCAACTGTATCCTTACTTATTAACGTATGTAACGTGAATACGTAAGTGTTTTACGTAATGTTCTTTTTAAATAAATATTTGCAATGGTTTTCGTTTTCATTTCGTATCCTGTTTTTTTGCAGCCTGTTAGCAACATCCATTTCTTATTCTTCTTGCAGAGAAAAACCTAAAAATGTCCCCAGGGAAATCGAAACAAAATATATATTTTGCGCTTCATCCTAAAAAAAAAAAAAAAAGAGAAAATGGCAAATATTCCTAAGAATTTTTAGAATTGTTGTTTTTCGTATTGTTGTACTTGATGACATCATCAGTTTCGTTGTGACTGGTTGCATCGTAGCAAAATTCGTCCCCGTATGAATGGTTTTAGCTTCTGGCAAAATAATGATTCTTATTAGGATCAGCGTTTTTATGCAAAATAGTTTTACTGCACGTTTTTCAGCCGGGCCTCAGCATTGTTTATTGTCATGACAACATTTATGTTTTAGCGTATCCGTTGCGCCAAAACTCCCGATGACACATGTGACAATTGTTAACAAAATAAAGCATCGAAAAAGCCAAAAAAATACATAAATGAAGTTCATTTAAATTGAAACAATATACAATTTACATACACAGTTTCTTTTTAAACCTCGTTTAATTAGTGGACATGGTCCGTTAAAAATTGAGTAAAAATGTATTCTAAGCCAGTGTTCGCACTCGCTATCTATCAAGATATACATGGTGATTCATAAGTCACTTCGCTATTTTAAATGATTACCATATGAAGCACAAACATACTATGAACTTTTGATGATTGTTATCTTACTCTCTAATTAATGCTATTTGTTATTTTAAAGTTGTTCGTTTATATACTTGTTTCTATATATATTTATTTTTATTTATTACAATTTGTGTAAATCATCATGTGCTTTTTTTTCAGGCAGTATGTCATTTACAATTGAAGAGCGAATTTTTATTGTTATTCATATGGGCAAATTTGATGAATCTCCCACACTTGTTTAAGGCAATGACGACCTCAAATCAAAAATCACTGCCGAGTTTGTTAAAATAAATCAATCAAATATGCTACAAAGAGTCGTAAATTCTTTGCAAAAAAGAATGGAGCTATGCATACAGAACGAAGGTGGAAATTTTGAAAATTTGCTGTAATTTCAAACTCCCCTAAATGAATTTGTTGAATAAACTTTCTGTTTTGTATTAGCGTATTTTTTAACTTTAGAATTTCAAAAATAAATAGCTAAGTTACTTATGAATCACCCTGTATAACTAAAATATTTACATACAATCATAGAATTACGGCAGTTATTGAATTTTCATTATCATTTCTAACGAAGTTGAGAAAAGAAGAAAATGAAGGCCGGAGAGCAGAACGGCCGAAACGTTGTGAGCATGTCAGCCAAGATGAGGAAGCCAGTGCGAACACTGAAATCCATAAAGAAGACACTGTTTAATTTTTCTCATAATGTGGGAATTTCTTTCCGAGATCATTTCAAGCGGCGGGGTTGTCTGCCATGTTATTTGTTTTATAGCTTGCCGTCACCACTAGAAAAAGACATGTGTTTTGATCGGTAACTTTTGAGTGACGGGATGGAAGTACATATACTTATGTATATACAAATACACATGCATTGATCATTGTTATAGTGTGCAGGATAATATGTATTCGTTGTAGCGATTGGAGAGAAAGTTGAAATATAGTGCCTTGTACACGGATTGAACTTACTACTTCGGATTATAAGACTTTATGGTTAACACACACCTTTAGCTTTTTCTTATACCCCCGTTACTTGTCGTCATCTTCGAGACTTAAAATATTATTATACCACTGTTACACTATGTTCGGTAGTGATCCGATGAACGAACCGAGGGACATATGTCTCGATATTATGTTTCGGAATTGTTTAAAAGAAAATTGAGAATCTGTATTATTTGGATGTTTTGGACTACTGTTCTCATATCGGATGCTATTCACACTACGTCTCGTTCGGTACAATCTCCGACCTTCTTCACGTGCATTGCGTTGAACTCAGAAATCTGAATGTCGAACGAAATCCTTTATTTTATCCACAGGGCTAGATTGGCTGGTAGAAGTCTTAAGTAATTCGTAATTGTATTCTCAGTAACGCCTATAGTGAGAATTGAACCATCGACCTCCCGTTGATTAAATAAAGGGTTTCGTTCGAAATTCCGTACACATTCCCGAGTTCGCCATAAAGACTCCCACGTTCGACAAAACAAATTTGAAGAAAGTCGGAGCTACATCGGCTAAAGTGTTGTTAGAATGATATCCAAGAATGAGAACCGTAGTCCGAATAATCCAAGAAAACGAAATACCAAGAGATTATTACGACATTAAAAGAAATATCTCCATCATTCCAGTAATTATAAAGGAAACCGGACTCATGAAAAAAACATTCAAAAGCTACCAAGTGCAAGAGGGATGCAAACAACTGCGTCCATTTAAGACGGTTACAATCTTTAAAATATATCTATGTTCGAGTCTCTGAGATAGCGGGGGCATGTCTGACATCCGCTAGGATGCTCCATCCCCAGCAAAAACAAAAGAAATACAAAATTGAAAAATAAGTTATAATTACTTCTTAATATATTTATTCGTTATTATAAAGTGTTGTACTCTATTGAAATTAAATTGAGGAGCTCAGATTTAAATAGAATGAAATAAAGTTAATTTCATATTAATCTCATATCAGTGAAGGTTTTATTTTTTATTTCTATTATTCTATATATTAATACGGTAGCGTGTGTGTTCGTGTGTCACGCTTACATCAAAAGCTTTGCGCATGCGTGCCTCACCTAGATTTGGAAAAGTATTAAAGTCACCTAATTTTCGTAATTCGCAATTCTTCGTATCACCCGCACTGAGGATTGAACCTTCAAATGACTGTCACTTAGAACTGAATTATACTTAGTACTATATCCACTGCGCCACGGGTCTTTGCGGAATTACTGAAGACTTCTTCCCAGCCATGGCAGATGGAACGAGAGAATGCTACCCCCGTGGATTTAATAAAGTGTTCCGTTCGAAATTCCGAGTTCGACAGAAAGATTCCCGAGTTCGAAAAAGTACACCTGAAGAAGGTCGGAGGTTACATCGGCCGAAACATTGTGATAAAAACATTCAAGATGAGAACAGTCGTCCGAATATACCAAATTAACGACGTTGGATGTAAGTTGAAAAATACTTGTAATCCAGGGTTTCGAATCGTACGACCGGTAGTGAATAGTCATATCTCTATGCTGATGAGTCCTGATTGAAAAGGGACGAAACGTATACGTACATAGATAATAAACAACAACAAATATTTTATATTTTTGTCGCTCCTCGTAAAACAAGTAGAGCACTCTAAATGGTAGTACAAACACAGCATGACGTCACTTGCTTTATATGCATCATTCCTTCTTTAATATAGAAGTAGAATGCCTCGACATCAAGCCGCTTTTATATGTGTTAAATTATCATTGTTTATCGGCTATTCAAATATTGGGCGCGCGGTTAACGACGTTGGATGTAAGTTGAAAAATACTTGTAATCCAGGGTTTCGAATCGTACGACCGGTAGTGAATAGTCATGTCTCTATGCTGATGAGTCCTGATTGAATAGGGACGAAACGTATACGTACATAGATAATAAACAACAAAAAATATTTTATATTATATATAGATATAGATATATAGATATAGATATATATATATATATATATATATAGAGAGAGAGAGAGAGAGAGAAAGAAAGAAAAAGAGAGAGGTATATATACCAAGTGTTTCTAGACAAAATTGATAACATTTTATATTCTTACTTTACCTTTAAGACCTATTTGAAGTGTCGAATAGCGGTAGTGTGCAACAGACATGTGTTTTTGTGTATTCTTTGTGGGGTTGTAAAGCGTTATACCATGGGAATCTTGAAAGTTTTGAACTATTGGAAGATAATCACGTGCATGACGTAGATTCTCGTCGGATTCAAACATTCAGACAGTTTGCCTGCAGCTTAGTGTTTCTTGAATAACATGAAGGTCGTGAAATGTTAGTTGAAGAATTACGAAGGAGGTGGCTATCAAGAAGGATAATGGCAGGCGTTCTGACTGACTGTATTCGCATAACGAGATTTATTTTGAAACTGAAAAAAAACGCGTGCGGTAAGATCCAGGTAATGCGAATCGTTCGTTGGACTGGCGACTATGAATAGTGCGCTAGACGACGATCTTCGGTATTTAGCATACAAGAGGCGTTATTCCCAAGAGAATTTTCCGCAAGAAATTCTTCAATAAATTCAAACACCCGGTTGAGCAGGGGATAATCTGGTTCTTCTGAGTACCACTTGTGGAACGCGCTTAAAAGTGATGGCTAGCCGATAGCCTGCACAAATACCGCACGTGCGCGACCAAATCCCCTAAAACTGTAATGGTCTCTGGGTGTGTTTCTTGCGTAGGCCACCTCCTACGGCCTTACATCTACGTGAAAAGAGGCAGACTCTATTCGAATATTTTTTATTTTGTTGCTGTCTACATTGTCAAGCGCTGAGTGGACGGGGCTGGCTGCAGAAAGGCACTATGCACTGCTGCAGAACTCAGCTCTGTGTCAGACCTCAGGTAAACCTAGATGTGGCTATTTGAGAACTTCAACAATTTCACCAGGTTTAACATCCAAATCCTCAACACGCTTGAATGCAACCCATGGAATGTTATGCGTGGGGCGCAGTTCGAAAATACACCAACGTACCGCTTACAACACCACCAACAAGCTGATTTTCAAGATAAAACTGGTGTTCAGGCGCCTCACAAAGCATACGGTGAAAGTCATGTACTCCAGGGTCAGGTCCTGCGTTAGGGCGATTTTGGAGGCAAAGCGCAGCTTCTCGAGTGGGATTTATTCGCCAAGAGTTCCTCTTGGTTATGAACGTTTTATCCCTCTTTTCTATAACGTATCCGATTGATCTAGAACAACCTGTATGTGTATATAATATTTTAGACAACCCGTAACAAAATAAATGGATGAATAGAGATAAAAATGCGCAATACAAACACAAAAATAAAAAAGGGATATAGATAAAAAAATGAAATAAATAGATAAAAGCTTACTAGCAGAAAAAAAGTTTGGTTTGATGAAGATCTCGTGGGATCACTTAAAGCGAACCATGCAGTATCAGTTGAATAGAATTGCAAGAGCGCTTACCTAAAACGAAACAAATGTCATCATTTTTAACATCAGCAGCATCAGCGTCATCATCATCAGCATCGTCATCATCATCATCATCATCATCATCATCATCATCATCATCATCATTTTTTTAACATCAGCAGCATCAGCGTCATCATCATTAGCATCGTCATCATCATCATCATCATTTTTAACGTCATCATCATCAGCATCATCATCAGCATCGGCATCATCATCATAATTATCATCATCATCATCATTTTAACATCAGCAGCATCAGCGTCATCATCATTAGCATCGTCATCATCATCATCATCAGCAGCAGCAGCATCGTGCTCATAAGCTCTGGGAATAGGTTTCTCATAGATAGATGTTTATCTCAACTCGCGATTTACAGCTGCCTTAAAAGAAGAATCCTCGCTTTATTATCTGTTTCGATCGCTTTCCGTTTTAAATTTTGTTAATTATGACAAAAAAGATGTCGCAAGTGTTTAAGTACAATATTGTTTAACTGCTGCTGTTAAGCAAATACATTTTTATTTCGAAAATAAAAGTGGGATACAACGACGGACCGACATACAAATGGGCACCCATTGACATAAAACCGACGTCTCATCTAACAATGCTGACATATTATGATGCCATTTTAAATATTAAAATAACTGATGCAATAATTTAGCGCAGGGGCGAGCAACCTCCGGCCCGCGGGCCACATCCGGCCCACGAGCCACATCCGGCACGCCACCCTGCTATGCTTTATTATTGCAATCCGGCCCGCGGACCTCCCAGTAAAACTCATATCATTTTGTGATATAGGCGTAAAAGTAGGTTTCAATTAAGATTTACGATGGGATAAAAATGTATAAATATCAGCGAGCGATAATGCATGTATATTGCATTTTTCCTTAACTATTAATTTCAAATCCTTGACCTGAGATAAACAAATAGAAAAAGAGAAAGAGAGAGGCAAAGAGGAAACGAGAGACGAGGAAAGGGCATAACACAGAGCACCCATGCGAGGTGTGTCAAAACAAATGCTGGATTAACTTGCTACTTCCCCCGTTATTATTTTTTATGATTCCAAAATGGCTCTTCGTCGGCGCCTTTTATACCATCACATACAGAAGTCCCTTGAGAAAAAAATATCAGATTTGTAGAGAGTTCAATACAATTTTTCTACAATTTATTCATGTAAACAAAATGTAGTAATTCTGAGATTTCATTTTTAACTCCGGCCCGCGATCTCCTTCCAGAAGTTTCATCTCGCCCTCACTCTTAAAAGGTTGTCTGCCCCTGGCTTTGAGCAATTGTGACGATGAACATCGAACGGCTAAAAAAAGAGCTTCCAAAATCTCATCTAAAAAGGTTGCACGCCCCTGATTTAGCGACTAAAAATAAATAATAAAGTTTTAATCTCATACACATTTCCCTTAATATACCGAATGAATATGGCACAAATCGCTTTTCGATAGCATAATTCACTATTATGTTTTCTGTTTTTTTTTTATTTTTAAAATATGCTCGGGCTTAAATCGGGAAACGAGGCGTGAAAATAGGCAATAAATTAATGACTGCGCAAAAAGTGCGATATTCTTCGTGAAAAAAGAAACTCAGGAAGATTATTTAGTGAATGAAGTCAGAAAAAAACTACAACCATTTTTCAAAAGTTTAATTGAGTGTATCGCTAAGCATCAATTATATCGATGCATTTGAGTTTATATATATACAGCGTATGGCAGAGAGAGCGAACGATTAACGATGATATGATTATTTGAAAAACGTATCAGTGTAATTGATATATATATATATATATATATATATATATATATATATATATATATATGTACATCTACAAGAGCATATATATGTTTATTTAATGTGCTCACCCATTGCTACCTTCGGTTTCACGGAAACAGTGGTAAGTAAACCCGCAGGAATAAACATATCAAATGTGATCGGTATAATCAGCCGATGTAATGATTCACTGAACTTTTTATGAGCACTGATGATACCCTTTTCCAGATAAAATGAATGTATTACACATATATAGGGGCTATGTGATTGGGGTAGGCCAAAACAACTCATGTGAATAAAAACTGTTTTTGGTTAATTTGTGAAAATGTTATCCTTATATTTTATATGGTTTTCATAATATATATATATATATATATATATATATATATATATATATATATATATATATATATATATATATTAAAGCAAAGAATACAGACATTTGTGACATTTGGGGTGTGGAATGGAATTGAAAAAGTATAAAAATAATTGACTGCGGAAAATTTAATCTTAATTATTTCCTTCCGTTTTAAATCTTTTTCAATTTCATTCCACCCCCCCCCAATGTCAAAAACGTCTGTATTCCTTGCTTTAATAAAGGTTTGTACAACTAAAAATGTATTTAAATATATAAATATATATATATATATATATATATATATATTGTATATATATATATATATATGTACAGAGAGAGAGAGAGAGAGAGAGAGAGAGAGAGAGAGAGAGAGATTGTTCACTTATAAAATAGATCATTCAGTGAAGACCGGGGTTGTTCCAATAAAAACAAGCTCGATGATTCTCGATTACAGAGTACAGAGCATTTATATGTGATTGCAATATTTGAGGTCACTTTCTGGGACTTTCTTTTTTATCGTTGTTCTTTCTTGTTTTTTAATTTTAACTTTTATTTTTATTTTTTTCCTCTTCTCTTCTTAAGTGACCTCAACCATTGCAACGCCACATTGTGTATTGTCGGCAGTTGAAACCCTTATTCCAGACATTTAATTTCCCTGATGATCTGCCAAGCAAGTACCTGCTTGGTAATGAAACACGCGTAGAAAAAAACATTTAATTTGAATAAATAATATTTGTAAGAAAAAATATATTTAATGGTGATCATTGGTGTCCTGAAAGGAATGCTTTGGTAAGCCTTCATAAAATCACACACACACACACACACACACACACACACACACATATATATATATATATATATATATATATATATATATATATATACATATATATATAGATTAACAAAACAATGTATAACGTCCATTGAATATATATATATATATATATATCATATCCATGTCTTATATATATATATATATATATATATATATATATATATATATATATATATATATATATATTCAATGGACGCTATACATTGTTTTGATAATCTACCGGTTTCTTTGTTTTCATGGAAACAAAACCTACAGAAATAAACATATCAAATGTAGTCGGTCCATCAACCGATGTAATGATAGTGTGCCTTACAATAGTAATTCTTCCGTCCGATGAGTAAAAAATAGTCTACGGTAGAACTAAAATAAGGAATCCGTGTATATCTATAGAATAACTCGTACAAAGAACCCGCGAAGGATAGCGTTTTTTCATAAACAGTTTCGATATATAAGAAGAACATGAAAAAGATGCGTACTTTGAAAAGTGCATATTAACAAAAAAATTGACGACATTTCGTTGGTTTTCAAACACACAATTCTAACCCTAACCCGACATAACGGTTAAATCACAGAAGCTATATCAAACGATAATTGCAATGTACAAAGTTTAAAATGTCTAGGGTTCTTAAAAGAACAATAGTGTATTGTTGGCCTTTGTCTCTCCCTTGAGACAATCAAGTTCTGCGTCTCAGATCAGTCTGTTGCCGAATTGAAGCACTCGTACAATGACCAAACTTTATTATTTCATTAATTATTCCGAATATATGAAATAGAATGTACACATTGTCTACAAAACGAAAACTATTTCCGATAACAATGCTAGTTACTACAATGACGTTTTTGGATATAAGAATAAAAATAAATCTAGCAGGAATAGAAATGATTCCATGCAAAGACGCTACAGTATATTTGTCATAATGGTCATAAAAACAAAAAAATATATATACACGGAATACTGATAATTCCGACAACCAGACTACATATTCTAATACTATAAACCAACATGAAGTTTGCGTGTGTATGTGTGTGTTTGTGTGTGTGTTTGTGTGTGTGTTTGTGTGTATGCATAGCATTCACTCATAAACTAGTTAACCGATCATTATGAATTTTGAAACACAACTGCTCGGCGTAAAAGGTGACAATGTTGGCTTCATTTAGTTTAATTTAGTTGTATACAGAGTGAATAAAAGATGAATAGATACCATACATAGACGTTCGAATATCTTTGCAAAAGTTTAAGAATAGTTATCAGACGCAAATAAATAAATATCCCCCAAATATAAATTTGTAAATATTTTCACGGCACATAATATGGGTACAACCTCCGATTCGAAAATTCAAATATTTCAGATTTGCATTAAATTTGATCAGTAGTCATTGAACACGAATTAAGCAAGATTCCCTGATATTTCTGAGTCTTGAATTTTCCTTGTGCTCCACATATTATTTTTTTTCGTAGTTTGGTTCTTCGGAACATATATTGAGAATATCAAAACAATATATATCTTGATCCAGTTTGGCCTGCAAACCTTATAGAAATAAAGGCGTATATTTCTAATGCGAATCTTATGCATTGTTTTCATCAAACAAGCCAGATCAATAATTTCATCTGTCGACTTCACCTGCGGTTCGCACATCTCAAGAAAAAGCGTAATTGTTTTCATTTATTTGACAGCTCCGTCGTCGGGACTTTAAGTTATCGACCAACAATGGCGATTTAGAAAGAAAAATTAATTAGCCTTCTTATGTCGGTCCGCGATCGATCACCGAATGTGACATCAATGCGAAATACATTTCACGCATTCTATCAATCAATTATTTAGTTACTAATATAACAACACATGTTCAATCAATTGTATACAAAATTTCGGTTGTGATAGTCTTTCATGACAGTAAAAAGGCCGATATGCTGTAATAAAGACTAACTCAGTAGAATCGATATAATGTACTAAGGGTTTCTTAATTTTAAACACCGAAATTATATATATATATATATATATATATATATATATATATATATATATATATGCTTGATTTCAGAGAAAGAATATTTATCGATGGAAAGGGGTTTGAAAAAAAATATTTAAAAAGTAATAAAATCGGAAAGTCTTTCTCTTCAGGAGAAAAACGTCAGTTTATTAGTTTAGAGATTTATCCTCAATTTTCGTTAACATATTCCTCAATTAATATCTCCAACATATACATGTCCACTCATCTTATCATTAGATGTTCTGCAGCTTTTATACGAATAATTTCCGGCGTTTTTTTCCTGAAGAGGGTCAGACTACTTGTTAATTTGATAACTTTTATCAACCTCTTTTTATCGACACATATGTTTCTTAAACTAAATTATGTTTTATCTAAATGCTGGTCAATTAAACTAGAATTTACCGAATACATAGAGTGTCTAAGTGGAAGGGTAGTAGTAGTAAATCCTATGTAGTTATTACTTTCTTTTTATTATTTATATGAGAGTTGACTTTTCGCAAATGTAATTTGAACTTTTTCATATTGGGGTGTTAGAATACGGTTTTGGGTCTAAATTTTTACAAATATATTGTTGGTGTCCATTTTATTAAATATCTAAGAGTGTTTTATTCTTCACGTAAGTGATTGTAATGGGCAAGAGGAAATATTTAAACCTTATATATTTGTTCTGTACGTTAATCAATTAGACTCTCCAGTCGGAAATATGTTCGGCGAACCCTGGTATTAATTAAAACGCCCTTACTATTTCTTCCTCTCAGTTATCCCAACTCGAACGTAATATCCTCTCACGTGGTTTGGACATCTGCATTACTCTTATTATTCTGAAAAAAGGGGAAGAAATATACTCTGATCTCGACGTCTTGTTTTCTCAATTAGCAAGACTCTAACTTATAACCGACGCTAAGGTCAGTGATCTTCCGGCGAAATTAAATGTCTTCGAACATTCATACGCAGGTAAACCTGTCTCTCTTTGTGAAACAAAATGGCGAAGTGAACATTTTCGTACCATTACAGAATTTCGCCATAATAAGACTTTGTTAACAAAATGATGACTATATTAGTGGATAACTCTAAGAATGTTAAGTTGGGTCAGGTAGATACACATAATTTCACAATATCTATTGAGACCAAGTTTCAAAAACGTCTGGTTAAATTGGTTAAGAGTGGAGCTCTTCCAACTAGTATTTATAATTAAACCAGAATGTGATGTTCTATCAGTCTCCACTGCTATGATCTACCTAAAACACATAAAGAAGGGGTGCAGTTAAGACCCATATCATATATGATAGGTTACTCACAGCATAAGGTAGCCAAATTGCTTGCAACTATTTTCGAACTAGTTTTTGAACGCTATAGTTCTTTTTGTATTAAAGATTAATTTTCATTCTCGAACATTATACCAAATTATTCTCACAGTGATGAATGTATTTGTTCCTTTGATATATAAAATCTTTTTTACCTGTGTTCCATTTATTGAGTACTCCACTCTTAACACATTTAAACAGGCTTTTTTGGAACTTGGTCTCGAGAGATATAAGCACCATTCGCTATTCAGACATGTAATGTTGCCAACAACTATATCTCTAAGCCACGACAACGGATAAATCAAATCTCGGATGTTAAGATCCGAAAGAAGAATCTTCCAAAGAAGCAGCCTATCTCCCTTACTTTTTGTATGAAGGTAGATCCGCTCAGTAAGCTCCGAAACAACTGTTGGAGTTTCTACATCTTAAACGAAAGCTGCTAAGAACACATAACCAAGAAAGTCAAGCACCTGCTTTTCATGAAAGATCTCAACCGGTATGCTAGCTCAGTCACTGATTTACATCAAGTGTTGGAGGTTTTGCAACTACATTTAAATAAATAAATAATAGAATTATTATGGTTGGGGGAAAAGCATCTTTTCGAATCGACGACAAAATGGGTCTGGTTGAGAAAACAACACGTGTATTCGCGGCAAAATAAAATGGTGTGCAGACAAAAAAAAATGGTTTGGCGAATCCACCACTTATGTTACCTAGCAAATATAAGCAAAGGTAAATAGGGCATCTACCAACAGAAGCTTTTTTAATCAATTAAATCTTTTAAGATTCTTCTCACGTATCTTAAACTCCGAGATTTTATCTATCCGTAAACGTGGCTTAAAGATACAGTTTTTTTCGACATCATTTGTCTAATTAGCGAATGGTTCTTGTATACTTCAGGGCACAGTAGTAACCATGAAGCGGAATGCTGTCATATGCATTTCGGTAGTATATTCATGCTACGCTATATATATATATATATATATATATATATATATAGGAATTGAAAACGGAAAAACAATAGGATATTTTTTATATATTCATCAACGTTTCGTCTTTATTGTAAGACTTCCTCAAGATGATAATTTTAAGAAAAAGGTCATGCAAGTACATCGAAATATTGGGTTAGAATGATGTGTTGATAAGGAAAAGTAGTCGCCGTAGCTACTAAGAGCGCTGGACGATGTATTTGCATTTTTCTTAAAATTATCACCCTGAGGAAGTCTTACAATAAAGACGAAACGTTGATGAATATATAAAAAAATATCATTTGATTTTTTCTTTTTTCATTTCCCATTACGCCGGATTTCTCTCATCCTTCCTTTCTCATATATATATATATATATATATATATATATATATATATATATATATATATATATATATATATATATATATATATGAGAAAGGAAGGATGAGAGAAATTGGATCATAAAAAACTTTCTGCCTGATGAGACCTCAGCTCTTGAAAGCTGTAGATCGATAACATCGACATGCCAGTGTAGCAGACCTTGTACATGTTTGAATAAAAGCATTCACTATATATATATATATATATATATATATATATATATATATACAACTGTAAAAATTGTGTAAAGATTTGTGAAAAATGTAAAAATTCGAATATCTGTGATATTTTTGAAATTTTAACAATAGTTATTAGACAGTAATTAATAAATATTCTCAAACGTCCAGTTTCTCTGGATTATTTTAAAAAGTTAAAGACGGCATAATATGGCCTAAAAGTTAAAGACGGCATAATATGACCCAAAAAGTTAAACACGGCATAATATGGCCAATAATCCTCATTTGAAAATACAAATATTGCCGATTTGTTGTAAATTTGATTAATAGTCATTACACACAGATAAGTTTGATTCTCCAAATTTCAATCTCTTATTAAGTTTTCATTCTGCCTAAAATTTAAGAAGTTTTCTAGAATCAAAATCATGGATTTTGATCAAAATTGACAGAAGAATTCAAGACGTAACGTTTAGTAGTAATATATGTTGATTAAATCTTCGTAAATGATTACAAGTGGTGTAAAACTGTTCTGACTAGGAAATTAATTTCACCAGTCTTAGGCAATGTATTGGTTTTGTATATACTAAAAACTGTTCTGACTAGGAAATTAATTTCACCAATTTAGGGACATGTATTGGTTTAACATATACTGAAAACTGTTTTCCCTTAGATTTAAATGAAATCTGAACCATCGCTAAATGACCAAAAATTATGTCTATTCCTAAAATTTCAGAAAAAATCCTCGGGGGCACAACACCTTCAATTAAAACTGTTTTCCCTTTGATTCAAATGATATATATATATATATATATATGTATATATACAGGGTGGGCCAAAATAAGTGTCCTATCTTTAAATTTGAATAACTTGAATTTGAATAACTTCCACAAAATAAAAGTTAAACTCACCAAACTTTATGTGTGTGTAGACTGACCCTTCCGAGATTTTTTGAAATAAACAAAACAAATTTTAGCCGAAAAACACTTCTTAAAACTTACAAAAACTAAAGTATTGTTTTTTACACTGTATTGAGTTTTTTAAGCAAAAATAATGTTTTCTAAATGAGGGTACGTTCCTTAGGGCTAATACGGCTCATGCTTGCTTCGGAAGGGGTCCTTTACTTATTCTAAAAAAAAAAAAAAAAAAATCAATAAATAAAAAAGTTATGAATTTTTAAAAATAGGACCCTTATTTATGCCCACCCTGTATATATATATATATATATATATATATATATATATATATATATATATATATATATATAATCAAGGCGAACACCTCTCTGTCTGTGCATGTATGTCCCTAAAAACGAAGACATACTAGGAAGTTTACTTTGAATATAATTCTATTCGGATGCACAATTTGCATGTGAACATACTGGAAATAGTTTTGCGTTTCTGGCTGCGTCTTAAAGAAGCTAATGACAATTTTCAAACATGTTACACAATGAAATGAATCTATTTATTGGCGTTAGTTTCAGAGTATTAATATATATTTGAAAAGGTCGGTGAATAAGATCTCTATCTGATAGCATCAAGGTTGCTGTTAAAGAAAACTTTCCATATTATGAGGTTGAATATGATGTTATCCCACACTCTAACCTGGACAACATCGGGTAGCTCTGCTAGTATATATATATATATATATATATATATATATATATATATATATATATATACATGTGTGTACACTGTTCCCCTCTCCTAAATTTCAATTTAACCGAGTAGAACAGACTTGATCTTTAATTTCACTAACTCTCTTCCCTTCAATTTATTTCCCCCTCTTGTCTCCTTGGCCATTTAACGTCCCTCCTAATTATTCATCTAACCCTTAATTTGGTTTTTTTAATTAACTATTCCCTAACTCCTTTTAAATTTAATTTTTAATTTTTAATTTTTAATCTTAATAATTCACTCTCTCACATTCCTCTATTTATTTTACCATGCTTTTAACTAATTCTACTTTAACCCTTTTAAAACCCCCAGTAACCAAAACTGGTATTTACAATTTAATTTGCTCTTAGCTGCCTGAAATGTTAGAAGCTCACTCATTTGATTTCTATTTTTAGAATCAACAATTTATGTACCCACTTCCCACTTCAGTTTAATCCCACCCCCTAAACCTACATCCTGTCGACTGCCCGCTCACACCCTTAACCTACCTGTCACTTTAACTGCATCCCCATACCAACCCTTCCTCCTTTTTCTTTTCCCTTCTTTTTTATTTCCCCCAAATTCACGGCTTTTTAAACATCCCGTACCTCATAACCCCCCCCCCCAACCCCAAATCTTTAACAATTTTGCCTTTTTGTCTCATTCGGATTTAAACCTTGAATGAGATTCATCTGTTTTATTTGGCCCTGGAAGTACATAAAAAAATGGCCTGTTTTCCTCTTCTCAACCCCCGTTAAGTGCGTCTGGACTTACATATATTTTGAGCACTTTCTCCAATCTGCTCCCTCGCAAAGAGTTTTTCTTCACATTCTACAATTCACCGGACTTCTTTTCAACGGAAATTTACCACCCGGACAATTTGCATATCTTTTTCACGGAACTTTTCTTTTCATTCAATACGTTTTTTTAACAAAAATTATTTTAATAATTTTTAATAATAATTTTCATATTTTTCAAATATTTGAACTTTGGTTTTTTCGAAAGCTAACTTATCCATCTGTATTTCTCCTCTGATGATAAGATTTCGATCTTTGAAAAGCCTTGGCTTAAGGAAAGAATAATAAACACTAGTTTATTACTGAATACACCTTGCATTGAACAATTGCAATTTGAAATAAATTTGGACAATCGTCACATATTTATCACTCTTTTTTCTTCTATCTCTCTCTCTCTCTCTCTCTCTCTCTCTCTATATATATATATATATATATATATATATATATATATATATATATATATTTCGAGTGTATGCGGGGCAGATATCAAAATACCGTAATTGATAGATAGCTATTAATTATACTGAGATCGATAGATCTTTCAACTAGCATGATAAATAATGTAAAATCACATTCTAATCGAGACTTAATGCCTTGTTTTTTTAATATATTTTAGTTATTTTTGAATAGGCAGGCCGAAACGAAAGCTTTGTTTCGATCGATGAAAAGGTTTGATCGATGAACATATGGCGAGGGAGATCCTCTGGTTCAATCGGGTTAAATGACTTACACGCTGAATTCGATGTAGAACAAATTTTCAGAAATATTTCACACTGGAGATCGATATATCATTATTGATCAGCTGCGCAACTCCAAGAATGTTCCAGCTGCGATATTGAATAAGTACCAAGCGTAATCGACTGTCGATTTCTTATCACAAAGCACTACATGGAAAAGAAGGCGAATTCAATATCGAGTATTAGAAAGATTATTGATTGCGTTAATTTATTTCCAGGAATAATTAGTTTTTTTGCGTTCTTTTTTTTTCTTTTTATAACTTTGATTATTATGCGGTCCGTCTAAGTTTCGAGATTAGAATTTGCAAGATAACAGTAGGGTGATAATAAAGATTTAAAATAAATAGATGGACAGGAGAACATATATGGTTGCGTATTTTGCGCCATATCGACATTTTTGTGTCATTTAATACCTAACATGAAATATTTATTAACGATGACGTGTATAAATATTGTTACACATTAATAGTAATGTTTGTGTGGAAAAATTTAGGGGTCAAGTAAAGAGGGGGACATCGGGCGGAAGTTATTCAAACCAAGTTATTTCCCAGATAAGCATTTTTTCTTTCTTAGCTGGCGAGATTGCAATGGGGGACAGACATTACGCGCTGTCTCCGAAAATGGAGGCAACACGAATCGGGCGGCTGTTGTAGTGAAACGGGTTATATGTTGTTTTACTTATCTCTCTTTCTCTCCCCTCCTCGCTCTCTCTCTCTCTCTCTCTCTCTCTCACGCATGCGCAGTCAGACTTTTTAAAAATTGTCTATTCTTTGGAATAACCCTTTTAAAAACTAAACAACATGGTTCGTCGTGAGTTTATTAACAAACGAAAAATCTAGCTGATATCACAGCAAAAAAACACAAAAATGGAAAGCCTATTCTATGTTTTTTTCTGTGTTTTTTTTGTTTTTAAATAAAATTATTTATTGCATTAAGTCAATTTAACTTTTATCAAAAATATTGTTATTCTTAACTACAATTATATTCGTAATACAATTCTATTTTAAGAGTAATTTGTGTTTCTTTTTTTGTCAAATAAAAATACAGACGATTACGACTCGTAAGTTTAAAATCATCTCTGGATAATAAAATGGACAGTTAATGTGTATTAACTTTTGACAACTGTGTCAACCTGTTTATTACGTTACGCGCCCACCTGGTCAGCAGAATTCAATATTCTCTTGTTATGATGTGTTGTGCCTGCATTATG